>JAOPSE010000002.1:222213248-222537806 GCA_029449295.1 Zea luxurians
ATATCTTGATTTTGAAGTCATTTTTACTAATTCGACTCACTCCTAGAGTTAGTTGGCTCGGTCAAGTCTTACCTTTTCAAACTGTGGAAGTGATCACTGCTCTTGATAGCTTGACCTGTCAAACTGTCTACTGGTATAAATCAGCAATCTGAGTTAATGTTTCATGAGCTCACAATTGCAAAAAGACTCTTTTTTAAGACCGATCAAAACCGTATTTCATTACCAAAGTAACGAAATTACAGAGTTCAACAAGTGCTATCTTTCTTTTTTCTTCTTCAGCACATTTCGTCATCTCTGTGTGCCTCTACTTGCTTTGGTGCACAATTATTGGTGTCTAATTCAAACTGCACATGCGAAATTCTATCGATGCACTACTTTTTAGCGATGAATTAAAAAAAAGGTAAACTTCAGCACATTCCAGTTTTATTTGCTTTCAACGCCATACTTAAACTACGTGCTTTCCTGGAAATCTGGTGTATGGCCTTTGGATCCAGCAACCAATTGTCCTAAAATCTAATGCATGGTCTTTGGAGTATCATTTTCGTTGTTTCTTAGTGGTAACTTGGCTGCTTACCGCGGTCAGGGTTACTTGTACTGTTGCACTACTCCATATCAGCAGACTTTGTTTGGTAAGAAGCTGACCATTCAAAACTAGGCACCAATGCAATATATCATGATTGAACAATTTAAGTTATCCAGTTTTATTTGCTTTCAACGCCATACTTAAACTACGTGCTTTCCTGGTCAGTTTGTGTTTATTTCAAATATTTTGTTCATTACCGAGCTAGCAAATAGCAATGATTAGTTTCTCAAAACATGTAGTGTGTTGTGTCGTTGCATCCGAATTGAGAAGGATCTTTGAATATGTTCCTATAGTTGTTACCTACTTACCATTGTGTTTTCTTAGAGTTAATCTTTGCTTCTCTAATTACCATTTTGTTTTTCTCAGAGTTAATCCCAAGCAGTGCAGACTCTCAAGCATCCGTGTTGCCTTTTCTTCTTGTGCCCACAAGTATGGAGCATCTGTCTTTTACAACCTCGTGTTGCTTCCAGTATACTGTCTTTCCATGAATTATGTCTACCTTTGAATTTATTGCTGATCCCAGACATCTAGGTGGTCCATTTATGGATATGTAGTTCTTTGCTTGGCACACAATCTTCCTTGTACTGTTTACTAAATTTAGGTGGACAAACAAAATGCTTCTGTAGTTTTCTTTGTCCATTAGCAAAATAACAAGTATTATCAGCTTTGATGAATGTTAAATATTGATGAGCAAAACTATGAAACATCTTATTATGTAACCTAATCTAAGATTATTATGGGAGCGAGTGGGATTGTCATTGATTCAGTAACCTTAATATGATGTTCTCTTCGACTTGCCTTTCTGCTCACCTGGTCAGTTTGTGTTTATTTCAAATATTTTGTTCATTACCGAGCTAGCAAATAGCAATGATTAGTTTCTCAAAACATGTAGTGTGTTGTGTCGCTGCATCCGAATTGAGAAGGATCTTTGAATATGTTCCTATAGTTTTTACCTACTTACCATTGTGTTTTCTCATCAACATTTAACATTGTATAGCAGTTCTGTCATCATTGTATAGCAGTTCTGTCATCTTAGTTTGGCGTTGCTATGAAAATTCTGATAGAGAATACCAGTTTCTTTTCTCAGAATGTGAATACTTATGTTTTCTATAATAATCATGGGTCGTTGTGACTATCCAGGGAAATTCGGAATTGTGTTCGCCTCAATTTCTGTACCCATCTTTGCAGCTCTGTATTGTCCAACAAAACTTTGGTTAGTGCTTTCATGCTTTCATTTTGTGTTCTTAATACTATTTCTTTTATTATATTGAATATTTGAATGACCTGTTCTACTATTACAGTTTGAACATGTTTTGTTATGTCATGTCTATTACCAAATTGTAAAAGCGAATGAATTGTATTGAGAACAAATTTAAATTAAAATTCCAACTAATATATATGGACATGACAAATTTGTGTGTATTAGGGGTATTTATTGGGGTATGAAGTTTATATACAAGCATGCTTCCGGTATATAGAGGTTGATGCTAAATGATAGTTGAAAGGATTAGCTGGTAGTATGCTTTCTGTACGGTGCACTTGCACCTGCGCAACTTCATTCTTCTTCGCTTCTCTTAATTCTTCTTTCTATGTCTACAGTTCAATACAAAGTGAAACACCCTTAAGTGAGACTAGGTGTGTGCTCGTGCGTTGCCACGAGAGTTAAAGATTAGTATAAAATATAGATACGGAACGATAAACATCACTATGATATTCAAAATTCATATGATAAAATATCATGTAACACTAATATCATGAACTGATGTCGAATAAACATTATAAGAAGTCGAACAGCCATGCTAAAATATTTATTCACAAGTACGACCAAGTACAGTTCAAGGAACAAATAACATGAAATGAAATACAAAAGGGCAACACATACAAACACCTGACCGGACTTCAGAAGCTAGCTCCAGCTTAAACCAGCTATAGAACTCCCCACCTTTCATCATGCTGATCATCAGGCTTTATCTGAGATGTCATACAGACACATACAGATTTTTCTCTGGTTTCTATTGATGCAGAACCTTCTCATCTGCATGTCATCTGGCTTGACATGTTGCATAGGCTTCTCCAATCCATAAGAATGAAGTATAAACGCTATTGTTTGGTGCACTGCCAACCTTTGCTTTGCTGGAACTAAGTCCTATGAAAGCTACATCTACTTTTATCTGAGATGGCCTTGTTCTGGAAATAACGAACACGTCAGTATGACGTTCAGTAAATGATACTGTGGAATATAAATTGAAAAATCTTCAGTTGCTTTCCAGCCATACAAAAATAAAAGTAGAAAACTGATTGTAGAAAGTGAATGTATTGATATTTATTTTTATCAATACAGATTGGATTAAGCCCTGCATCACCCTAGACATGAGTTACCAGACACAAAAAGGGCATCATATAATCCTGTTGATCATAGGGAAAGAAAACGTCACAATATCCTCTTTTGGGTAGTGAAGTCCGGTCAGGTGTTTGTTCAAACCTTGCCAAAAGTCCTTTCGCCAACAAGAACAGCTTTGCAATTGTCATGAAGTGCTGAAGCAACCTAAAAAATTATTGGTGCGTGAGCTTTGACTACATGCCATTTCATTACTGTCGGTGGACGCAAATGTGTACTTACTATTTCACTGGCGCTTGCTGTCCTATTATTCACCAGCAACTGTCACAAGATGTAGATAAACATATGAGACATATTATGTTACATTTTATGATTTAACTTTAAATATTGTTATATGAAAAATCTTCAATTTGATGCTAGGTTTCTTAAAGAACAAAGACGTAGATAGAGTCTACACTTTCTACAAAATAGTTTCTTGTAATTTCATTATGATGTAAAAGAAATCTATTTGTTTGACAGATGGACTTTGTCATTTAATCCTTTTAATGATGTTTTCTTTGCAATAATGTCATGGTCCTACAAGATCAATGGCAGGATCCGGTAGAATAAACCAAAATAGGACAGTTCCAGACATTCGTCCCTTTCCTCCGTAAGTATATAGTTCACTTGTCACATTTATATATGAATTACAAACTTAAGCTACAGTTTGTGTTTTATATAGTTTCGTGTTATTTGATGATATTCAAGATTTCAATAACTTACCACACGTAAAGAGTATCTTTGCGAGGGTAGTTGTTAAGTTTCCTAGGCGTCATGATAGTCAACACTTCATCCTACAGGATATCACAGTGAGTTACTTCAAGCTTTAAAATAGAGTCCATAGTCATGTTATAATAAAATTCTTGACTCATACGACTGTATTCCCATATATCTAGGGATCCAAAATGGAAGCAATTTCAAGTCGCAATAATGTTCCACGTTTCGATGCCTTACTCACACAAGGATGCACATATACATTGTATAGAGTGGGATTCTGTCTAAATAGGGAGGGGATTCAATTTCGGAATATTGGACATGGGCTAGAGATCGGACTGATAACACATACTATTGTGGAGCCATTCATTAAGCCAATCCAATTTCCTCCATTTCCAAAGTATCTTATGCCATTCCATAAGGTGTATCAACAACCGCATAAGTCGTTCGTAGGTAATGATCATTCCTTCCATATGGTTTATATATATATATATAGTACTAATGGCTGATGTATAAGTTATTCAAAGATAACTAATCACATGTGAATTGCTCAGACATTATTGGCATTAGTTCTTCATTTAGAGCCATTAAAGCATATCGGTGGAAGGCCGTATAGAGAGGCTGTACTAATGGATTCCAGGTGGACACTAATTTATAGCTACATTATTTTTTGAAAGTATTAAGTAATGTTAGGTCTTATTCAGACAACATTAATGTTTTTATAGGTGGGATCTAATCGTCGTGGGGGTATGGACTGACCTCTTGCAAAGAAATGCTCTACGATGGTCGTTAGCTAGAGTTGACAATAACATCATTATTGGAACTATGTTGCGTCGTAACAATAAACACAGTAATTTCTCTTGTACCTAAATTCTTTCAACTTGAACTCAATTCTTATGCTTATTTATTATCCTAACAATAGGATGCTTGGAAACCTCGGATTACAGCACCGTTCATTTCAACCCAGATCATCACACTACATACCACTTGAAGAGTGAGTGGTTCGTTATAATAGATTTATAAACTATAGCTAAAATTAAAATGCTAATAATTTAAAATAATCATCTTCTTACAAATTATGTTCTAAATTGCAGCTATTCGACGTTCGTTGATTCAAAATCCAAGGCGTCGTATCGTCGACAAATTTCTTGAGAACAGACGGGCACATCTCACAACTGTGATATCTGATTGAGACGTATTCCTAGCTTGTTATAGTAGATACTTTGTTAGTTATGATTTAGATGAAACTTAGTAGTAATGATTTGTTCTCTATTTTGTATTAGTCGTGTGTTCGGTCTCAATGGTGATCACTTTGTATAAAACTATGTGACTTTCTATGAGCTAATAAATAAGTTCACCATCATTATTCTTCATTCATCTTCTTCATCACTGTTAGCATGGTCTTGATCTATACAAGCCTATGTCATTTGCATTTAGTCCACTGTAATCCTTGGCCTGGTAATCACAAAACTATTGAAAACAATATCCGCTTACGAAAGATATGTGGAAATGCGGTAGGAACGACATAATGATGATAGCATTTTTGCAAATTGAAAGAACAAAAAAATTGCTCACCGAAGAGGATCACTTCATTCTTCATCTCAAAACACTCCAGACGATGCAGCAGTTTTTGGAACAAAAACTTGAACCTTGACAACAGTAGTAACACTTGAGACGGGTGTTTCCTTCTTTTAACTGAAGGCACTCAGATCATACGACACTCTTGGAAAAAAATGAAACCTTTCCAAAAACTAAACCAGCAAATATCACCTCTTCCCTTTTTTTACGAAACTCGCCGGCACCTCTTCGAGGGGGGAGGCAGAAGCAAGATAACACTTAAATGACAGTAAACAATACACAAACCAGTTAAAAATATGAAAACTCTCTCATTACAAGAGTTATAGGCTGTAGCATGGTTCTTAACACACAACTGAGGATGGACTTGGTTTGATAATAACATATGCATTCTGGCTTTTACATGTTGAATTTATGGACATCTACTACATATGGGATTGCTCAACCTATCCGAGCATTTTAAATGGAAAACAACTTCCTGCAATCATCAATTAAGAGATTCAAGTATACACCACACTCCACTGCACTAATATTCTTAGCAGCAATCAATTGAACATAATCACAAAAGGACTGGCAGAAGATTCAGAGTAAGATAACATTCTTGGTAGGCATAGAACATAATCTTACTGGATAAATATATTGTTTTATTGTTTTCCTCTTCGTTTTATTTTTCTTTCTTCTTGCTCTGTTGTTCAGTCAGTCTGTCATCCCCATAAACCAGTTCTAGATAGTAGTACGAAAGGCATTTTCCTCTTCACACTCTTGGTTGCTGCCTTGGCCCCTCCTCAACCCTGTTTTACTTGACTTCAGCTTTGACAATATATTAGTCAGTACTCCCATAATCCATATCCATAATTCAGCTTTGACAATATATTTTTGTCCTGTAAATTTAGTAGACCATTTAAAGGACGCTGCCGGAGGGAGTAGAGGATGACCTCATCCTCTAAATTTAGGGTATAGGACCCTTTAGAGGTCCGTGTTGGAGTTAGTCTTATATGTTGACTTTGATTCTCATTGATTGTCTACCATTTAACTGAACGTACCAATTTGCTCGTTAGTACTTTCCCTATCTCTAAGAATCAATGTTATCTGATTAGATTAGAAATTGAGCGTATCTTATCCTTTGGTGAAGTATGATAAGGTGATTCATCCTCTCATATAGGTTTTGTGGCTGCCTGAAATACGTAAATGGATCCGCTCCAAACTAATGATGTTCGTTCTCCATTAAAAGAACTGTCCAACATCACTGTTGAAGGTATGTCTACTAATAATATAAGATGCCTTATTTGACATTTCAATAAGGTTGTAAAAAATAAAACCTATAATGGTTTAGTAGGATGTGCGGATGCAAGGCAATGTAAACGGGAAAAGGAAAGAGCACGATACGCGGCGATGAGTGATGAAACAAAAAATGAATTGAAGAAACGTCGTGCGTCACGCAACAAAGAAAATGTTGTACACCATGAGTATTCAAAAGTGTTAGATCCAAAGGAACGTAAGAGAATCCGAGAAAGAGCTCGATGTGCAACTCAAACTAAGGAACAAAGGACGTTGCGTAATATGAAACCATGTCAAAAGAGAGCAAGGGAAAACTATAGAATAAGACAACAAGTTATGCTAAGTCAGGACTCAATCGCCATTGAGAACCCTACTTTTACCCCGGAGCTTGTGTGGAGTTCAACAGATGCTCAAGCACCTACTGGGTCTCTATTTAGCTCCGAGCTCATGGCTATTCCTGAATTGATCCCAACTCCATTTGTTCCTACTCCATCGGTGACTGAGGATGTTGAGACAAAGATACTGACAAAGTCTCCTAGACGACAAAGACATCCGTGTACAGTCCCTGCCACAAATAGTGACAAAATGACCGAAGGAGTAGACGTTGGGAAGCAGCACTTGACATCTTCGACTATTACCACCAATGGTAATTACAAGCTCATTCCATCATTAGTTCCCTAATTATTCTTAGTGGTTAATATGATTAAGGTGTGCTCTTTACAGAGGATGCTGATGAGACTGTACTTTTTAAAGAAGATGATGATGACGAAGAAGGATACCTATTCGCTGGGCAAGGTACTTACGTAATGTTTTTAATATAGGATATATGATTTAAAAGTTTCTAAAGTTGTATGTCTTATCCCTTGTTCTTTTCAAAACAAATTTAGATGGTGAATCTGGTGAGGATATTGAGATTGATGAAACCCAAGATGCCTTTACTGTCAACCCTGACGTACCTGACTTGTACGACAAGGTGTATAGTAACATACCTGAAGAAACACATTTGCTGAGCACTGTTGCTGACTGCGATTACTGCAAAGCGAAGAAGTTTCAGTATGAACCACCTGGATTTTGTTGTCGTAATGGACAGATTAATTTAGCCGCATTCGAGACACCGCTCCAGCTTAGGAGGTTGTGGGAGTCTGCAGATGCTGATGCGAGGCACTTTCGTGATAACATTCGATTTTTAACGGCCATTTCTCGTTCACTTCTCTGTACTGTTGCCTTGACAGTATGACTACAAACATGGATTGTGGTATCTATACGTTTCGTGCACATGGCATGATGTACCACAACGTAAGGTCGTTCGGTAGGGAAGTTGGGGCAGAACATAAACACCTTGAACTCTACTTCTATGATGATGATCCTAGCCTCGAGCATAGATATCGTAAATGTCGTCACCAACAATTTGAGAAAGATAAGGCAGTTATTAACAATTGGTTGAAATACTTAAGGGAAATCCATACTCTGAGCACCTTAGGAGTATGGGGCACGTTGATAACATTGAAGACTACCACATCGCCTTGAACCTTGACCAAACGCTGAACCAGAAGTTATATAATTCACCCATTACTTCGGAGGTAGCTGCAATTTGGATTGAGGGGAGTGAACATCGAGGTCAATTCAGTAATAGTGTTATGCTACATGGGAAGGATAGATCAAGCCACGGCATCCGTTCATATCATGGATGCTATGATGCACTATCATATCCATTGTTCTTCCCTAAAGGTGAACTTGGATGGCATGCCAATATTCCTAAGTCCAATGTTTCCATGGACGAAGTAGACGCGTACCGCGATCAACATAGGAGAAGTGATGCAAACAATGATGATACAGGTTAGTTCTTTCTTTGTGATTCTTATATAATCCTTTGTTAAATATGTTTTTTGCAACACTAATTAATAAACCTTGCTGTTGCAGAACGACCTAGCCATCTATGCGTGTCTGTACGTGACTATTACTGCTACAGATTCCAAATTCGTCCAAGTATATTCAATCCAATACTTCATGGGAAGCGGCTTTTCCAACAGTTCGCGGTTGACACCTACATCAAGATTGAGAGCTCTCGTTTGGATTTCATACGTAAAAACCAAGACAGATTAAGGGCGGATCTATACAAGGGTTTGGTAGATAGCTTGCATGAAGGCGAGAACAGAGCAGACAAAATTGGAAAGCGAACCGTGTTGTCTACATCATTTATCGGTGGTCCTCGTGACATGAGACGTCGGTATATGGATGCTATGGCCCTTGTGCGGAAGTTTGGGAAGCCAGACATATTCCTCACTATGACGTGCAACCCCAATTGGGATGAAATAACCAGAGAGCTTCTCCCTATGCAGTCACCACAGGATCGTCCGGACCTTGTTGTTCGCATATTCCGTGCAAAACTAGAGGAACTGAAGAAGCGATTGACTAAGCATCATATTCTTGGAAAAATCCGAGCTTATGTCTATGTCGTGGAGTTCCAGAAGCGAGGTTTGCCTCATGTCCATTTCCTACTCATCATGCAGAGAAAGTACAAGCTAACTTGTCCTGATCAGTATGATCACCTTATCTCCGCTGAGATCCCTGACAAGAAGAAGTACCCTGAACTATACAAGATGGTTATCAAGCATATGATGCATGGACCGTGCGGGTTGCTAAATCCTAAATGCCCATGCACTAAGGGTCGTGCTTCATGCAAAAACCATTATCCTAGAGCTTTTAGCAATGCAACGTCTCAAGGAAAGGATTCATATCCTATTTATAGGCGTCGTGATGATGGGCGTAAGGAAACGGTTCGAGGTTGTGAATTGGACAACAGATGGGTCGTCCCTTACAACCCTTACCTCCTCCGGCTCTTCAACTGTCACATCAATGTTGAGGCGTGCGGGAGCATCAAGGCTGTCAAATACTTGTTCAAATACATATACAAAGGCCACGATCGTGCGTCTGTGGCTGTGACAGACGCAAACAAGGCTGATGGTGACGTTGATGAGATCAAGCAGTATAGAGATGCTAGGTGGGTGACCCCTCCAGAAGCCCTTTGGAGGATATTCAGCTTTGATCTAAGTCAAAACTCTCCACCAGTGATGCAACTGCAGCTCCATCTTGAAAACATGCATATGGTGTCATTTCACGAGCGTGCTAAAGTAAATCATGTTGTCCAACGTCCAGGTGCCGATAGGTCAATGCTTACGGCATATTTTGAGGCAAATAGGCTACACGAAGAGGCTCGGGGCATCCTTTACCGTGATTTTCCTGAGTGGTACACTTTGCAGCAGGGCAAGGTGTGGCAAAGGAGGAAACGAAACACGGGTGGACAGGTTGGTAGAATAGTCTCTGCTCATCCAGCTGAGGGGGAGCGCTTTTATCTTCGACTTCTCTTAAACCATGTGACGGGTGCTACCTCCTATGCGGATCTAAGGACAGTAGATGGTGACACACTACCAACTTTTCGTGAGGCAGCACAAAGGAGGGGACTGCTTGAAGCAGACGACACAATAGATGAGTGTCTCAACGAAGCCGCTATTTACCAAATGCCTTCAGCACTACGAAGGTTGTTTGCAACAATACTGGTATACTGCGAGCCGAACGATGTGGCAGAATTATGGCAGAGACACCTTGACTCAATGTCAGAGGACTATCACCGTAGTACTCAAAGCAAAATCCATGTGCAGCAGATGGTCTTGATTGACATTAGAAACATTTTGCAGTCAATGGGTAAAGACATAAAGACATTCCCTCTCCCTGCTATCATTGATAGATATGACGATTTACATGGTACTGATAGAGAGATTTATGAGGAGGAAAGTATAGTGCCGACGACAGAAGACGT
Organism: Zea luxurians; assembly: GCA_029449295.1. Taxonomy (NCBI): domain Eukaryota; kingdom Viridiplantae; phylum Streptophyta; class Magnoliopsida; order Poales; family Poaceae; genus Zea; species Zea luxurians. The sequence goes on from JAOPSE010000002.1 coordinate 222,223,593, forward strand.
TGCTCTGAAAGAAACCCTAAACGAGGAGCAGAGGTCTGCTTATGATAAGATCCTATCTGTCGTTGACACCAATAACGGTGGAGTGTTCTTTGTGGATGGGCCTGGTGGGACTGGAAAGACCTATCTGTATAAGGCATTGCTTGCAGCACTACGCAGTCAGGACAAGATTGCAGTTGCAACAGCTACATCTGGTGTTGCGGCTTCTATATTGCCTGGGGGGAGGACTGCCCATTCGCGCTTCAAGATACCACTTACTATTGATGATGGTGCTGTATGTAGCTTCACGAAACAAAGCGGGACAGCAAAGTTGCTACAAAAAGCATCGCTCATTATCTGGGACGAGGCATCAATGACTAAGAGACAAGCAATTGAGGCGCTAGACAATAGCATGCGTGATATAATGGGACAGTCTAGGTTGCCCTTTGGTGGGAAGACTGTTGTGTTCGGGGGTGATTTCAGACAAGTACTTCCTGTTGTACGCAAGGGGTCAAGGGCTCAGATAGTTGCTGCCTCTCTACGGAGTTCTTACCTCTGGGAATCCATGTGCCACCTAAAGCTGTTTCAAAACATGAGGGCACAGAGCGACCCATGGTTTGCAGAATATTTGTTGCGCGTCGGTGGTGGAACTGAGGAAGCGAACAACGATGGTGATGTTCGTCTTCCAGATGAGGTATGTGTGCCATATACTGGTAATGACCGCGACCTTGATAGACTGATAGATGACATTTACCCCAATCTAAATGAAAACATGTCTAACACAAGCTACATCACTTCAAGAGCAATATTGTCTACACGGAATGACTGGGTGGATATGATAAATATGAGGATGATTGATCGTTTCCAAGGGGAGCAGATGATGTACCATAGTTTTGACACCGCGGTGGATGATCCTAATAACTATTACCCATCAGAGTTTCTAAACACGCTGACTCCTAATGGACTACCCCCGCATGTTCTGAAGCTCAAAGTTGGATGCCCAATCATGTTGCTTAGGAATATAGACCCTGCTAATGGACTTTGCAATGGCACGAGGTTGGTGGTTCGTGGTTTCCAAAAAAACAGTATTGATGCTGAAATTGTCCTTGGTCAACATGCTGGAATGCGAATTTTCTTGCCTCGTATACCCCTGTGCCCCTCTGATGATGAGATGTTCCCTTTCCAGTTTAAAAGGAAGCAGTTTCCGATAAGACTAAGTTTTGCCATGACAGTTAACAAGGCCCAGGGCCAGACGATTCCTAATGTTGGTGTGTACTTGCCGGAACCAGTGTTCTCTCATGGTCAACTTTATGTTGCTCTATCAAGGGCCACCGCTCGATCGAAAGTGAAGATACTTGCCATTCCAGTCCACGATGAGAAGAAGAAGAAGAAGGGGGTTGAAAGGAACTCAGCGATAAATGGCGCAACATACACAAAGAATATCGTTTATAAGGAGGTCCTTACGCCGTAACTGACATTGAGGAATGAATGGCAATTAACAACTTGTAATGCACTTAATTATTTTGGTTTTTAGGTGAAGATGTATTTTTGCCTTTTATTTCTCTATTTTGGCTCCTTTTTAGCTTCCTATTGTTTAGTGGTCATTTGGTTGATACAACAAAGAAAGCAGATGAGCATTGAATAGATGTTATTGAATAGACACATTCGAATTTGAAACTGCACATTTGAATTTGAAATGATCTGACAAGCAAGTTGTGATTTCCATCTATCTTAATGATCACCTAAATAACATATTATAAAACTCAGACTGAATTACATCTTCCTTTTCTCCCCAGTTTCCAGGTGTAACCTTGAGATATTGTTACGGTTGGGAACATTTATAGGCGCTCGTAACAGGGGCTAATTAGGCAAAAGGAGGGGTATTTGGTTTGAACAAGCAATTACAGCCAATCCCATTTTCACCTCCTTTCTCTGTTATCTCATGGAGACTAGGGAGTTGTTTAGTTTGATGGATTTTTTCAGTTTCCTGTGTTTCTGGCCTCCCTGAGGAGGCCTTGTAATCTGTCCAGATCTCTTTGATCTGGATTTATCTCTTCTTCTTAATATATTGAGGCGCAGTTCTCCTGCGTTTTCCCAAAAAAAAATCTCTGTTATCTCATCTCCCTGCTATCTACCTTGCCACCATCCACCACGGGCAGGAAACCGGTGGCCAGCGAGCTTCCACGGCCTAGGAAGCTGCAACTCTATAATACAGGTCTCGAGCAGCCCAAAATGCACAGAACTGGGATTCACAGTTTGAATGAAAGTGACAGAGTTCACAACAAAGCTATATATAACTAGAAAACCAAAGCAGCCTATAATTTGGGACAGGGAGTGGTAGTAGTAAAAAAACTAAAAAAATATATGTAGAAGGCACATACTCTCTGGCCATGGCAACTAAGAAAATCTCCTGCATGGTCTTCTTTCAAGTGAGATAGAGCAGACTTGAGTATAGAAACAACAGTCAACAGATATGGCTTAGCACTTGGAAACACAACATGACTAAAGCTGCTCCTCACAAAGCCACAGGTAAAAAAAAGGCCTTCCCAGATGTAAACAGCTTCATAGGCTATCTCCAACAGATCTCCTATTATATCCTCTATCTTATCACCTATTTCAAACTTCTCTCCGTAAACAGTATTAAACATTGTCATCTATAATACCGTGTCCCCTAATTTACAAGCTCTACTGGAGACAGTCTAAGAAGCTTTAACTGCTAGAGTAGTTATGCAGTGATGCTAAAGGTTAAGAGAAGGGCATACAATTGTTATATTTTCATTTTTTGTTGTTCAGTTTCTATAATCTTCAGAGCAGATTGAGGAGTGCTGCACCGGTCGTCCAGTCACATATATGTCAGAACAAAATATACAAACAAATAATACCATATTCTCAGGTTTCTCTTGTATAACATAAAACAAGCATGCCCCATTTTTACAAAGTTGGAACCATATATGAATACTCTGCCAACCAGAGTAAAGAGAACTCAGTAATAGTACATGCAATTTCAGTTCAAGAAAACAGCCTATTATATAAATAAACAGCAAAGCACAACTAACTTGGAGCAGCATTATTCTTCAACTTCCTTCTTTATTTCTTCCATGAGTTCATCAGCTATGCTTCCTGTGAAGCAAAAGTGTTCATAATATTGTCAGTAAGCAAGTTATAAGTCAAATGAACAAATCATTTCCATTGTCATGGCATAATAAAGATTGTCTTGGCATGGGGAATGTGCCGCCTTCAGCCTGAATTTGGTACCCAGCCATGCGCTAGGATCTAGAAGAAACAGCTATTCAGGAAATGAAATGTATGGCTAAAACCTTTGTGGTTCAAACCTGCGTGGACGGGCAATTTACCATACAACAAGTCAAATCAGATGCAGTGTGTGCAGTACTGCAGTAACTATTACTACTTCAACATGTAGTCCTTTAGCTTTTCTTCTGTCTACATGGTTTGCTGCTCCAGTTCCTATCTTTAGAAGATCTCTGAAGTAAGAGGAAGAAAAAAGGTAAAACTTACTAATTATGTTATTGGCAGCACCGCAACTTGTCCTGAGGATGCATATGCCATAATTAGATGATGCACAAATGTTTATTAACATGCCAATGGGTGAATATAGTGACAACAGCCCAGACTACATAAGGGTTTGGACACATGAGCTTAGCACATGCATGCCAGAAAAGGCTGAGAGAGAATGGGGCTGCGTGATTAGGAAATGGCCAAATGCACGTGAAGCATGGGATGCTGTTGCATGTGGGCTGCTATAGACATTTTTCACATGGTTTTTAGTTATTTGTTTGACTAAAGGAACCTCAGAGGCTCATATCAGCAAATATAGGCAATTGTTTTTCTGTCCCTAGATGGAAGTGCAACTGTAATTTTGCCCCTCAAAATTCGACTTTGTGATTTCGGGCCTCTTTTTTTGAAAACAAACAAAACAAGCCCGTCCCTGCTTCAGTTAGATGACAGTAACGGTGTGAAATAGGACATACAAAGACAAACTTACCCTTCAGTCGTAATTGTGATTTATCCCTGCTTTTTCAAAGGAGGGGCAGAATCACAATTACGACCGAAGGGTTAATTTATCTTTGTATGTCCTATTTCACACCATTATTGTGTGTGCGTTGCAACGGGGACCTATAATATCACGATAATTATGTATTCATAGGTTTATGCCCGTGCGGTGCTATGAGTAAACACATGGAATCGTTATCTATGTGGTACCGCAAATCAAACAAAGTATAAACCTATTTTCCCTCTTGTTATTTTGTTTGTTTCAATGCAATAATATTGATGAGCAACATCTTTTTTGGATCTACCATTTAGCGCAAGCAAACAAGATCTTTGTTTGCTGCTATCTCTTTTTTCTAAACTCCAAGTTACATGTTTGCTGCTATCTTTTTTTTCTAAACTCCAAGTTACATGTTTGCTGCTAAATTCTGAGACCTTTAAATTGATAGTGACTTTGTTTGTTGCTAAATTCTGATACCTCTAAATTCAGTCATAATAATACAACAATATATTGTTCATATTATTTTAGCATTTTTATAAGGAGCAATGTTGTATCTTTGCAATAATGCCATGATATACATCCTATAAGATCAATGGCATCGGGTATACTTAATCAAAATAGGATGGTGGCAGGCCTGTGTCCCTTTCCTCCGTAAGTTTATACAAGTTCACTTGTCACATCTATATGAATGAAGAACTTAAGCTAAAGTTCGTGTTTTATTTAGTTTCGTGCTATTTGACGATGTACTTTATATACTTAAAATACTTTTGTCAATAAAATTATGTTTGACACTTTCAATCTGATGGGTACAGACCAAATTACAATGGATATAGTAGTGGAGGAAGGAAATACCGATGTTGGCAATACTGTTGAACCATCGTATGAGGTTGTGGCTAGAAGTGGTTGTTCAGCACAATTGTCAACTAATGACACTAATGAACATGAATTGGGTAAGTGCTATTATCAATTACAAAAAAACTAAGGTCTGCATATTAAATATTTTTTTGACACTTAATTTTTCTCTTGTGCGCCATAGATATAGAGAGCGAGGATAGTAAGGTCAGTGTTGGTAATGCTGCAAAACAATCACACGATGTTGTGGGAGTAGGCATTGACTGTATTTTCAATCATGTAAAAGTGTCAACTGAAGCCGATCTTGGGACACAACCGGGTAGGCTCTCTTATCTACACTCCTAAATGTAAATATTGTCTTATGAGTACTCCTAAAAATGCTTTTGTCAAGAGACTTATGTTTCATTCACTCCTCATACAGATGTGATACACCTGACATCTTTGGATGTTCCAAATGAATCAAGTCAAATAAGTTCTGAGCAGAACAAACAAGATGCTTTGGACACACTTATTAGAATATCACAACATAAGAAACCAAAGAAATTGAATGTAGCTCGAGTTGTCTCTGAAGGTAATTTTTTGTTCTTGTCTTATTGCATCTTATTGGTTTTCGCATATATCATTTGCTTATTACGTATAATATTTTTCATTGTATAGATTATAAGTGCACCCCAGAAGATGTTCAGCTTATTGAATACATTAAAACATTACCGGGGAAACAAGTTGTGGTGGACATCGACAGCGCATGGTTAAATAGAAATGATATGGAATGTCTTTTTCATGGTGACATCCAAGTGTCTGGCGAAGTAAGTACATCTGTATGTCCATATTATATACAATAATATAAAGTATATATATTTATAATTATCATATTATACAGTATGGTATACATATTTAAAGCTAGCATGTATATTTGATCTGTTAATTGTATTCTTTTGGTGTACAGGCCCTCAGTGCATATATACACTGTATTAGGGATGAAGAGCATTTACTTCATAGAGAAGGTGGAAAGGTCTTCTTGGAGAACACATTCATTTCCAGTCTGCTTAAGCGTGATGGCGACCCTAAAATGCTCTTAAATTGTAAGGAAGACACAATTGAAAAAAGGGTGGACGACTATTTACAGTCTGACATGGTTGACCTAAAACTCATCTCATTTTTAATATATGTAATATGTAATATATTGGTGCACAATATTTACAAATTAATGTTAATGTATGTTCTATGAAGGTGTTCATTCCAATGAATATAGAAAATTTTCACTGGTACCTGGCAGTTCTGAATGCAAAAAAAAATGAGGTACATGTACTCGATTCTATGGGACAACAAATAACGGATCGCCGAGACCTTTATACTACAGTGAGTAATCATTTCTTTTATATTATGATTATTTCATCATTACATTATTTGTTATCTATAAATCTTGATATGTTTTATATATACACATAGTTAAAAGGTATAGAAAGACAGATTAAACTTGCAGCAGAACATAAAGAGCTTTACCAAGGCAAGTGGTCGAACCTTGATGTTGCATCATGGCCAGTTATAGAGAAGATCACAACACAAATGCAAACGGATGGGTAAAATTCATGTGACCACAACTCTACAAAATTGGTTATATTTATTTTCATATATACATAGAAACTCACCTGATCTGTTAAATTTCATATTAGGGTATCTTGCGGGCTATGGATGATAAACTATATGGAATACTGGACAGGATCCTCCCTATCTGATAACGTAACTCAGGTAGAGGACGTATATTTATTTATAGGAACAATGTTTCTTTTGTTCTAATTTATATACTTGCAGGATGATATAACAATGTTTAGGTTTAAGTTACCTGCAATATTATGGGACTCGAGATTAAACACAAAGAAAGGACATCAAAATCTTGACCACAATGTGGATGAAGATGGAGAGAGTTCAAGTGATGTTCAAATAATCGATACTCCATGTGAGTTATCTAAATCGTCAAATACATCACATCAGATTGAACCATATATATCTCCATATGTTCTGCCTGCTAAAGTAACATCAACAAACACGCAAGAACTAATGTTTGTATTATGCACATATATCATGGGGATAGACAACGCCAAATATTTAAAGTAAGTTAATTCTCATTTAATATAGTATATGCATGGTAAATATTCAACACATATGTTCTTGCTTTAAATATAAAAACAATTGTTCATTGAATAGGAAACATTGGATTCAGAGCACTAAACCTTATCCAATTTCTTTAAGTCTTCAAAAACTTAAAGATATATTGGATGTAAATAAGCCGATGGATACAGATTGTTTTAACATGGCTGTTCGGATGATCGCATGCAATGATGCCTTGTTCTTGTTGGAAGACAAATACCACTACATGGATCTACAGTTCTGTGTAAGTTCAATTAATTAGTCTTTATTCATATAAGTGTGTTCATTATATAATTATTTTACTAACAAAAAGTAGTCCATAACTAAATTTGGTCGAGACCCTCGCCTTCGTGCAAAGCCAGATATCAACATGTTGGCAAAATTATTAGAATGTTGGCCTGACATGGAGTACGATGTTTCAGATTGCAAACAAGTAAGCTATACTCTTCATCATTTTTGTAATCTTGTTTTTTCTCTTACTTGAACTATTTTTTAACTTGCAGATTCTATTGCCCTTTTCTTTCATGGGTCACTTCACCTTATATGTACTTAACATGGACACGAGAAGCATCTATATAATGGACTCCATGCCTATACCATCATGGTTTAAGGGTGATCATCCTAGCATGCATTATATACATAATATACATTATATTGCCAATAATATGAATGCTGCCATGGAATTGGCCAATCCTACATGGAAAGACGATATTTATATGTGGCGTCGTATAGTACCAACATGGGTTCCAAGAACATTAAACTGGTATTTTTTTTAACCCGAACAACTTATTAATTTTGTCTACATATATGTAACAACGTATTATTTTAATTTGTAGGGATTTATCTGGCTTTCTTGTTATCAACTTTATGCACGATTGGAATGGTATAAGGTTACCCTGCATTTGCACTGTGAGTACCCTATTTGTTCTAATACTTTGTCAATATTGTTCTTCTATAATTGATTATTAATCATGTTCTATGATATGTAATAATGAATGTGCAGAATGGGAATGACCTGAGGACCAAATTCTTAGTAGAATTATTGAAGTACAAGGACAATGAATCCAAAGACAACATTCCAGAAGAAATACAAGAAATTATTAGGCACATCAGATAGATATGATTTTATTTGTAATGATACTCAACTTATTATCCTAATTAATTTTATTGCCTTTTAGGTTCGTAGTATCGTTAGGAACATTTGCCAACATATATTTTAGTTATATGTTGCAAATATGAAGGCAGTTCAGATTTCTGTACTTTCAACGATGCATTGGTCTTTGGATGGCTCATTCAACTTGAGATGGTGATATTTGTATTGTTGAACCAATGACCTTATTTTTTGTACTAGGAATGGAACATAAAGAAATTTAAGAGTTGTCATTTTTTTCAGTTTTTCTTGCATATCTTGCATTACATATTTCTTTGTTTGTTTGATAAAATTGGTCATTCTTGGGGTTGGGGGGTTATTATCAGCCAGCACTCAGTATACAGGGTATACCTCCAGCCCACCACTGAGCACTCATGCAGTAACGGACCGTTTGGTTCAGAGCTTCCTAGGCAGCTTCGTTGCCAGGCAAGGATGTCATCCCCAGGTGCCCAAAATCGGATGCCTGGAGACGCCCACAGTGCCTGTCAAAGCTGCTTGGGAGCAAAGAAAACAGGTTCTAAATGCTGTGACTTTGTGAGAAAAATATCATATATAATATTTTCTTTTGTGTTTCGAGTCTTGTATAACCTTAGACTGTTGTATTTCTTATGTTGCTGAATACAGGTCAATCAAGGTTGTTTCGAGATGCCTGCCAACATTGATTGTTCTGAAGATTTATTCCAAAGCCATGAAGGTATAGTGATGTGGCCATTTTAGCATATGATTTTGCAGGATGCACAAATTTTCTTCCCTATAACCGTTGATTTATTGCTAATGTTGTCGCTTTGTGAGATCAGCAGAAATGCTTGAGAACACAGAATTTTGGTCAAAGTCAAACTACTCCCATGTGGAGCATTTGGAGTGCCATATGGAAGTTAACATGGAGCTGAATGAAGGAGAACAAATGATTGATCACGCAGAAGCTAGCCGATATGAATTGTTTAGCAACGATGAGATATACAAAGGCGGTTGTAGATGAAACTGAATTGTTGTTAGCAAGTAGTAGGTGGTTGTAGCAGCCAGCCTGTTTTCTTTGCAAGGTTATCTTGTTTATGTGGGTGCACAGACCCCAAAAAAAACTGAAAGGAGACTACTGAGGCTGCATCAATTCTGTTTTTATCTGTATGCTACTTTTAGCTAGAGAGAGTTGAACATGTTAGTATCATGGTAATTTCTCAAAATTGGAAGACTGATACAAAGATGCAGCTACCGACTTAGAAAATCCTATCAGCTTCTGTCAAGCACTGTAAGTTGATCACACATGTTTCTCACTCTTTGATATCATCTGAAACAAAAATGCTGAATAGATTAACTGACTGTAAAAATGCAGGCCCAAGGTTATCCGTGCAGAAGTCGCCTAAGGGTGCAGCCGGGAAAAAATCTAAGTCTATCGCGAAGACTATCCGTGCAGAAGTCGCCTAAGGGTGCAGCCGGGAAAAAATCTAAGTCTATCGCGAAGACTATCCGCGCCGAAGTCGCCTACGGGTGCAGCCGGATTAGCACAACAAGTGCAGAAAAAATCTAAGTCTATCGCGAAGACTATCCGTGCAGAAGTCGCCTAAGGGTGCAGCCGGGAAAAAATCTAAGTCTATCGCGAAGACTATCCGTGCAGAAGTCGCCTAAGGGTGCAGCCGGGAAAAAATCTAAGTCTATCGCGAAGACTATCCGCGCCGAAGTCGCCTACGGGTGCAGCCGGATTAGCACAACAAGTGCAGAAAAAATCTAAGTCTATCGCGAAGACTATCCGTGCAGAAGTCGCCTAAGGGTGCAGCCGGGAAAAAATCTAAGTCTATCGCGAAGACTATCCGTGCAGAAGTCGCCTAAGGGTGCAGCCGGGAAAAAATCTAAGTCTATCGCGAAGACTATCCGCGCCGAAGTCGCCTATGGGTGCAGCCGGATTAGCACAACAAGTGCAGAAAAAATCTAAGTCTATCGCGAAGACTATCCGTGCAGAAGTCGCCTAAGGGTGCAGCCGGGAAAAAATCTAAGTCTATCGCGAAGACTATCCGCGCCAAAGTCGCCTACGGGTGCAGCCGGATTAGCACAACAAGTGCAGAAAAAATCTAAGTCTATCGCGAAGACTATCCGTGCAGAAGTCGCCTAAGGGTGCAGCCGGGAAAAAATCTAAGTCTATCGCGAAGACTATCCGTGCAGAAGTCGCCTAAGGGTGCAGCCGGGAAAAACTCTAAGTCTATCGCGAAGACTATCCGCGCCGAAGTCGCCTACGGGTGCAGCCGGATTAGCACAACAAGTGCGGACAAAATCTAAGTCTATCGCGAAGACTATCCGCGCAGAAGTCGCCTAAGGGTGCAGCCGGAAAAAAATCTAAGTCTATCGCGAAGACTATCCGCGCAGAAGTCGCCTAAGGGTGCAGCCGGAAAAAATCTAAGTCTATCGCGAAGACTATCCGCGCGGAAGTCGCCTAAGGGTACAGCCGGTTTAACACAACAAGTGCGAAAAAACCGAAGACTATCTGTGCAGAAGACACTTAAGGGTACACCTGGACTAGCACAACAACGGCCGAAACGACAACATCGAACCATTCACGCCAAGACCAATTATATATAATCAAGCAAGCACAGCGCAGCCGAACGAATCAGTTAGTACAAAACGCCTTCACACACATACACAAGCGAGGGCACCACACTCTACATCGGCTCCGGCTCCGGGTCAGGCAGGGCGTCGTTTAGTGCTCCGAAATCGTCCACCCGCTCGCCTCGCTCCGCCTAAAATAAAACATACAAAAAGTCAGCAAACACACGCACAGACCACATCCAGCAAACGCCGAACAAACGACAACGTTACCTGAGCCCTCGCAGCCTCGGCCCGCTCCCTGACCACTTCACCACCATACAGACCCCACATCCGGTCATAGAGGGCGCCGGCGGACTCCTTCACCACGGGGTCTTCGACCTTATAGATGTCTCGCCCAAAATCTTCATCTGCCTGGTCGAAGGCCTCATAGTGCCGGCACCCTTCGCGAGAGAGTGCGTTCATCGCCCCCTCGCAGGTGACCAGGGAGGCGAACGACATTAACCCCCCCAGGACAGTGGGGAGCTCCTGCAGCTCCTCTTGCACCCATTCCAAACAGCGAAGCCCGGCCTCTCGCTCCGGCACCACGAAGTCACCGGTCCGCGCACCCAGCTCGCGATATGTGGCCATAAGCTGTGTGCGCGTCCGTTCGGCCTCCGTTCGCACCGCGGCTTCGGCCCCCTTCGCGCGGCTCTCCAGAGCGGTGAGCCGCCCCCGCAGGTCTTCGGCGAGATCCTTGGCAAGATTGGCTTCCGCCCGTGCCAGCCTAGCCTCCGCCTGCGCGGCCTGCTCCTTGGCGATGGCCTCGTTGGTCTCCCTCCTCTCCCCCGCCAGCTGGCGCCGGAGGTCAGCCTTTTCCTCCTCCAGGGCGGCCACCTTGTCCGCCAGTTTACGACACTTGCTGTCGGAGGCAGACTTCTCACGGACAGCGTCAGCATGTTGCGTCCGAAGTCTCTCGACTTCGGCAGATAAGGCTGCCGTAAGTGCCCCCGACGCAGTACGGCTGGTGAAGTCAGCCACCTGCAGAATTGATCAATGACTGAACGGCCTACATCTCTACAGTCTGCACAGACAGACAGCATTGAGGAAAAATGATTTCTTTTGAAGAACGATCTTTGCTCGGTTCTGCACGAGGTATAGGCCCTTTCTAGCAAAAAATCGTATCTTTGGTACGTATTGTCTGTTGTTAGCAATCCTCTAATTGGTAAAACGCCTCCGAACAACCTAAAAATGGATTTTTTTAAAAAAAAAAGGATTTTGAAAACTGAATCTCTAGCATAAGGTTCTTGAAGAACATGTACCAAGCATGAATTCTTTTCGGCAATCCATGCTTCAAGAGGTGTGTGTAACTTCTCTGAAAACCAACCATTAGAGCTAACCGCGTCTCTAGGACATGGTTTCATAAAACCACACCTCTGATCAATTGAGCAAAGTTCAATTGCAAGAGGTGAAACTGTTGATAAATGGTTCTAAGGTCTCGGTGCCATAGATTCAGAATATCTATGGCACAACGTATCTTAGATACAGTGGTCACTAAATCACTCACAATACATATACTAGGTAGGTGCCCGTGTGATGCCACGGAACATAAATTGCGAACCTCCAATGGACTTCATTTGAGACAAGTGATGCCCAAAAAAATGGGGGTAAACTGACACAGCTATCACTTGCATTACTTGCCCTATGCACGGAAGAATCTGACACAACTATCACCCATGAAGATTTCCGGTTAACTTGTGGAACCGGACTTCATTTGAGACAAGACAACAATACCAGTGTTGAGCTTGCCACTCGGCCATGGCACACGCGAGAACACGGGATGATCAAGTAAGAACTGAACAGAATGCACTAATACAAAAGGCTGGCTTGCGTTCGCTTCCTTGCTCCACAGGAAGCATAGCTGATATACAAATCGAGAAGCAATTTATGTTCCGTGGCATCGCACGGGCACCTACCTAGTTGAAAAATGAAAACCCTAAACCGAGAACCGGCGAGACCCTCACTTTTAGCCCATCTCCACTTCACTCACTCGCCAGCCCAAAACCAAAACTAGCGACGACGGGTGGGTCCGGGTAGGCAGCCTAGCTCTCTGCTCTCATGTGGGGGACGACAGTCGCAGACTCCGGGGGGCGCTTCCTAGATACTCACGCCAGACACCGTATTCCCTGTCACGTACAGTAGGTCTCACAGGGCAGCATCACCAACGCAGCGCACGCTAGGCATGTGGGGTCGCTTCAACAGAAGGTTCTTCTTGCTCGATTTCGTTACGATTCTTACGTAACCACCACCGTTGCTCTCCGACCTGAGACGACAACAACTAATATGCAAATCGCGTAGAACTAGAACGACCCAGCCGGTTGGGCTCCTATAAATATTAATGTGTGGCTTGTTTTTTTATATTTGGTGTAATGTTATATTTATCTATCCCTTGTATATCTATATGTATTGCTACGAATAGAACCGAGGTCGCGAGAAACCTGAAACCCAAATTAGGGAAGTACCTAGACTCCTAGAGTTACAGCAAAAAGGCAAGTTGTGCCCTTGATCACTTTCTTTACCTAATAATGTTCATGATAATCATTGTGACATTCTTAGGTTAACTTGATGGGACATAATAGGTTATCTAGTTTTGAAACTCTACACCTTGCAAACAAATGAATTATTGGATAGTCTTGGTATTGCTCTACCTGATTTTGGGATTAATATTATATATGAATTATGATCATGATTTATCATTATTGCTAAATTATTTATGATAAGATTACTATGTAAATTGGAACATGGAGCTTACCCCGAGATAACTGTGCTACCACAAGGGTAGTATGAGACGCCCTTGACTGGCTAATTAGGAAAGCTAGTGGAGGACTACTTTACCCAAAAGGAGCAAGGGCAGTATGAGGAGTTGTCGGTATAGGGAGGTTCTCAAGTCGATCATGTTGCGATGACTTTTCGGACGAGGGATTCCTATATCGCCACCTTCTCAACGAAACCGTAGCAGATTTTCTGAAGCTAGTGGAACTTTGTAAAGGCCCCGTAGTGGATCCCTAGCCATTCACCTCGGGAGTGTCTAAGAGCCTGGCAAACCCTGGCTAGACAGGATACACAACTTGTGGGTAAAGGGTACAACCTCTGTAGAGTGTAAAACTGGTATATCAACCATCCTCACGGTCAAGAGCGACTCAGGACTCTTACATGATTAATTTATGAAATTAAATTTAATCTGTCATTTGTATTGCATTGTGGGATTCATTATCAATTGTGATCAATTATTTAATTGGGTTGGTATACACATATACTTAGTAATAACTAATAAAATTTTGACCAACTATTTAATAGCGATGCTAAGCCCTAACCACTCTCCTTGGTAAGCCTTACACTTCATATGAGCCCCACCGTAAGTGAGCTCATGCACATTATTCCCCACACTTGCTGAGCGATGAACGTATGTGAGCTCATCCATGCTATAAACACACCAGGTCAAGAACATGTACCGCTGGAGGAGCATGAAGGATGCTACGATGAGTTTGGAGAGGTCTAGGCCTTCGTCTCCTAGTCAACTATGGTTGCGGATGATCGTTGTCATCATATGATGTATTTATTTAGCTATTTTATATAGAACTTCTATATATAATAAAGATGTGGCATTGATTTCTGTACCATGAGTCATCAAATATGTGAGACTTGATCCTAGCACACATTTGAGATGCGTCCGGGTTTGCCCTTAAATCCGGGTGCGATATAATGTTAGGTACTGTAGAGCGCTGGTCAGGCTATAGTAGGTCGTCACATCGGTGACCGGGGGTCGTCGTCATCAAAGAGCTTTACTTGAGTGTCGACGGGCATGGAGTAGGGCTTGCAGTCGAACATGTCAGCCCGCTCCAGAATGTTGAGGGTGTACTAGCACTGGTGGAGGAAGAGGCACATGGGACACCCCTCCACGGTGATCTCGAGAATGTTGAGGGCGTACTGGCGCATGTTGAAACCCTTCTTCTCTTTATCACATTTTTACCTTCACGTCTGACTTGATTCTATCTTTTGTCTTAGACTTTTGCATATTCGAGTATCTTCAAAAATATATTCTAGTGTCTTACTCTTGAGGTGTTGATCCTTCGGATCATCACTTTGTCTTAGTCTAAGACCATTTTGCATCTTTTGAACTATATCCAATATACTAACAAATAATATTAGTTCAAATGGTTTTGTTGATCATTAAACGCCAAAACTTAACTTTAAATGGCATCGATTCATTTTCCTTACAATATGTTTGTAGAAACAATGTGAGTTAAGTTATGCTAATGAAAAATTAATTGGGATTATGTGGTTTCCCCTGTCCCTATTGATGAAAATCAATTTCAGGATTCAAATGATAAGCAAAAAATGTTAAGTATCATCCAGTTCTATGTTAATATAATCGTTGGACACTTGGAGTCGTGACGTGACCTTTAGTTTTTCCCTTTGTTTGTTTTATAAAAGAGGGCATGAACAAATTGCTTGACCTGGACAAGTCTAGTTAGAAGTGGTGATGCACAGTTGTGATAACTAGTGTTAGGTAAACCCATAAGGCCATAAGAGCTCATGATAAGTTTGAAAGAAAACCCAACTTGAAAAGCGACCAAAATAAGTGAGTTGGTGGTGCTACAGTAGCATCGAACGTGTCTAGTGTGCACTAGATATATGGCACTGAACATGGGTTTTCACTGTTGAGAATAGGCGAAGAACCAAGTTTTCCGATGTGCACCGGACATATCACCCAAAGAGCTTGCAAATTAGCACTTAGACTTGATGTAGGTGTGCCACCGAATGTGGCACTGGACATGGTACTCAAAGAGGTTGTAAACTATGTCTAAGAGGCTAAATACTTATCGAATATGTCTGGTGCATCACTGGACATGGTACTTAGAGAGGTCCACAACTATGCACTTGAGTGTTGAAGTCACCGTATTTGTCCAGTGTGAGCACCATATATCAGTTCATTAATGACTAGTTTCTAAAACTAGCCATTGGAAAGACATAATATGTTCGATATAGAGAGTGGTTGTGCACCAAACATATATGGTGCACTCGACTAGGTTGAGTGAAGGAGTATAAGAGTAACAATTAGTTCCTTTGCTTGGGGCTATTTATACCTCTCAACTCGTCTATTTGAGGACTCTTGTCCATTTTATCTACAGAAGAAGCCCATTGGAGAGTGAGAAAGATCATTTGCCTAAATCGCTTGATGAGCGGTCTCATTTGTGCATTAAGGGTAGTCTGTGAGTATTCACCGCCCTCTTTAGACTTGGCGAGGTCAAGTAAGAGTTAGTGCTTATTACTTTTTGTGATCGGCATTACCTAGACGACTTGGTAGCAAATCATACGAAGAGTTTGTGGGTGACCCAACTTAAATATGTGCATGATCGTAACGGTTCCTAGAGAGGAAAAGAACCAACTCGTAAAAACGTTTGGTCCTTGCATGAACAATGGGGAGCAAAACCCTTACATGCATGTGGCGAAGTTAGAGCAAATTTGAGGGTGGTTCGTTTGCCTTGTGGATGCATGAGAATTTATTTTAAGGGTGCATAGTTGGTGAAATTTTAACCAATTATATAGATTTTGTATTTTCTAGGGGTTACATTTGCACCCCCTAACTAGAGTGAAGTTTCACCCCTACTTACATGGGTGCTCCAATGAGAACTAATGAAAAATATTGATTGTCCAATACCTCAAAAACATCGAGATGTTCCAAATCTTTACTTTGCTTTAAGTATTTATATTTGAGCAATTACACTATTAGAACTTAGGGTGTAAAACTCTGAGTTGATACATAGAAATACTTCTAGACAAAAAGGAAAAAGGATGAAGTTAAGCTTGACAATAGGTTTTAGGGCATGTTTATTTTCATAGTGCTAAAGTTTAGCACCTACTGAACTTTTGCTAAACTTTAGCACTTGACATCTTTTTGGGTATAAGTGCTAAACTTTAGCACGATACCCTAATTAATGTCTAAACTAGTAGCAGCACAAGAACTGGTCGATGGGGAAGGAGAGAGAAGAGGCATTCAGTGGGGGAAGAGAAATGGAGTTGAGAGAGCACTTTTAGCACAATTTAGCATTTTTGGTGGAGCTAAAGTGCTAATGGATGCCAAACTTTAGCACAACACTTCTAACCCGTCTGTTTAGCTAATGAAACTTTAGCACAACACTTCTAGCGAGTCTGTTTGGTTCTCTAATAGTTAAACCTTAGTAAAAAGTACAGTGCTAAACGGGACCTTAATCTATGTAAGAGAATTGAAAGAAGCCTAATTCATCCTCCTCTTATCGAACGTCTCGATGGTTTCAATGTAACAAGAGCTGTACATAGCTGCCTGTATTTTTCCATGTTTCTATGATCAGACAAATATTCTTATGGTATTAAGAAAACTGTAAAGATGGTTTCAGATATCTGTAAGATAGAAGCATGGTATTTTTACCAATTGCATGGTATCTGCGGTGGTTTTTATGGATTCATGACTATTTACCTGGCTCAGTGAATCGCTTATAGGGTGTTTGGTTTGAGGAATGAGCTAGTCCATCATCTTCTCACTCCTCACTATTTTTGTTTGGTTTGTGGAATGTAATGAGTTGATCCATCACCA
This sequence comes from Zea luxurians, assembly GCA_029449295.1. NCBI lineage: Eukaryota > Viridiplantae > Streptophyta > Magnoliopsida > Poales > Poaceae > Zea > Zea luxurians. The sequence continues at coordinate 222,240,873 of JAOPSE010000002.1, forward strand.
CTCCATTCCTCATAGTTAGTTAGTACTAATATGAGGAATAGGGTCATCCCACCAAATTTGAGGAATGAACCCATGATACACCACCTCAATTTGGTTTGGATGTAGTGATTCCTTAAACCAAACACACTCTTATTGAATGATGCAATAGCGGAACACATGTCATTTTGCTCATGCAACCTACGAACATCCGAGTCTAGTAACAAGTCTCATGGTGTTCTCCCACCGGCCGCTCCGCCATATCACCTCTTCCAGTTCCAACCCAGGCAGTCCGGATTGGTATCTTCCGACCGTACGCAAGTACGTACGTATACATGGACGCATTGCAGCTTGCAGGTGTCTGTATGTACGTCTTGTACTCGGAAAAGGAAACTCTGATGGGTGCGCACGCGCTCCGCGTGTCACTTGAACAAGGCTTCGATCTCCCTCCTGTACTTGTCTGTCACTTTGTCCCTTCTTATTTTCATGGTGGGTGTCATCAGACCATTGTCAATCTGAACAAAACAAACAAAAATTACCGTCAAGTTCCAAGCAAACATCAATTATATTTACAAATATGATGGGTGCAAAACCTACCGTGAACGGTTCGTCGACAACCAAAATTGGCCCGACACGGAAGGAGCAGTGCGCGGTCCTGAAACGCATTAACAAAATAATTAAGCGCTTCCTCTGATGACACCAGATGTCAAGTAGTCAAAAAATATATATCATGGAACAGCGTCACGTGCACACAAAGAAAGGCGTCGTCCCAAAAATCCATGTTCGTTCTTTTTTATAAATTTTATATTTATATTACGTGTGCCTCTTTTCAGTTCTTTCCGCCCGTTGTTTCTGTTCCCAACAGCAAGAAGACGGCAGCAGGGTGAGAGAAGCAACAGCAGGGAGGGGAGGGCAAGTCTCACCAGGTTCTCAATTCATCATATAGCATGTTCATGACCTTATCTTTCGCTAGCTCGCCATCCTCACCAAGGATGGACTTCCTTTTTGCTTCTGCCAGAACTTCATCATTGTTGGGAACAATTATGGCACCAAGACGCCGTTGATCCTATTCAGAGAACAATGGCATGAACTTACTCCTGTGGCTTCAGTGGCATTAATCCAGTTATCATTGCTACATTCAAATCTAATCTCATCAGAAGAAGAAAAAAAATGATAAATGCAAGCGCAATGCAGGAGCCATAACACCACAGTTTCAGATAACGGCATGGATTTTTTCCCCTTTAGGGCTAGTTTGGAAACTCAAATCCCCTTCGGGATTGGAGAGGAAATTAGTTTATTTCAACCTAAATCTCCTCCAATCCCGAAGGGGATTTAAGGTTCCCAAAGTAGCCCTTAAGGCATGTTTGGGAGCCAGTGGAATGGAGATGATTGGAAAGGCTAAAATCTCCTTGCTATTCAAAATTGAATAGCAAAATGATTTTAGCCCTTCCAATCCCCTCGGTTTTCCTTGGCCAAACAAGCCCTTAGAGAAATATTTACCCTAGTTGCATCGAGAAAAATGATATCTGCCAACACATATAAAGTGGTCTGATTTGAGTGTAGTGCCGATTACAGTATCGCTTACCTGGCCGATCACAACTATCTGATTAATCAAGGTACTCCTGCTGGCTGCTTCCTCGATCTCAGCAGGTTCAACATTTTCACCTACAAATGAGATGGTCAAGGTCAGTAGAAATAGATACACGATGATGGCACAAACTAGATTCCATGTGTGCAACATCAAAGATCAAACGGTAAGTTCAATAACAGAATGAGAATCATTAAAAGAATGACGAAGAACAGATCTATGCAAAAAAAATATACATTCTGAAAAAGGAGAGACTAATGATAGTCTGAACCTGTAGATAGGACTATTGTATCTTTTGCACGCCCTTCAAGAACAATCATCCCTCCACACTGGCGACTTGGCCCCATGGCATGATGAGGTACTATCCAACCTACATCTCCAGTGCTGAACCAACCCTCTTGATCAAAAGCTTCATTTGTAGCCGATGGGTTCTAATGACAAACAAAAAATATATGAAATGAGTCCTCCGAGAAAGCTGAATAATAAAAATAATATCATTACTCTGTGCACGGGGACGAGGCATGGATTTTAAGATTTCGATGCTTAGTTATTAATGTACATTTCGCTTTCTGCTATATTCATCAACAATTCAACATCATACGATGGATTAATATATTAAGTAAAACATGAAATTATAGGAATACTACAGCTCTTCTTTTTGTCAACTATTTAGCAAAGGTATCAAGTTTTTAATAGTGTAACCCTGGACCATATTCTTAGCTAACTATAAGTACAACAAATCTAAAATAATGTTTCACACATAACTGATTAATTCTTGCATAGAAAAATAACCAGTTCGTTTCTACCAAAAGAAAGTGTTACTTTGACTTGGACCAGCAACATGCTAATGGAACATCAGCAGTCTAATTTTGATTTGTCAATTGATTTTGTTAGACACTGCTGTGTAAACGTGTGGGGGCCTTGAGCTGGCATGTTCAGCCAGCCACCCAGCCTTATATGGTTAGTTTGTTAGAGAAATATGAGGAGATTCTCGATTGGTTGTGTTTCTATAAACTGCAAGACCTCCTCAGCCTATATGTGTGTGTTTGCGTAATCTGGCATCTCATTCTCATCAATCAATCATTCCACACAATCACAATCTCTTTCAGATTTGTATCAGCAAAGGAAAAAAGTAAAAACCTTATAGTATCCCTTCATTACTTGTGGTCCTTTAATTTTCACAATCCCCTTTGAACCATCTGGAAGGACCTCACCAGTCTCAATGTCAAAAATCTTGATTTCAGTATGCTTTATTGGGTGACCAACTGTCCCAAGAACCTTCAAGCGACACAAACACTTAATGTTAGTATTATTGACCTTATCGCATGTAACAAATAGGAAACAGTCTGCATGACTATAAAATTATGTTAGTAAATAAAAACAAGCCTTCCCTCTTCTTACATTACAGAATGGTCGTCTAGCAGCAACAACAGGAGAAGTCTCAGTAAGGCCATAGCCGTTTTGTACTTTAATGCCAATGGCCTGAAAGAACAAAACATTGATAAAGCTGCTGACATTTAAAATAAGATTTTTATTGATAACCATCTACCTCAAAAAACTTATCAACATGCATCGGAAGACTTCCACCGCCACTAATACCAGCCTGCAAGTTATCACAGAAACTAGGCGGTTTATTAATAAGTAGGAGTTAAGGAAGTTCAGCCTACACTTAAAATTGTGAGGATCGTTGATGGAACACAGAAATAAGAATACAAACAACATTAATATACCTTTGAAATCCCGATTGCTGAATGAATTTTCTTGTATACTAGAATCTTCGCCAGATTATGTAAAGGCCAAAGAAATGCAGCAACCAATCTTGCCCACAGCCACTTCATCATATAGGCGATGACTGATGGTTTGACAAGATTGTTTGATAAAACTGTTCCCTTTTCAATGGAAGAGAATAACAGGAAAAAGAAAACCGAGTCAAGCAAAGAAAGGCCACAAGTACAAACTAACAAAAGGAACTTCAATTTCTAGAACATTTGGTTATTAAAGAATAACAAAACAAAGTTTTTTTCATGACCATGTCGCGACCAGCATGTATATTTCATTAAGAGGGAAGGAAAGCTGAATACAACGCATTGCCACACCACAATATATGTGCGCAGCCTGCGAGAGGCATGCCACAGCATACATGGTAGTGTGCGACAAGGGAGCCCTCACATAATTAGGAGACTATACATCATCTTTGAAGTAATTCCTTGCAGCTAACTAAACTACTAAAGTAAGTAGCTTATGCCAATTCAGTGTCCGGACCTCATAGATCTTCTTTGCCTCCATATATAGGAAACTTATCTTGATAAGTGAAAGAGCAATAATTTTTCGAGCAGCAGAACTGGATGAAATCTGCCTATGAATTGAACTGTACAAAATCAAGAAGAAAATTAGGAAATGGGCAGAAGTCTTTCCATATAAAGTGTCACTATTCGCTAAACCATTCAACAGTTAAAAAATGCTACCTGCATGCAACCATTAGTGAACTGAAGTGTCCCTATTAGTTGACCAATCATTTACCGTAGTACATATGTTATTGAGTCTCACAGTTCCAAAATGTAACTTAACTTTTTTTGTTATAGAAAATCCTGATGCTACTGGAATATTAATGACAAATGCAGAGATATTTCAAACATTGATATACTTTAATATACTGATGGACAAGTTTTAGAAAGTGTCTCCAGATAAAGGCAACTATAAAGCATCAAATGACAAAGAACAGGAGCAGCAGAAAACTAACCTGTACAGAGTTTCGTAGACCAGTGGTACTGATATAATATATTGAGGCTGGTAACGCTGCAAATCTTCCTATCAAAGAAGATAGAAGAAGATGTCAAAATGCCCTAAGGAACTTCAGCATCTTCTGCAACAGATAGACAATAAAACTAGTGAACAACAACACAGATAAAACTTTGGAAACGAGATCTGCACATCGCTGCGTGCTAATACAAGATCTGACGGTCTGAGTCTGACCCATTTTTCAGCTCTTAGTAAGCTGATAAAAAATAATACAGCAAGCACGCAAATACACTTTGATTGAGACCACATAAATTGCTCAACAGCATACTAGGTGCTTTATGCAGACCAAGCATCCTTGGTATTGATAACATTACAGGGTGCTTAATGCGAAAAGGACCTCTACCTAAGTTGGTTTGATGGTCTGAGTAACACTCCTCAGATCCTGAGTTCGACTCCCTGTGAAAACAAATTTCAGTTTTGGGTTTAAAAAATATCTCGTTTGTCCCACGCCAAAGCATAGGTTTAAGGCCTCGACCATGGTCGTGGTCGTTCTCAAATGAGTTACGGTGCCGCTGTGTATGGGTGTGACAGAGGTTCAAGGGTTTTCTCGGCCTGCCTCAGGTCGAGTTTTTTTTTACAGGATGCTTAATACTGAAAGCCTGAAACTAAGTAATTATAGTAAGGTAATTTAAGTTGAAAACATATGAAAATCATACCTTCAGGTACTTAACAGTAGTGTAAACTTGCTGGATACCATACGAGAAGATGAAGTACTCACAAGCACGCTCATATGCATGCCATGTTGGAAGCATGCTTAGGAACCTATCACCAGGTTCTGCTGGTACAATCTCCCACAGATTATTTATCTGTGGAAAAGAACAGCACAAAATGTGTACGAGGGATATATCAAACAGAAAACCTAAGCAATTAGGCTCACATTCTTTAGAAGGGTGCTTGAAATAATTACAGGACATTCCAGGGAAAAACATAATATTAATAGCACGAGTGCTTATGTTCAAGTCATAGAGATTAGAAAATCACATCAAGGTAAAACAAAAAAAGTAACTAATACACATGGCATACCATCGCTCAACAACCTTGATCAAAATTGTAATGTTTCTATCTTCACCTGATGCAAGAGATTTCGGTGGGTAAGCATTACGCCTTTTGGTGTGCCACTTGTTCCACTAGTATATATTAGTGTGGCCACATCTTCAGGACTAATAGATTCAAAGACATCTTGCTGACCTGACATATGAAAACAAGAATTCCATTGACTATCATGGTTTTGAAAAAACAACTGTGTATGGGTGCAAGTTGACCAGAAAGTACTGGACATTCAGTTTCCATGCTTGGCCAAATTGTACAGGCATAATCAACCTACTGCATAATATGACGGCATCATTGAAGGGAAAAAGAATCAATGAAGAACGCAATCAATTTGTTGCATGATACATCAGTGTCATGTCATCGAAGAAAGGAAAAATACTTTTCTAAAAACAAAAGATGTATGAAATTCTTCGCCTACTGTTATAATCTTGAAATAATAAGAAGTGTTAGTGCTGTTCTTTAAACCAACAGATTCCAAATGAGTGCTGCTTAGCAAGAAAGAACTTAAGTAGTTAAGTGTTAAGCTCTTCATATAACTAAATGGTCAGCTCAAGTATTAAATCAGAAAAAATTTGGAAAGAACCATACATCCTAAATGTTACAGGGCAAGAACTGAGCTAAATGTGACAGCAATTCCCCACCCCCAGGTTCAAGTTCTCTTCAACTTGAATTTAGGTGCCAATTTGTTCTTAATGTCACATGATTCCTCTTATGTTGGCTGAATTTTATTTTTTAACATCACAGGCACACATATTAGCTGTTTGTGGTACAGGATTGGATGCTCATGTTATGGGGTGTGATGCCATCAAACACGATGAGCATACTACATGGCAACATAGCTTATGAATTTATTTATCCTTTACCACTAGAAACAGTGGTATAACATAAGATGTGTCCATAAAAAATTAAAACGACACTTCTTAAGAAGCTGCGCTGTCAGATGACTGTTAATGATGATCTGTACCTTGCTCGTCGGAAAGAAACAGTGCATTGCGACTTTCTCGACCAAGTTCGATGATATCCTTGTATCCATAAAGTGGTATATCCTTAATAGCTTGGCTATCTATGCATGATTTGTCACCCCAAAGAAGAACAATGAATCTTGTATTAATCCTTGACATGAAAGACTCTGCAAGCCGGTTAAAGAATTGAGGACTGTCCACAACAAGTGCAATGCTGTGCTGGGGGAAAACAAGAAATCCATAATCACAACATGAAAGTAAAACATAAGCAAATATATGTGCTAAGTAAATATTATGCAGAAACATAAACCACTGATAGTACTATAATCTCTCTGCCTACTTTTCCAGGATTCATATGATACATCAGTTTATCAAGTTTCATGAACTTATGTGCTTTGCATAATTATAAGCTGTGCAATCCAATGATATTTTGATTCAGCCAGCAACCAGTCATATACTGAAAATCGATGCCTATATTCCATGGTCAGGTTTAACTGTTCAAGCAAAACAATCCAATTAACATGCCTGGCATGTATATTTCTTGGGTTCAAGCTTCTAGCAACCTAGCATTTGATAACAATATCTCATTCAAATATTTTTGCCTACCATAGATATCAAAAGGTAAGAAGAGTCACATGCTGGCTGTTTTTAGCAGAAACTATATATCCTTTTATTTTTTTCATTTATTACAGGTATAAGAGAATTTAAGGGTTGAAGTCTCATAAGGCCACATGGTTTGGAGATAAAATACTGGAACTTCACTGGAATCCATGCTATCGAACAATTTGATAAACTGACCTTTCTGAATGAGTGTATATTTGAAACAATTCTTCATCAGATGATCTTGTTCCCCTAACAACATTTATAGCACCGGTTGCCATGATTCCTGTATGTCATTTATTTGTGTGAAATACTGAAACCATCAGTGACAGAGGAAGACTCTGGACAGTATCCATGAAAACGATAAACAAAGAATTATGCATATAAATTCATAAAACATGTATATGTAGCATTGTACTATATGGCTTTAGAACATATCACTATATATTACTGAAAAAACAAGGCCAAGCTGATATTTGTTGTCTATTATCTGCAACAGTCAAATGCTAACATTCCAGTGCTCCAGCAGCAAAATCCAGAAAGGATAAGGAACCGCAGAATTATCTCCAGTGAAGTAATAAGAAAGGGGAATGTCAACATTAGGAATCATAATGCATGGTGTTTTTTCTGGAATACGCAGGAGAGCTGCGCATCTTTGTATTAATAGAAGAAAAGAAAGGGGGGAGAGAACCCCAATACAGCACACACACCACTAGAGACTAACTAAGGAATCATAATGCATGGTGTCATCTCAAACAGAGGAGAGGAGTAAGTTACCTTGATCTGCAACTAGCCAACGACATGAGTTATCAGCAAAAAGTGCTAGCTTTTCATCCGGAGCAACACCAATGGCCCTTAGACCTTGAGAAAAATCCAATATTTCTTGCTCAAGCTGATAAGAACATAAATCAGCAATTAGGTACTGCAAATTTGTGGCCATTAAAGCTCTGAAATAAATGCAACTGTGTATTATAAATGTCATAGGAAAGATGAATATGTTTAATTGATGAGAACTTATGACTCAAATAGAGCAGTATTCATTATTGTTGCCATTTGTGTGCATCTAACAGTAACATGAAATCATGTAGAGAGCCCCGCTTGTTCTAAGTATTCATGATGGCTTTCGAGCTCATCCTCCTTTCCTTTGAAGGTGATTAGTATTCAGTATTGGTACAAAAATAACATTTATACATGGCCATTGAGGTCAAAGATGTACCTGTGTATATGTCCATTCCGTTGGCGGTTCATGGTAAGGATCTACCACAGCTACGAGGTCAGCATATTTTTCTGCTGCTGTCCTCCAAATATCTGGAACAGCCTTCCATTCATGCAGAGTCGAATCACTTCCACCAGGCAGCAGAGCACTCTCCAGTAGAGGTGAGCACTTTTTACGTACTTGATGTTCTAGCTGCAAAGTGGATTAGTGCAAGTTTGAGACCAAACAGCTTAGATTTTTAGCGTGAAGCCGTGAATAAGTGACAACTCAATAAGGCAACAAAGTAACTCATATAATAAATTGTAGTCACATAAAACGGGTTCGATGCCTTCGACCCTCGACCCGGATTCGTTGACCCCGACCTAGATTCACGGGTTCATTTTTGACCTGAAGTGAAAAAAACTCTTCCAAGTAGTGTAGCATACCATGTTCCACGACCCCGTACCTCGACTCCATTGACCCGAAAACATTGTGACTAAATAAACTATCCATCATTTACATTGTGACTAAATAAACTATCCGTCGACCCGAAGTCTTTGGTTCCCCGAGCTAAAGTTTAGTTCGTCTTACATCAAATGTTTGAATATTAATTATGAGTATTAAATATAGGTTTAATTAGATTTAATAAATTTGTATCGCCTTTTAGACTTCATCTGTATAATTAGTTTTATAGTTAGACTATATTTAATACACATAATTATCATTCAAACATTCAATGTGACATGGACTAAACTTTAGTTGGGCGGAACCAAACACCCCGCCTTCCTTTACAGAACTAGCCATTCCTTCGAAGGGGACGAAATAATACTCCCACGAGGTTGAAAAAGAATCTAGACATACCCCAGGATCAGGATGGTAGGGACAACTAGCTGTACCACCTCATCGCCCCGTTAATTAACACGTGAAACTGCCTAGCTCGATCACACATCACAGTGGATTAACCAATCTGGATAATGACCTCCACACTTGGTGTAGTGTAGGGAAAGCGAGAACCGATTAATGGTGGGCCAAAAATTGGCGGCTCCTCGAATGGCAAAGCGGCGGCTGCTTTCCCGGAGGCAGAAAGAGGTATTCGTGCACTGCCAGGCAGAGATCACCAGGGAGACTGAACCTCGGGCGCCCGCCGTTATTTGGTAGCGTAAATTCGAATTCCACGGCCCACCAGAATCCGTTCTATAGCTACTCGGAGAAAAACCTGACGAAATGGAGGAACAAGCGCACGCGTTCTGGCTGGCCACACCCGCAGGCCGCAGAGCAGGGGGGGTCACAACAAGCTTGAAGGTCTAACCGCGGAGCCGGCGGACGGGGGCGGCGGAGACGCGGCGGCGGCGGGGCGGAGGTCGCGGCGGAGTAGCGTGGCCGGGCGACGAGGAAGCAATCGGCCGCGGCGGCGGCCGCGGCGGGCGAAGAGCGGAGGAGTGGGCGAGCGGCGCGGGACGCAGAGGCCGGCCATCTGACCGGACGAGGCGGAGGCCGCGAGCATCGCGCCTGTGCCGGCGATCCAGAGGCTCATCTCGTTTGCCTCGCTCGCTCGGCTCGAGTATATAGGGAGCCGGGACCGGGAGAGAGCGACGACGCCCGGCATTGGTGAGGGACAGGACAGGTGAGCTGAGGTGGCCGTGTCGCGTCGGGCGGCCTCGTGGCCTTCGCCAGGACGTGGTGGTCGCATCGAGGCGGAGCGGCCGCGACGGGCCCACCAGACTCTGCGTCCGAATTTTTTGTTTTTTAGCCCCCTTTGGAGACAAAAATTTACGTTTGTACCCCCAGAAATTTAATTTGCACGTTTGGATCCGAAGCTCGGCGTCATAGGCTATGGCGCCGAGGTAACACAGCTCGGCGCCACAGCCTATGGCGCCGAGCTCGGTGACGTGGCAGTCGTCGTGCCACCTAGCTCGGCGCCACAGATCTTGGCGCCGAGCTAGGAAATACCCGCGAACTCCCATTCTCTCTGCGCGTTTCTTCTCAGTTCTCTCTGCGCAAAATACCACCGCCGCCGTTCACTTCTCCGACCGCACCGCCCGTTCGCTTCGCCGCCGTCCCGGCTCACCGCCGGCCGCCCGCCCCGCTCTCTGCCTGCCCGGAGATCCCCGCCCCGCCAACGGATTTCGCCGCCGCCGCCCCGGCTCGCGAGCTCGGCCGCCCGGAGTTCGCCGCCGCCGCCCGGAGCTCCGCCAACGGTCGGCCACCGCGCGCTACGGTTGGCCACCGGCAGGTTTTTTTTAATTTCTTAGTTTAGTAAATTCTTAGTGATTATATAGTTTAGTGTATTCTTAGTAAATTTCTTAGATTAATTTCTTAGTTTATTAATTTCTTAGTTTAGTAAATTCTTAGTGATTATATAGTTTAGTGTATTCTTAGTAAATTTCTTAGATTAATTTCTTAGTTTATTAATTTCTTAGTTTAGTAAATTTCTTAGTTTAGTGTTTAGTAAATTCTTAGTGATTATATAGTTAGGATTTTGTTTAGCGCATTGATATTACATGTTTTCTGTGTTGGCAACCATCGTGTTGTCGTTTATTCGCGGGTTCTATAAACATCACTTTACAGGGGAGGTGCTGCCAAATTTTTTACTGACAATAGGTTTTTTTGTACGTAGGTGTTCGTCCGACTTGACCTTCTCCACCGTTAGCTGGACTCGTACGCGTTCTCAGGTATACAATGTTTTCGTACATTATTTATAGATTATGTAATTTCGTTTGATGTGTTCATTTAATATTTACTATATAGTTATTAGTTAATATATATTTATTACTTAGTAAGTTAGTAGGCTTAAGTATATAGCCATTATTGAGTTAGTAATCCATTTTTGTAATAGATGGACAGCCTAGTAACACTATACCATGGAGGAAGGGTGGAGATAGATGCTTATGGGAGTGTTACTTTTGATGGTATGAAGATCGTGACCATGTTGTTCGATGAAAGACCATCTTTTGACAAGCTTTTGGCTCGAGCTTGTGAGGAGATTAGTTGCGACATAAACGACCCTAGAATATCAATTCAGGGTTTGTTGTCCCATATTACATATGGAACAGTTGTCCGACGGTTGATCTCCATTACCTCAGAAGATGATTGGGTGATATATTTAAGAATTGTGAAGACGATGGTTCCACCATGTTTGGATGTGGTTGTTCAAAAGTTACCTGTTATTCATTGCGAAGGTTCAGTCGGGTTATCTTCACAAATGCCAAATGCATCTCGTATTGAAGCTCCTTTGGTAGAGCTTCATGAAGAAGTGGTTGTTGTGCCCGATGCTCAATCGGGTCCGCACGAGTATGGGATTTCTCGTCCTATTCCTGGCGTTTGTGGGGCTTCTAATGCGGTGGTACCCCCCCAAAGAGATCCCATTGACCCAGGATCCAGTTCACGATCATCCTAGTAAGTGTCTTCGACACATTGTTCGTATCCATCATTATTTCGTTTGATTAGACTTTTTAATGTGGTTTTTCTTGCTCCGACCCGATGCAGGATCTCCACATATCGATAATGCTGATGTTCAGATTGATGTGCCTGTGTCATATAATATGGACAACATATGCAGGGCATCCAATAGTGTTGATGTTCAGATTGAGGATGAGGAGGAGCCATATGAGGCTGCACGGGCCTTAGATTCTGATGATGACCGTCCGGTTCAAGAAATGACCGAGCAAGAAATTGAACTCATAAGACGTTTGTGTCCGGAGCGAGACCCTGCAGTACATGAATTTAGCAGTTTAAGTCATTCCACCCGTGCTTATGCTGAAGGACGTGACGATGAACTGCTAGAGGCTCCGGATAACGCCGACATCATTGAGATTAAGGTTGGCTTACTTTTCAAGGATCTGCCTACACTGAGACGATGGCTACAGGAATATTCTGTGAACCGGAAGAGGCCGTTCAAGGTGAGACATTCGTATGCACAGCGTCGTTACACTGTTGTGTGCGAGGTGCCAGGATGTAATTGGAGGGTATGTGCCCGAAGGCAGAAGGACACCGGAAAGTTTAAGATCACCAAAATTGTAGGTCCACACACTTGTGCCCAGACAGAGCTGAGCTCTAAGCATCGTCAGTTGACATCTACCCTGATTGCGAAAAGGATATTGGGCATATTGAAGGGTCAGCCAAACTTGAAGGTGAAGTCAATTATGACCATGACTTCGGAGCTGTTTGGTTACAGGATCAAATATGGGAAAGCATGGAGGGCAAAGCAGCGAGCATGGAAGATGATATACGGGGATTGGGAGGAGGGTTATGAGAAGTTACCAGCATTGTTCAATGCAATGAAAGCAAAAAACCCAGGCATGCATTACGAGTACATCCCCAAACCTAATGAATGGAGGAACGGCAAAGAGATATTTTTTCGTGCTTTCTGGTGTTTCTCGCAGTGCGTAGAGGCCTTCAGGCATTGTCGTCCCGTGCTCTCTATTGATGGTACTTTTCTGCTTGGGAAGTATAAGGGCACATTGTTGGTTGCCATATCATGCGACGCAGACAACGCATTGGTTCCTTTGGCATTTGCTTTGGTGGAGAGGGAGAACAGAGATAGTTGGTCTTGGTTCTTGCGGCTTGTACGCATCCATGTCGTAGGCCCTGGACGCGAGGTTGGTGTCATATCTGACAGACACCAAGGTATTCTTAATGCAGTGCAAGAGCAGATTCCTGGCTACGCACCCATGCACCACAGATGGTGCACTCGACATCTAGCAGAAAATCTTCTTCGAAAGGATCATAGCAAGGCTAACTTCCCCCTTTTTGAGGAGGTATGTCGACAGTTGGAGGTTTCGTTTTTCGAGGATAAGTTGAAGGAACTAAAAGATGCAACAAATGTTGAAGGTAAGAACTGGATTGCTGGATTGCTAAGGGAACCGCACAACTGGACAAGGGCCTACGACGAAGGTGGCTGGCGGTTCGAGTTTCAGACTAGCAACATGGCCGAGTCATTTAACAGTGTGCTCAAGGGTATACGGGGCATGCCAGTCAATGCTATAGTAACATTCACTTTTTATAGGCTTGTGGCTTGGTTTAATGATAGACACGCGCAGGCCAAGGCAATGCAGACCCGAGGGCAGAGATGGGCACCTAAACCAACATCACACCTTAATAATACAAAGGAACGTGCCCATAGACATGAGGTACAATGCTTTGATGAGGAGTTGGGTAAATACGAGGTAATAACACTAGGCGGCATAACTTCCGACGGTGAGGTGCGACCTTCGAGGACACATGTTGTGTTACTTGATGCATTCTGGTGCGGATGTGGTAAACCTTCTGAGTTCAGAATACCTTCTGAGTTCAGTGTAGAGAGCTTAGTACGTACCTGGAGCCCTCGTTTTGAGCCATTTCTTGATGAGTCACAATGGCCAACGTACACTGGTCCGGTATACGTTTCTGATCCAGCGCATCGATGGGACAAACGTGGTAGTAGGAAAAGGAGCCGGTGCAACATGGTTATGGATCAGGTTTCCGGTCGCAGTAGGAGAGGTCGAGCGTCCCCCTTTCTCGTGGACCCAGAGCAGAATGAATGCGGAAAATGCGGTAGACTTGGCCACAACTCACGTACATGCATTTGGACACTTAGTCAGGTGTGATATATTTTTTATACACAAATTTTATTCTAATATGTCGATGTTTTTGTTACACTTTGTACACAACTTATATTCTAATATGTTCATATCTTAATTTGCAGGATGGCGCAGTTCCACTTGCTGGACCCTCACTACGACGAGCACCACAGGGGCCGTCTCACCGCAGAGGGAGAGGTAATATTTTGTACATAAATTAAATTTTCGAATTAATATATGCGACCTATATTTGACTAATGAAAATTCTTTTGATTGCTAAGTGTTGCCCGTTCTGCGGGTCCGGACCCACGACCGGTTTCTGGAGGAGATGAGGTACGATGAGAGGTACACTCCTCTCCTACAGAGGGCTGGCTTGGACGTCTTATCGTACCAGGTCCGCCGTGGGCTGCCCACTTTCAACCCAGCGGCGTTGACGGCTCTGGTCGACAGGTAAAGACTTCTCTAGTTGTTTAATATTTACAATTATCAAATCTACTTTGCATACTAATGATTTTGTATTCGTTTGTCTTCCAATAGGTGGCGGCCAGAGACTCACACTTTCCACCTTCCCTGCGGTGAGATGACCGTGACGCTTGAAGATTGCCAGAAGATTCTTGGTCTCAGCATTATTGGTCGTCCAGTGACCGGTCAGGCATCACCAGGCGGTTGGAGGCAGAAGGTGGAGGCCTTTCTTGGGAGACTGCTTCCGGATGAGCTACGAGGTAGCCACAACACCGGAGTCCCACTGACCTGGCTTAGGCAGACCTTTGGGCAGTGTCCACCAGGTGCAGACGAGCAGACGGTTGGATACCATTGTCGAGCTTGGATTCTCCATCTCTTTGGTTCAGTTCTTTTTCCAGACGCGACAGGCGACAGCGCGTCATGGATGTTTCTGCCCTGCCTGACTGACTGGGATACGACCGGAGGTTACAGCTGGGCTTCAGCAGTGTTGGCCTTCCTGTACAGGCAACTTTGCGAGGCTTGTCGTCGTTCGTCGAGGACCGCCAGCTTAGGTGGATGTGTGTACCTACTACAGCTGTGGATGTGGGCACACATACCCGTCGGGCGACCCAGAGAGTTTCCTCCTCGTGAGTGGTTCGTGGTAGCCGGACATCGGCTTAAGCCCACGGCTGCTTACCGCTGGGACCAGGTGGAGGAGCCATTCGCACGACACCAGCGTGCTTACGTGGAGTACTCAAACGAGCTCGACGCACTTACTCCTTCGATGGTGAGTTGTCTCCTTTTATCTTTTGACATGTGCTTTCTACTTTTATCGCATGACACCTGCGTGCTTACATGTGCTTTCTAAAACTTTTGCAGGTGACTTGGCAACCGTATCTTGATCCATATTTCGCCAGCATACAGTTGAGCACCATGTGCTCAATAGACGAGAACCTCTACCTCATGAGGTGTCCCCTCATCTGTTTTTATGCTGTTGAGTACCACTTGCCCCACAGAGTTGCTCGACAGTTCGGATTGCGCCAGGAGTTTCCGGTGGAGCCATTCTCGACTTCAATAGAACTTCATAAGTGAGTTACTACATGCACTTGTTATTCTAACTAATAATTGAAATATCAGTTAGTCGCTAATATATGGTTCTAACTTTTGCAGGTTCGACAGACAGAGACAGAAAAAGGTCACGGACTTCGAGACCCACCATCGTGATTACATTGATGAATGGGAACCGCAGGGGGATCTTAACTATGAGAATGACCAGGCGCACACAAACTACAACTTCCGGAGGTATTTGATTTGGTATTCTGGTGTGACTAGGTGCAAGCTGAAGGGACAGTGGACAGCTGCAGACTACGCCGAGCAAGAATCGTCAGACGACGAAGACACAGCTTTCGATATAGCTGCTCGGCACGGGTCCCAAATTGAGGCTGCTCCAATCCTTGATAGAGTGATAACTATTTCTTTACTAAAATTAGAGATTTCAATTCAATGTTTTATGTCTAGTTTTGAGCATCCTAATGTCTTAACTTGTGATAGGGAAACTCTATGCTCGTATCTGTTGTTGAACTCGAGCGTATCTCACAGAGAACTTCAGATACTACTACGCTATCGTTACTATCAGTGAGTATCAATGTCTAACAGAAAACTTGTTTATTTGTATGTTGTAACATATGTCTTTAACTAATATTTCGATTACAGAGGGTATCACGTCGTCTTCGTCGTGCAGCGGCTCGGTGTGGATGCCGGTCTCTAGCGGGCGTTGACGTGCAGCAGCCTGTGCCTCGTATGCAGCAGGACGTTCAGCCTCCCATTTGTGCAGTTGGACCATCTACAGCAGGACTCAGCTCGTCGCGATCGACGCGGGACACGTTTGAGAACGTGGCCCAGGACGATGACGACGCTGGCGCTGGCGCTGGCGCCGCAGGTCAGGTGGAGATTGGACCGTCTCAGTTGCAGGATGCTCCTACAACTCAGCCATCACAGCTGACACCACGTAGAAGGCGTCCACGAGACCCTTACACTCCAGGCACCGACGCTCTTGGGGCCAAGGGCAAGGGTAAGACTAGGAGGAAATGAATACTTTAGTGATGTTGGTCTTATCCTGAAAACTGTGTGATTTGGACTCATGCTGGAGACGTTGTAATATGAACTATGTTATGTGTTGTGGAACTTGTATTTTGGACTTTGTTTGTGGACATTGTATGAAGAACTATGTTCTGTGGATGTTTTTATATTCGATGTTATTTTGTGATGTATTATATGTTGAAATGCTTATATGTCTTATAATATGTGATTATTTGAACTGTGGTTGTTAATAAAACAAGGGGAACTCTTGCAAAAAAATTTTGTGAACTGTAAAAAACATAATAAGCAATAAGTAACGCATCTTTAGAGTTCTAAATTATTTTTGATACGTAAATACTACATAATAGGCTACAATTCTTCAGTCTGAATCACAATCTATGAGTAGTTCATCTTCGGAGTCATCCGTCGCGCAATCCTCAACAACAACCTCATTCCACTTGCTGCATTGTCCTGCATCACACTTGTCACCAGTTCTTTTGTAATAATTGGCTTCTGCTTCATCTGCAGCTTGGGAGAATAGTTCATCCTCAGCCTCAGCCTCATCAGACTTCTTCTTGTAATAAGCTGCCTCTACCTCTGCGGCGGCCTGAGACATAAACTCATCCTCTTCCTCTTGAGCACGTAATCCTGCCTCAGCTAGTGCGATGAGCTCACTCAAACTTGACGTGTTGTCCTCTTCTTCTTCATGTAATCCTGCCTCTGCGAGGGCGATAAGCTCACTCAATCTAGATGTGTCGTCGTCGTCCTCCTCCATCAGCTCAACTGTTGCCATTTTATCCTGAACATATCTCGCATGCGCCTCATCGGCCAAATAGTTTACGCCGCTTCCAATCTCTGCAAATATAATGAGAAAATTAAGTTAGCAAAGTCAGGATAAATAAATTGTACTAACATAATTATAATATCATTTATCTCACTTACTTCCCTTGAGGCGATCGGCAAGATTATCCAACATCTGTTTCTTGGCTTGAGCCGCTTCCCATTCCCTTGCATCCTGTGCTCTCTTCTCATCTGTCGCCTTCAACCTCCTATACTCTGCACGCTTCGGGCTATCATAAAAGGCAGATTTTGCTTCCCTACGCATGTCGCGTATGCGATCGTTAATGTACGAATCGACGAGCCGAGATCCACAACGCATCTTCTGTCACATTATTCTCTTGGACTCTATTGTGCGCATCACCTCTCCTTTGTCGTCGTAACTCTCCCAACTGCATTTCCTCGTCTCCTACAAAAAAATAGTAAGTACCGCTATAACATTACATCTGGTGCAAAAAAAAATACCAACCTCATCGTAATCGACCATATGTCCACAAAAATATCCAACACCAAACTCTGAAGGAACTAATCCATACTTAGCTTCAATACCACATTTGCAGAGTATTGGATCAAATTTGACCTCTTCTGCCGCCCACCCCATGTATCTCTTTTCCTTTACCTCTGGCTCTGGCCAATGGGACAAAGGACCATACAACCACTCTCTGAAACGACACTTACGCCACCCGTATGGCTGCAGGAGAAAAAATTAGTAATTTATTGTAAATAAAAACTAGTTCATACATTTAGCGTATCAATGAGCTCACATAATCAATGTTCGGACAACAGAACTGCTTGTCATAGTCTTCGTCGATGACAGCACGGTCTCCACAATCGCATCGAGGCGGTGAGTCCATCCGTCTTTCTGTTGCTACCTCCTTCTCCGCATCCGTCATTGGTGGAGGATTCGGGGGAGGAGGTACCCAACGCTTAAAACGCTCATGACTGGTCTTTCCACTCAACCAATTAACGAAAAGAAGATATCGAGGGTCAAATTTATCAGGACCATCGATCCACTGGAAAAAGAAACACCTCTGATGTACCTAAAATAATGGAAAGATGCACTATTACATATCTACAAAATAATGAATGCGAACAAAATTAAGTGACAAGTCATAAGCTACGTACGTCCAAAGTGCCACAAAGGTAGTAGCAGCGAGCAGCCGTGTCTGGATGTTGTGATTGATGTACCCAAGCCAGTCTACCACAGTCACAGTTAGGCACGGGGAGTTCAGGAGGAACAGGAGCATCCTTACTAGATACGTCCGGATATAACTCCCGAGGACGACCTCTCTTCTGCCACAACGCCTCTCGGTACATGTCTTTCATCTAATAAACGATTATAATTATCACTTGTACCTATTATGCTTTATAATAAGTTTACACAAACTAATAATCGAAATGATAATATAACAGGTGTATACAAATTATTAAACTAACAATCTAATATACAAAACGAATCAGTTGCAAATCATACCTTGGTCTACGAAGTGAACCAACTCAAATCTTTGAATCCATCAATTTTTGACGAAGTTTGGAAATGTGATGAAATGAGCTGCTCTCGGCCAGCCGCGCGGGCGTTTTTATAGGCATTCGTAGCTCGGCGCCAAGATCTGTGGCGCCGAGCTACGAGGCCGCGCCGCCACCACGTCAAAGCCAGGTCAGCCCTAGACGCAACTAGCCGTTGCTGCCACGTCATAGCTCGGCGCCATAGGCTGTGGCGCCGAGCTAAGAGTCCAAAACTGAGTTTAAAATTTTTTTAGGTCTAAACGTGATTTTACTTCTATTTAAGGGCTAAAATACAAAAAATTAGGACTCTGCGTCATCTCTCATCTTCTGCGCCGCATGCTTCTGTTGACAATCCGTGTGCGCGGCTGCCATTTCTGAACAGTTGTTGGACGGTTAATCTATTTTAGTTAGCAATTTAGCATCTGTTAGTCAAGCTCGAAGTCTAATCTAGTGGTCGAAGAAAGGACAAACCAGGCGACCATGTTATTGTTTAATTAGATTTGTGTATCTTAGGCCACGGAGGGTATTTTATGGTTTTCTTTTTCTAAGCCTTTGTTTGAATGCACTAGAATTTATGGTTAGCTATTAAAATTAGTTAGAGATGTTTATATATCACTAGCTAATAGTCCAACTAACTATTAGCTACACTCTCACTTACTCATTAGTTTATTAACTGATTTAACCTAGCTAAAATCAGCTAATAGTTAGTTAGCATTAGCAATTAATACTAGCTCTAATACATTTAAACAAATCCTAAATTGTTTCTTTTTTATAAATCATGGCAAACGATTGGTCGCTTAACGCTTAACAATTATTTGAGTTAAACAAATACTTAAGTGGTTAAAATAAATATTTAATTAGGACAAACTACCGATTAAATAAAAATAGTGTATAATCATGTAGCAGTGCGTAAATGGGATAAACTAGTTTATCTATATAATTTGGAACGCGTTAGAGTATCTAATACTACATCATTTAAAGTGTCCTATATTAAGAATCCTAAACTAGTTTATCTATATAATTTGCAAACGATTGGTCACTTAACGCCCCAACAGTTAAATCCTAAATTATGCATTTTAGAGGTGAATTGAATTATTAGAAAAGAAAATATTAAGAATGATACAGAAAACAAGAATAGAGCTTTAATCTGGGATGTCATATATTTGATTCACTTCATAGTGTCCTATATTTTTTTGTATCTATAAAATATGACATTGTTGAAACCGCTTTTATGGTTAAACCATATATTTCAAAATAGAACACTACTTTAAGGCATTTAGGCCCTATTTTAGGAACAAAGTTTCTGAAAACTATATTTTTTGAAAATACTACTGTATACTTTAGTTATGACAATACCACAGTTAATACTACAGTTTTGAAAAGTTAGGTCTAGACCTAAGTTTAGAATACCTTAAAACAACTACAATATTTGCAATACTTCAGTTTAGAAAACATAGATTTTAGCTAGCTTGTCAAACATCATTTTGTATATAATATTCCAGTATTTGAAAATATTGTGGTATTTTTCCAAAATTTTAAGAAAAACTCACTCCGAAACACCCCTTGGATGCTCTAACGCCACTCGCAAATTCTATAACACATATAGTAGTCTATTGGGGTCTGTTTGTTTCAGTATTTTTTACGGTCTCTTCCGAGAATCTAGCTGTTGGAAAAATCTAATTATAGCGGGTTATGTACGGGGAAGATGAATGGATCCATACTTCATAGGGTTTAGGATCTTAAAAGTGACGAATTCTTATTGCGACAACTCATTTGATTTTGTGTTCACGTTGATTCTCACCAAAACGATTCTCATATGGGCTAGTTTGAAAACTCCATTTTCCCAATAAATTTCTATTTTCTAAAAAAATATTTGTCCATGTAAAAATAGAAATTTCTTGAAAAATAGAGTTTCCAAAGTAACTCTAAAATAGACTAAAAAGTTAGACATACAATCCGTAACAGTTTTTGGCGTCTAGAAAACTAAAAAAAGCCGGAACGGGACACCCAAGCTATGGTTCGGAACGTGACTTAAACTGTATAACCTGTGTAAAATATGTACGTCAAATTTTATCAACCTCTTATAAAATAATCAATCATATAATTAACTTTATCTCGTTCTGTTGATATTCTCTAAACTTTAATTGCAGGGTTTGCCTCTTTTGGAGAAACAACTGCCTCACCTTCACGCC
Organism: Zea luxurians; assembly: GCA_029449295.1. NCBI lineage: Eukaryota > Viridiplantae > Streptophyta > Magnoliopsida > Poales > Poaceae > Zea > Zea luxurians. The sequence continues at coordinate 222,261,656 of JAOPSE010000002.1, forward strand.
AATAGTACGAATGATGGGACCATAAAAGTATTGCTCCAAGCCTCTCCAACAATACAGATAATAGGTCCATTTGGGTACGTTTCACATTCCAAGCTCAAGATTTCTGAGTCATTGCAGCGAAAACAATGAGCAACCAAGAATTCGACGATAAAGATAAAAAAAATGCTCCGAGTCAGGGATTCATCTACAAGGCTACAACAGTCAGATACCAATCAAAATCAACAGGTACAACTTCACCAGCGACTGATTCAAAGTTTTGTTTGTGCTGAAGTACAATGGCCGGGGTTTATTGTGATCTATAATAGAACATCCAATGAAAAAGAAGTCATGCATATTTCTCGGCAAGCAAACAGGTGTAGTGTACACAACCCATGGCCTTGGGAGCACCTACTTTTTAACCATTGCACAATGTTGGTGCCAGTGCCACAAAAAAACAAGCATTATGCCAGATCAATTTAACTTAACTATCTATCGAATCAGGACATTCTGAATGTGTGGAGCTAGTTGGTATCAGCTGAGTTTCATGTTCTTCAACAAGCTGCTGATAAGGGGCACCTTTGATGGAGCCTGCTGCTTGTAATTATTCAGCAGTACTTCTGCAGCCAATCTCTGCAGCTCCGAGCCCTCTTCCTCTTTATTCCTTCCTTTGGTCAACTGATTGATTGCCGAAGTACACTGGGTGTTTAAGGTATGCGTGAGAATCACCAATGGGTAACACAGAAAGAATCAACTAAGACTTCAAGCCTTTCCTACACTAGCATGGCCTTACCAGACATACACCAAAGAGGGCTCTTGTATTCTTGCCTCCAGTCAACTGGATTGTTGATGCATAGTACTTCTTAGCTGTCTGAAGATTTTCCAAGCCACCCATAGTGTACAGAACCTTCATATCAAAAAGTATGTATGCTCGCTCAGCAATCACTATGATAAGAGTTTTAAAAAATCGGCAGAATCACATGCAGGTGCGGTACAAAACCAATTAGGCTTCCCACTGAACCAAGATACGCCAATGGTTTGTTAAGCAGAATGTTGAGTGTAAATGAGTAATGTGGGGCAGTGGGATTGACTTTAAATTCCAAGACAGAGAGACAAGACAAACAAACTGTGAAATACAACTAAGCATGTCAAATAATTACTAGTTGAGATTAACCGTATGCCTTGCAGGTACATCAGCAAAACATGTAGCTGGTGGAACTAAGTTCAGTAGTTAAGACTAAATTCTATGCCTCACAGTTGTTACAAAGATGAAAGATCACCGTATCTATTGAAAATTACAGTCCATATCTAGAGGAAGTCACTGTGAAACATCATAACATGAAACAAATAGATAGATTATATCAAATCCTTCTTTTATTTCAACAGATCATTATTTACTAAATTATAATTATCTTGAATAAATCAATCCTCCATCCGTGGACCATTATGAACATCATGAATAACTTGGCATTCTTTATTTGATTTTGGATGTTTCAAATCATGTTGTGATGTTAAGACCTTTGCTCGAAAGCATAATTGCAGAATCCTTTTTCCATTCTTTCTTGAGCCTTTGAGTTGTTCAGATTACCTCAGCATAGGCTATATGATAGAGTGGAATAGTTGGTTGGGATAATATTAGCTCCTCATAACAAAAGGCAGCTTGCTTGTACCTGATAAGAAATGGGAACAATTTAGTTTTGTGGCATCCATATCTAGCAGGTTACGTAGAGTGAATTGATATCAAATACCTTACATTTGTAAGGAAACATATGTTTCAGCAAGTTCTCTCCAGGTATCATGATCTGCCATAAATCTAATAGAAGAAAAAAAAAGTTGATGTGTTATACCAAAAGGAAATTGCAGATAACTACACCTTGCTCCTAAAACAAAGTGGATGCAAATACTTACAATTCCAGATACTTATTGAGATAACCAATCGCTAGCGACATATTGCCTTGTGCTTTTGCAATAGCAATTTTCCTCTTGTGGACAATCTGTCAACGCAGAAAGCATTCACTATAATGTTAAACGGCACCATATAAGGTTCAAAAAACTTTGAACCTTACAATTTGATTGCCTCAACAGGCAGAAGAGATTGGCAGATTGCACTGCTACTGCAAACCAATTCTTCAACATGAATAACGAGAATCATCATCAGAATCACAATATGGCATACCTGGTCAAATGGATTGATTTCCAGGATTTGCGTGTAAGCTCTCTCAGCTTCAGCCCATTCACTTTTCGCTTCAAACAGAAGAGCTTCTAGCCGGGCTACATTGCAGGGCACAACCAGTTTAGCATATACAGAGAGGTGACCATCGTAATAGCACCATAGGACTCAGAAGCCAAGTCTTCCATACGTAAAAATAAAAAATCAGGAATTTGAATCTTAGATGTATACATTTACTTTTTAAAATGGATGCAAGAACTCAATCATTAGGTCACATCACTAACGATGTCGAACTAAAAAAACTGGACTGGAAGGGGGGGGGGGGCACGGCTTTGCACCAAGAAAGAAATCCAGGCAAACCAGCCTAGATATAGGGCCATACTGTAACCTGGGATGACCACGACCTACTGGGCTGGCGACCACTGCAACTACCCACTGGTAGGAGGGCTCAAACCAAGCACAGGTGCCACAGGCCAGTGCCCTCCCGCTATTGGGGGGGGGGGGGGGGGGGGGGGGGGGGCAGGTAGGTTCTTTTTGCTGCCACCAGGATTTGAACCCTGATTGGTGTCTCCCTCAACTAGGGAGCTTACCATTACACTACAATCGTGATGGCAATCTTGAACTATCCAATTGCTTTTCCTTACCATGTTCTTAATTAAAACATCAACACTTTGCCTTTATACATCAATATGGACAAATTGTTACGTTACTTAGCACTTAACTTCAAAAAATCACATTTACACCTTCACTGAGTTTAGTTTAGAATATAAAGTAAGGTAAGGGCCACCAACCAAAGTACCAGCATGGCAGCATAACCCGGCAACTATCATGTCTTTTGAACTTGAAGCGGAAAATCAGAAAATTTGATCTTAGATGAACCACGCCACCTTCAATCCCCAGCTATCCAATTGCCCTCTTTTCTACCCAACTCTTAGTCACAAATTTGTGTCAACATTAATTAAGAACATATAGATGCATATATGTTTAACTTCAAATAAACCAAAATCCAGACCTAGAAGGTTGATTTGGTGCCTTCAGATGTGCTTGCCAGACTGTATTTATGGGGATGGAACAGCCATCATGATGATATGAATACAACACAGATGTAATTCTAGCTCAGATAGTTGTATTTTACAGAAATGTGGCCAAAGTGAGACAATGAGTCCAAAGTTTAATGTCAAGTCAGCTAAATTGTTGATCAAGCTCTATTTATTTATACTAACACAAACTCCTCCATAATCTGAAGCACAGTATGTCTAGGAACGATAATAGTCTCACTACTAAAGTTGAGTTCAGTAACCGCACTTACCAACCCGGGTGCTGCCAGGAAATTGCTTTGAAAGGACTCCAATACAGTCCTGCAAATCCATCAAAAGACCACTAGATTAAGAAGTTATGCCGACAGGCATCAGAGAGCTCTCACACGTTACAGAAGAACCTCACCTTTGCCACATCGAGACGCTGGCAATCCATGGCCGCCGTGGCCACCTGCTCGTAGAGCGTCCACTCTGCACCGTAAGAGAGCGAGAACAGGTTTAATACCGAAACCTAGAGTAGAGACAGCGGCCGGAAGCTGCAAACATGGCGGCCAAATTTTCGCAATTCGACTACCAAAATCCTGTGATAGATCCCGCACATACATGACGCGATCTAAACATCTAAGGGGCAGAATCGAGAAGGGCTGAGCAGGGCAATCCAAATCCACCGTGCGTGCGGAGAGATGGATAAATCGTCGCGGCCGGAATGCGAGATCGCGGGGCGAGATCTAGAGAGAAAGAGAGAGTCAGGGGGATACAAGGCGGAGCGCGTTACGTTCTGAGGCGAGACCGGAGCGAGCGGAGGCGTTGTTGAGGAGAGCGAGGCCGACGCGGAGGACGTGGGCGGGGCGGCGGGCGCGGAGCCGGCGGGCGAGGCAGAGGTAGTCCCAGGCGCCGCCGCCGCCGTGCTCCGCCTGCTCCTCCAGACGCAGCAGGCGCGCCTCGTCCTCCGCCGTCGTGGCAGCCGCGACCGCCACCGCCGCCGCCATGGAGTGTGGTGACTCGACCGTGCTGTGTGGTGGACGTCGGCAGCGTGGAGGCGGAAAGGAGGGGCGCAGCGCAGGACTGCAGGAAGTCGTTGTATGGCGGGCGCGGCGCGGCGTGGTGGCAGGCACTTCAGGCCCTCAGGGATTGAGGCCAAGAGGCTGTCGTCGATCTTCTATTCTTCTCGTTGCCGATTTGCTCCCTACCGTAGAATTAAAAAATCGTTTTAGATATCATGTATAGATAGATGTTGATTAAATGAAATACTAGATGAGTGCCCGTGCGTTGCAACGGAAACGTATAATAACACGATAACTTATGTATATATAAATGTACGAATATTGTTATGAGAAAATATTTTAGAATCCATTTGTGATCCTACCCATACATAAATTTTGTTATTTTAATCTATCTATTTCACCATTACATTGCAACCATCAGTAACATATAAACTTCTATATATGATTTTAATAATGTCATTGAGTTATAATGATAGCACGATTAGGAAAGTGTTATTTACAACTCAAATCTCAGAAAAGGTACTAAGAAAGCACGGAAATAAGGTAATTAACTGTCACAAGAACGTGAACAATGAAATATCTCCATTCCAGCAAACTACATGACAGCCTAAAACTCGGAAAAAAAGATCAATACAATATTGACCATATATCATGGCCATCACCATTATCAAGCATGGATAATATTGATCACATCGCACACCTCCAACATGCATGGAAAGCTCTGATTCCACCCCTAATGATGAAGAGGTTGAAGCAGAGGCCCTTGACGGAGCAGGCGTAGTGCGCGGTGACGACGCGAGCGTCCCGGACGAGCTTGCCGCACCAGGCGAGGCAGAACTGCAGGAGCACGTGCGTGAGGTGCGCGACATCGGTGCAGGTCTGGAGCGCGGTGACCGCGGAAGCGAGGCCGTCCATGTAGAGGCAGGGCTTAAAAGACCACATGAGCATGAGCCGATGAGAGCATTATTTGTAAACACCTGCTCAATATAAATGAGTCACAAGATATTTAGAATTGAAAAAACAAATTTACCAGCAAACAGATAGAAGTTTATTTGCAAAAGTAGGAATGGAAAGTATAGATATATAAAATGAGAATATAAATGATTCACAAGATATTTAGAACTGGAAAAACAAATTTACAAGCAAACATCTAGAAGACTATTTGCAAAAGTAGGAACGATACGATTCTTACTTAAGTAGCTTGGTTAATTAGTTGAATCATCATATAGTACCGGCTTGTAAATAAAATTAACTACCATAATGGGAACAAAACCACTAATAACACAATAAATTGTAGGAAATCAATCAAAAAACAACTGGGAGGAAAAGACAACACATATATATTTATAGGAACACAAAGTATGTTGCAATCTGCAATTCAGAGTAGTGGTTTAATCAAGTAGAAGGTAGAAGACATCAAGTAGTAGGCTAGTTTGTCTTGTTCACCTGCATTCATCAATTCCAGCTTGCTATAAGAATATCATCATGTAGCGGGAGTACATTGATCCTAGAAAAGTGTCAAACACTTGATGAATTAGTTATATACTTCAGTTCTCATACATAAGAAACAATGAACGGGAGTACATTGATCTGTCAAAATATGGATCAGCATGGAAACAAAGTGCATGTGCCATTGGTAGTCTTACAATGCAGACCATACAAGCAAACATTAAAAATGCATCCATACGTATGTATTTCAATCACATCAATAGATATATGTGACAACAGTCACACACTTACAATGTCATATATCAAGTGCCGGACAACATCGTTCTCTCTAGCTGAACAGGGGAGCCATCTGGCTGCTTAACGGATGTTGCGACATGGTCCCATCGAAATCGAAGCTCCATTCCTGAGACGCAAATTAGCAGCGAGATGAAACACATCGCCCACGACCAATCACATTTCAAAATTCTTCATCTGTATCTCAGCAGCAGCTCTCCTCAGGGTCTCCATTGGTGCAGCTAGCTAAATTCAAACAACAGGTGACAAGCATTATAATATAACTGAAAAAATAGCAAGCAACATGTGTTAATTTCCAAGCAAAGCAGGATTAAAAAGAAAAGAAAATACAACAGCAGCGACACATTTTCTTCAAACAGGATTAGCACTTTCAATTTCACTAATGTACATTTCTAAATGACATAGATTCACATACCTTTCATCCACAGGTAAGTGTGACTGAGAAAGAGATCAAGTAACAACAAAAAATATTTAGTGCCCGTGTGTTGCTATGGTTTCAATATATTATATAAATAGATCTTATTTAAATGAGATAATTGTAGAAACATGTACAAAACTTCAGGGGGACAACTCTGTCAAAAAAACCAATTTATTTTCAAATCATTGAAATTAAAACAACCAAAGCTAACTTAAGAAAAAAATGTTGGCACATCTAGATGCAGACAAGCATTATAATATAACTGACAGGAATTTGATTACATTTAGACAATTCGACATATTTTAATTGCAGTCATTTGAATGCTAAGACAAATATAAAGGATAAAAAACTGACAACTGTTCATACGTACCACTCTTTCAAATGTGAGAACATGTCCTTATAAGTAAAGACCATAGTGCTAATGTGCTATTATATATGAACTAATCCTTAGTTCAATGCATTCTCGTCGTGTGCCAGAGCCATTGATGACCATAATTTCCATCTATCTCCCTGCAAATTTCATAGAACAACAATAGCTTACTCAAAATCACAAACTCATATGGTCCCCATTACAGCCACCACACGAGGGAATGGATTGCGTCCAACATCACAAACTCATCTGGTGGCAGCTTCCACCTCCATAGTTCTCAACATTACTGTCTCTTGCAAATTTTAAAAACAAGAAGAAAAAATAAATCATAATTTTTCAACATTAAATATTCAAACATGGCTACACCATTTTGCTGTGTTACCTGTCATCCTATCACTCGCTTTTGTCCTCGCTCTCTCCCTACTGGAAAGAGCACATGTGGTTACTAAACACCACTTGGTTGAACAGCTCTTGCCGTAGCTCACCTAATGTTTGCACCATGTAGCCATCGTTGTACTGAAGATGTTATGCACACAGAAACACCACTTGGTTGAATAGCTCCTGCCTTAGCTCACCTAATGTTGGCACCATGTAGCTATCGTTGTACTGAAGATGTTATGCACACAAATTAGGCTTCAGGCTAAACTGACTACAATAATCCTGAATGATCACATGGTACAGGGAAACGAACAAAAAGCAAACCTGAGGGAAAGAGATTCCGGTGCCGCCATTGCTATGAACCTCGTAGGACGGGGAGGAGTTAGAGGTGTCTGTCCATGATAGCTTCCGATGGAGTTCCATTCAAGACAGAGCCAGGCATTAATTGTAAGCGCATCATGGTGGACCATTCCTTTGATTTTCTGAAACGTGTGAATTGGAAGTTTGTGGTTTTGTGAACAACATGATTGCAAGAGGGGATTGAATAGACCACATGACATATAATATATGGTTGGGGTGCAAAGATTGTGAGGTGTATGTTGCATACTTGAGTTATATAGTTATTGAAAGCATCACTGTCCATGCCAAAACCATACAACACAAGGCTTATTGGACTATCTGGAAGTATCTAACCAATCAAAACACTTTGCTTCGCTCTGCTATGATTCAAGCCAGAGAAGACAAAAATTTATAAACAAAACACTGGATTACACATGATTAATAACCTTGTTGGAAGAAAATTGATCTAAGTGACAATATAATCCATGGATCCAGGAAAAGAGGAAAAGCATGCACCTCACGTTTTAGGTTTGTTGAAAGCCGAAGGTCGTCATAGTGTGCTTCCCTGCAAATTAATATACCAGCTTATTGAAAGCATGTAGCTCATGCTCAACAAAAGACGCAATGGGCATGTTCCTAGTTTCTTACATGAGAAGGCATCGAGGTTCCCTTTGATTGTACAATCACCAGGGTTGAGCTGCTCGAGGAACAAATTTATGCTGGAAACATCAACAAAACAACAAAAAATAAGTAGATTGGGGAAAACGAATTGATCTCATGCAACCAAAAGCACATCACCGACAAAAGAAAACACCACGTTTACCTGTCGAAGGGGGTGTATTCTAAAAACTTCATGTAGGGTGGCTAATGAACTCATAAAATAGTCTGATCTGGCTGTGCCTCACGAAGGGAAGGGATGCGTTGTACAGAATAAGGGCGGACCCAGTAAAGGATACAGTTGTACCCAAAGGGGAAGTAGCCGACCACTGGGGTGGCCTCGACATCATAGCGGGTGACCTCGAAGCTGCGCTCTCGCCGCAGGCGCTCCTCAGCGAAGAGGTTCCCCTCCTCGAGCCCGCCACCATCAGGGGCCCGAAGAGCAGCTCATGAAAGGAGACCACGCATGACTGGATCTGCATCGTAGTAGGTGACCTCCTTTTGCTCGTCAGTCTCCAGCTTCCCAAGGTCCTGCGTGGGTTCGGTTCGGTTCGGTTCGTCGTTGCGTCCTACACCTTCTTGACGCCACGGAGGAGCACCTGGGCGTCCGGTGAGGCCACGCAAGAACATGGACCTGATGGCGGTTCGACATCGCATCCTCCGCCTTCTCGACGGCATGGAGGAGGTGCGCGGCGGAGGCTGCCGTGGACGGAGAGTTGGGCGAGCCTAATCGATAGAGCAGAGGAGGCAGCCGTGGAGGGAGAGGTGGAGGACGGCGACAACCATGGCGCGGCTAGGAGCGAGCAGAGTCGCGCATCGTAGGCGCCCGTGGACGGAGAGGTGGGCGAGCCTTCTCGTCGGCGTGGAGGAGGCGACCGTGGACGGAGAGGTGGGTGAATCGGGTGGTGGGCGTTTCGCGGCGTGCGTAGGGACGGCGAGCGGGGGTTTCTCGGTGGTTGTTTAGCGGCGTAGGGAGGCGGGCGTTCCGCGGCATGGGGCGGATATGCGGTGGTCGTGGGGTTCCCGGGCGTGGGGCGGATATGCGGCATGGGGGCGGTAGGGGCAGGTTTCGCGGTGGTGGGCGTGCGGGATTCGCGGCGGCGGACAGGAGGCCGGGCGAGCGTTTCGCGCGGGTGGGCGCAGGCACGCGGGCGGGGGCAGTCTACGGTGCCTTCTTAATAGTTAGTAGAGATTTATTCAAACACGATTCAAACTATAGACTTCTAGATCACGCTAAAAGGATATAATCGAGAACCAGGATACATCATCACACATATAACAGTTGGCGCGTCTATGGATCGAGCTAAATTAAAGCTAAGCTAGGTGTGTGGTGGTGTCATTCCTATCGACATGGTAGCAAGTAGACAGAGGGCAAGGTATGGTGTTGTAGAGTCTTTATTGTGCCTTTGCTCTATCAAAGATTGCAATGGGTCCTTTCATTTTTGATGGGTCTTGTTGAGAGATGGAAAGAATCTCATGTGGTGGTTTCCACTTCTTGGTAAATCGAGCATAGTGTCCTCAACGCTACACAAGCCATAAGATGGCGGTGTCCTTGGACATATGCCCAATTACTGTGGAACACCATCCAAATTGTCGATTACTTGTTCCAATGTACACGGTAACCATGTACTTCCTCTTATCATGTTCCATGAATTCTATTCCATGGTAGTCTAGGTAATTAGGGATTTATAGACACGACATATTGTCCCTTAAGGGCCTAGGAAAACCTTCTTTGTTGATGTAGAGATTGATATAGCTCTAACCTTCCATCTGAGGAACACTCTAGCTGTTGAACCACCAAGTTGAATACTTTTACGAGCATTAATGATAAAAGTGAAAGTCGCCTAGAGGGGAGGTGAACAGGCGAAACCTGAAATTTATAAACTTTGAACACGCACTATGCCCCGGCTTAGTGTTAGAAATAATTCGGTCCTTGCTATGAGTTACTCAATCAATACGGATAATATAACGCCATAAAAGCCATCAACTAATAATAATGAATTTAGTTATTATGGTAATTAGGATAATAATTTTTTAGTGTTTAATTATTTATTTGCACATTGAATTATTTTTTTGTATGTACATGATTGATGATCGGATGTTTTATAGCAATTATTTTTAAAAGGAAATCCTAGTAATTAATATAATAATTATTAGTCTAAAAACAAATATTCTATTTATAAATAATTTTGGTGAATTTTTTATGAATTTTTGAGCTCTTTAAAAATTCATTTCGAAATTAAAAAATACACAAAACTCTCTAATCCTAACCGGCCCATCTATTCCCTAGCGCGTGCGCCCTCTCCCTGGCTGTTCCAAGCCGCCGCCGCCCTGCTCCCTTCTCTCCCCTATTCTCTCTCCTCCCTTCTTCTCTCTCACGCTCGCGCAAGCAGCTCGCCAAGCCCTGCGCGCACAGCCCGCGACGCCGCGCGACCCCGACCGCACGCCTGCCCCGTCGTCTGTTCGTCCACGACATTAAGGAGCTTCACGCGACCGTTTCTTCTCCCTCCCCCATTGCTCTCCATTAACGCCATGGAGAGAAACCGACGCATCAATGGTCTTGAAGAACCGTCGTTCTCCTCTCCCCCTCGGTGACCTCTCTTCTCCCCTCCCTCTCTCTATAAATATGTCGAGCTCTCTCTTCCTTCCTCCCCTACCCGAGCTCGCTTTCATTTTCTCGCACTCTCTCGCTCACCGTTGTCGCTGGAGTTCGCCGTCGTCGACGGAGTTCGTCGAAGTTCACCGAAGCTCGCCCCACCGGAGCCCGCCCGACGTCGAGGACCCCTGTCCGCTTCTCTTGCGACCGACCTCCTTGTCAAGCCATCTCCATTTCCTGCGCAAGCGAGAACCCAAGGTGGAAGACAACCCCAAATTAATTTGTGTATTTTCAAAATACTTTTGATTCGATTAATGAATTGTATATTTAGTTTGTTGTAATATAAACATGTGTGATCCGCAATTCATGTGTATGTGCGTTATGGAATTTTTGGTAGAGATATGTGATTATTAGTACACAGTGATTGTTCATGTTAGTCGATGCGATGATTTTTGGATTAGAGAGAAACATGACGAAAATTTAGTAGTCACACGTTGGTGATAAAAACAATAGATAGGAATTTTTGTAGTTAAATTTGGTCACAACGAACTTTAGAAACTACTTGGAGGATTATAGTCATAGGTTCATTTTAATGAATTTAGAAAATGGTATAGAACTCATGTCATATTAACAATATAGGATTTTTAGATGATTTATCACTGATTATTTTATTAATATTTTCTTTTTATAAAGAAAGGAGAAAATAACACTAGTAGTATGGAAAGTAGATTTTTACTAGCCAAATAAACATGTTCGCAAGTATAGCACTTAAATTCTTAGAGTTAGTAAAATACCTGTTTAGGTCAAAATAACCCCGCTTATGTTATAAAAAGTTCAATTAGTAATTTATAGGGATTTTTTAGAATATTAAATTCATTTTGGATATACTCAATAATTCGAGTTAGAAATAAAAAGGATAAGATCTATTAATTTATTTATTAGTATTAAAGATGATAACTATCATTTATTTTCATTGATGATGTTAAAACATATTAATACTAGTTAAACTGTAATTATAGCACCCACTCATAAATTCACCAGACTCACAATAATAGCTATAATTGAATTAATAAGTATTTACGCGTTTAGGACGTATTTAAGGTGTTATAAGTGCGACGTGTTAATGTGTATGTAATGGTGTATGTTTATGTAATGGTGCATGTTTATTTATTGGTGTATGTTTTCTCTTTGTATGGCGACGTACGACGTTATTAGAAGCTAAGTTTGTGGTAGAGGATCCGAATTCGTTCGAGGATGATCCGCAGGATACTTTTGAGCAAGGCAAGTGGATTCTCCCTCTGCATATTCTTTTTGTACCCAATCATTACATATAATAATGTTTACTTTTTGATATACTGCATAATTTGATGGGTTTTACCTAATTAAGGAATTCCTAGATTTACCAACTGTATTCCTTGTTTAACCTGAGAAATTATTAAGCTTTGCAAATTTGTGCTACCACTCAACTTAATGATTTTAATGTCACTTATTAATTGGTATTAATGTTCCAAAATTGAAATTGACAATTATGACATTAACCCGATGGTTAAAACGGCATTATTTCATATTAATTGGAACATGGAGTGACCACCCAAGATAATAGTGCAACCACGAGTGCTATCATTGCTCTGGCTTTGGTAATTAGCTTTATATACTTAGTGTCTGGCAACCTTACCTGAAATATGGGCAAGAGGGGGAGCGGTGGTGTTGGCAGCCCACGTTATCATAGGGACATATTCTTGGCTAAGTTACCTCACCCAGGGGGTCACCACCATTGGCTTTAGAAACCTTAGCGGGTTGCTTCGTATTAAGTGTATTTTGTGAAAGCCTCATAATGGATCCCTAGCCATTCACCTCGACAGTGTTTAAGGGTCTGATCAACCCGGGCTAGATGTGATACATGGCTTGTGAGTAAAGTTGTACCGCCTCTGCAGAGTGTAAAACTGATATATCAGCCGTGCTCACGGTTATGAGCGGCCTGGACTCCTCACATGATAATTGAACTTGAAGATGGAATTAAATTGAGATCCGATGATCTGCCAATGATTTGCTTAAGTGGTTTCACTTAAGTGTTTTTGTTATATTCATATTCCTTTGTTTAAATGGGATATTTGGGATTCACACTTATTAGTAAGATAGGTGTTGTTAATAAAATGTTGACCAACTAAAATGCTTACTGCTCAACCTTAGCCTCACCTTGTTATACCTGCATTAATTTTTCCCTCACTTACTGAGCCCTGACCATAAGTGAGCTCACCCTTGCTAATATTTTGATCAGAGGGTGATGCTGGAGACTTTGATGGAGATTTTAACGACGACGAGCTCTAAGTCTAACGATGCGCCGGTCATCTTCCTGTGGGAGATTGCCCCTGTTATTTAAATTCCGCTTTACTTTGATGTGATACTTGTTCAAGATAGATACAATGATTCAGATGATGTAATAAAGTATTCTACTCTCTCTTTACACCTTTATTGCATTGTCTTTTGATATATTACACTTGTGACGTCAACATATGTGTGGAAATGGATCCTGGCACACATATGCTATGCGCTCGGTTCTGCCCCCTGGAACCGGGTGTGACAGAAGTGGTATCAAAGCTATGCTAACCTAGGTCGTTAGACTAGTTAGAAATGGAAAGCCTAGTTTGTTCAAAACTTGGTAATTTCATTCTTATAAATTATTTTATCAACCTTACCTCTTTAAAAATTTCAACTGAGTTGACATTTCTCTTGTAGATGGTTCGTACTCTCCAAACTACCCGTGTCAACACCAGCTACGCCCCTTCGCCCCGGTAAATCCCTGTCTACCCAGTGGTAGTCGAGGAAGTTCCGGTGGATCTCCCTCACATTCGAGTGGAGAATGGAGTCATCCTGGAGGACAGCTCAGAGGAACAGCTGTCGACGCCCACCCCATTGGCAGACTCCCTGGCCTTCGTAGCTAGGTCATCGACATCGGCACCGCCTACGCCAGCCGTCCAAGCACCTGCACCTGGAGGCGACGACCCCGACGACTCTGGAAACGACGATGACGAGGATGACGACGACGAAGAAGGAGAAGACGAACAAGTCAACGAAGAAGCCAACTACGTCCAACAGAACTACTTCATGGGGTTTGGGCCTGTTGTCGAACGTTATACATCAATGTTCGAGACGGGGCACTTCCCCAACCTGCTGCAAGACGTGCTGCACGCGCTAGGCACCTACGTCCGCCCCCTGTACGAAACAAGGCGAGTGAGCGAGCCTCCCCGGGCTTGCTACTACATCACTCGCATCCACGTCAGGGTGATGGATGCAGGGGATAGGGGATTCAAGACTCTATCTGCTCATGAGTCCCTGACACCACTGTCCACCTACGTTGCCTCGGTCAGCGACGCTGCCAGACGGACCCTGTGGTCGCTCAGCCACACCTACCAATAGCAGCTGTAGGACACGAGGTTCAGGCATCTTCCTCTGCGTCTGAGTGGAGGAAGTCAGACCAGCATCGTCCTAGGTGAAGCTGGTGAGGATCGCCTCAACACCCTAGCTGGTGTAGTGGCCTGTCTCAACACCGACCTGGACAGTACCACCCTGGATTTCTCTAGGGTGCACTTGGAGCTAGAAAATGCCCAAGCCAGGATTGCAGCCCTGGAAGCCCAACTCAAGGACCGGATCCGCCCGAAGCCCAGGTCCCCGCCATGGTGTTGTCTCCTCCCCGCAAGAGGCTACGCTATGGGGAGCCCGGATCCGTCACTAGGCTGCTTTAAATGTTTAAGTTATGATGTAATAAGTTAGTTTCTGCGGCAGACGATGATACTCTTTTTAAGTTATCTTATTAATAAATAACAACCATGTGATGGTGTTGGTTGACATGTTTGAGTTGGATTTTTGTTTGAGTGCAATGGTCTTATGGAATGATGACCATAAGAACATATAAAAAAATAAACTTAGGATATTCCCCTCTAGAATCTTTTCTACTCCTCACTTTTCTAAGGATTTCACTTCCTAACCAATCAGATGGTGAACGCACGTCAAGGACCCAGCAACAACCGGAACCAGCATGGTCAACAGATACCACCACCACCACCGAATCCCAACATGGAGCAGTTCATTGCCGCCCAGATGCGGTTTCTACAAGGACTTACTGCAACCGTTTAGCAGATTCAGCAGAACCAGCTGAATCAACAGCATCATCAACAACAGCAGAATGCACCCCCGGCCAGAGATAAGCACCGGGATTTTATGAGTCATCATCTGCCAACATTCTCCCATGCAGTTGATCCTCTGGATGCCAATGACTGGCTCAAGGTCATTGGAAAGAAGTTGGACATCACCCAGTGCAACGACCGGGAGAAGGTCTTATACGCCTCGGGAAGACTCAAGGGAGCCACGTCTGACTGGTGGGATGCCTTCACAGCGGCACACCCCAACGGATATTATAACCTGGCAGGAGTTCCAAGCAAACTTCCATGCTCACCATATTCCCTCGGGAATTATGAAGTTGAAGAAGAAGGAATTCCTTTCCCTTACTCAAGGGAATATGTCGGTCAGTGAGTATCGTGATCGCTTCACTCAGCTTTCACGCTATGCACCGGAAGAAGTGGACACAGATGAGAAGCGCCAAGAGCATTTCTTGGAAGGATTGATCGGACCTCTGAACTATCAACTTCAGAGTCATACTTTCCCCAATTTCCAGACACTGCTGAACAAGGCAATTGGCCTTGAAAGCAAAAGAAGGGAACTATCTAACCACAAAAGGAAGTTTCAAGGTCAGTCTAGCAGGAACACCCGCCCGAACAACGCTTAAGGTTCATAGTTTCGCTC
Source organism: Zea luxurians (assembly GCA_029449295.1). Taxonomy (NCBI): domain Eukaryota; kingdom Viridiplantae; phylum Streptophyta; class Magnoliopsida; order Poales; family Poaceae; genus Zea; species Zea luxurians. The sequence goes on from JAOPSE010000002.1 coordinate 222,277,144, forward strand.
TGGAAATCAAGGCGGAAACAATTATCAGATGCAACGCTCTGGACAACAAGGCCAGAGAAATAATCAAAGTCAGAACCAGCAAAGGAGCAACTCCCAAGCTAACCAGAGGTCTGACGGGAGTTCACAGAATCGTCAAGGTGGGGCCATTAACACGCAGGCCAGAAGCAACAACGCACCAGTCCAACCCAATGGCTGTTTCAAGTGCGGTGAGCTAGGCCACTATGCTAACAACTGCCCAAGGCGCAACTAGCAGACACCCCAAAAAAGCAATAACCAGAGAAATGACCACAACGCCCCTGCTCGTGGATCCGCACAAAACAAGACTTCGCAGAACCAGATTAGAGGAAGAGTCAATCACGTCACCGCAGAATCAGTGCCTGAGGATGCCGACATAGTGTATGGTATGTTCCTTGTTAACTTCGTACCTGCATCAGTTTTATTTGACTCTGGAGCATCGCATTCATTTATAACTGAGTCATTTGTGAAAAAGCACAACATACCTAAGTACCCCCTTAGGAAGATATTACATATTAGTTAACCGGGAGGTGACATGAAGGCCACACACTCATGCCCCCATGTTAATCTCAAGATTCAAGGAACAGATTTTTCAGTCAACCCAGTGGTCCTAGGATCCAACGGTATTGATGTGATTCTTGGATGCAATTGGTTGAAAAGTTGTGATGGAGTGATACAGTGTGCCAACGGAACAATTATGTTGACAAGTCCTCAAGGTGAAAGAATCCAAGTTAGCATAGATAGGTCAACAGATGCAAAAGGAAAGACAGTGATCAATCACTTGGAAGAAAAACCCTTGGAAAATATCAAGGTAGTGTGCGAGTACCCAGACGTATTTCCAGAGGAATTACCAGGTATGCCACCTGACTGTGATATAGAGTTTTCTATTGAGTTATTACCCGGAACCGCACCTATCTCGAAAAGACCTTATAGAATGGATGTCAAAGATTTAGTAGAACTCAAGAAACAAATAGAAGAAGTACTAGAAAAAGGTTTCATTCGCCCAAGTTCATCCCCTTGGGGAGCCCTAGTGCTATTTGTGAACAAGAAGGATGGTTCGAGGAGAATGTATGTCGATTATAGGAGTTTGAATGAAGTAACCATTAAGAATAAATACCCATTACCTCGAATTGAAGATTTATTTGATCAGATAAAGGGAGCTAAGATATTCTCGAAGATAGATCAGAGATCAGGATATCACCAGTTAAAAATTCGAGCATAAGATGTACCCAAGACAGCCTTCACGATGAGATATGGATTATATGAGTTTTTGGTCATGTCGTTTGGACTGACTAATGCACCAGCATACTTTATGAACTTGATGAATAAAGTATTCATGGAATATCTGGATCAGTTTGTGGTCGTATTCATTGACAACATACTGATATACTCTCCGAACGAAGAAACACATGAAGACCATCTAAGGCTAGTCCTACAAAAGCTTCGTGACAACCAACTATAAGCGAAGTTCTTGAAGTGTGATTTTTGGTTAAAGGAAGTTGCTTTCTTAGGGCATATCGTTACCGATGGTGGAATTAAAGTGGACCCCGGAAAGATAAGTGAGATACTGGATTGGAAGCAACCAAAGGATGCGTCCAAGATCAGAAGTTTTCTTGGATTGGCAGGATACTATAGAATATTTATTGAAGGGTTTTCCAAGTTAGTGAAACCTCTTACCTCTCTACTAGAGAAAGGTAGAGAGTTCAAGTGGGATGAAGCTTGCCAGAATTGTTTTGAAGAACTCAAGAAAAGGTTAACCACTGCACCAATATTGGTAATGCCAGACATCCACAAGGGATTCGATGTGCATTGCGATGCATCACACCTTGGACTTGGATGTGTGCTAATGCAAGAAGGAAAAGTGATAGCTTATGCCTCAAGGCAGTTGAGGAATCATGAGACGAATTATCCTACGCACAATATGGAACTAGCTGCCATAGTGCATGCTTTGAAGATTTGGAGGCACTATATGATTGGAAACAAGTGCAAGATCTTCACGGATCACAAAAGCTTGAAATACATATTCACTCAGAAAGAACTCAACCTAAGATAGAGAAGATGGCTTGAGTTGATTAAGGACTATGATCTGGAAATACAATATCACCCAGGAAAGGCAAATGTAGTAGCTGATGCTTTGAGCCGTAAGGGTCAAGTGAACAACATCACTACTCATTTGATGTCAAAGGTGTTGGGGACTTGTTCTCAAATGCTATGAGTTAAGAACAAGGCAACACAAAAATAGGTTAATGGTTAACACCCTTCGCCCTTCAAAGCATTATTTCCCTAAGGATATAACGATCTTCAGACGAAGGTCATGAAGGACGTACCTTCATCATAACAGCATATACTAATGAAAGACGAAGCATATGAAACATGAGAAATAACATGAATAATCATATGACAACGTTCATATATTTTTTATTATATAATCATGAATGAATAAGAACAATATTGAATTACATTTGTACCTTCGGCTTGAAGGAAAGTACAAGCGTGACGCAAAAGCGAATGCTAAGTCAGCGTGAACAGTACGTGAGTACTGTTCACCTATTTATAGGCACGGGTCGCAGCCCATGTAAAATTACATCCAGGTCCTTTGCTTTTGATAACAACTCTATAATAATCTATTGAGGTCTAGATAGTCTTTTCCTTTTTAAGTCGGTTTCCTCTTCTCTGCTATCATGTCGAAGCTTCTTTGCGCACAGCTTCGACTCTGCTCCATCCTTCGTTCTCTTTGTGTTTCTTTGTACAACAATTTTGATTTGTCCGAAGAGTCCATGTCCGAAGGTACCTGTTCATGTATTATACTCCAGAAATATTGTCAAATCTCGTTTTTGAGGACCTTCGGAAGCCGAAGGCCCCCAACAGTAGCCCCTCGCAATATTAATTTGTTAGAATGATAAATTTAGATTGCGACAAGGACGAAGGCTCTGAGCCGAAGGTCCGAAAAAACACCTTTCCTTTGCTAGAATAGCAACAGCCACTAACAAGCGGGTCCTCCAGCACGTAATGCACCAGGCGTATAAATAGGAGCGCACCACTGGCTCATTTGGCACGCTTTCTTGCCACCTGCCTTGCCTGCTTAAACAGTTCTTTGCTTACACACGCTTGACCGAATTTTTAAATTTTTAAGCTTCGGCTTTGAGAGCACTTTTGTCAGCGCCTTCGAAGATGTCTGAGGATAAGAAAGCTACCGCTGGAGCAAAGCTGAGCCTTTCTGAGGAGATGAATCTTGGCTTTATTGAATCGATAGCAAGGACAAATGTGAAGAAGATTGCTAGGGAAACTTTGGAGGGTTTGTCTGAAGATACCAGTGATAGTGACAGCTATGATGTGGAGAGCGGCGGAGAAGACTCCGAAGATCGACCTGGCGACCAAGTCATGTAGTTTTTGGAAAATCGACTATTAAGCAAAACCATCTTGATAATATGAGGGGAAGATACTTTCGGGACATGTCTATTGTAAGGGCTGATGACGGAGAGAGGACTGTGCCTACTCCCGAAGAAAATGAAGTTGTGATCTTCCGAAGCTTTTTTAAGGCTGGGCTTCAGTTTCCATTAAGCAAATTTATGGTTGAGGTTTTGAAGATTTATCAAATCTGCCTTCATCAAATTATGCCCGAAGCAATTATAAGAATGGGAATCTTTGTTTGGGCCGTGAAGAGCCAGGGCTTGGAACCAAATGCAAAAAGCTTTTGTAATATACATGAGCTAATATATGAGACGAAACCCTAGGGTAAAGAGCAATATCATAACAATTTTGGTTGTTATAGCTTCGGTGCCCGCTCTGGGTCATGCTGTCCCGTGCCAACTTTTCGGAAGAGATGGCCCGGGGACTGGATGAAGGAATGGTTCTATGTGAAAAACGATTTGAAGGCACGAGAAGATATTAAAGATATCATCATGCGCCCTATCTGGCAGCGTTTCAGACTCCGGAAACCGAAGGTGGAAATGGTTGAAGCAGCCGAAGAATGCCAGAGGGCCTTCGGCGTAGTCTGCTCCTTCGTTGGGACAAGAGATTTGGTCCAGGAGCACATAGCTTTTAGAGTATGGCCTCTTGTAGAAAAGTGGGAAATGCCAAAAGAAACTATTACCAAGCCTAACGAAGGTGGGCTGATTAGGATGAAATTCACCTTCAGATATGATGATAGATTTATCGAGCCAGATGATGATTGGCTGAAATGTATTGAAGCCACAAGCGATGATCTGCTTGGGCCATACTCCAAGACGGAAGATAATGCGCTATCAGCGACCTTCGGTGGTCGGAAAAAGAAGAGGCTGAACAGAGTTTTTGATGCTATTGGATTCGTCTATCCTGATTACCGTTACCCGATACGGGGTGAAAAAAGAAAAGGTACAATTTCTGTGAAGGAAGTTGCTTCGGCCGCTCCTAGTGAGCCGGCGCCAAAGAGAAAAAAGGTAAAGGTTCTTACGCACCAGCCATGCTACATAGAGCCAGCCACATTACCCGAGTTTGTTGACGAGGCTCCTTCGGCTACCGAAGCCAAAAAATCTATATCTGCGCAGAAAGCTGAAGAGCTGTCTGCAACACCGAAGGCTGAAAGAACTGAAGAGTCGAAAGCTGAAGGGACAAAAATATCAGAAGTTTTAAGCCCTTCAGCAGAAGTTGGAGTGCCACAAACTCAGAAGGGTCCAGCTGTGACCCCCAAAAGGAAAATGATGGTTAATGTTTTGGATGTACTGGAGACAATAAAGTCTTCAAGCTCCACGCCGAAAAAAGTTGCCGAAGCTCAAAAAGCACAAATTGAAACAACAGCCTCTGGAGGCGAAGCTACAAAGCACCAGGCTGAAATCAAAACTGGACCTTCAGAGTGTGCCAAAGAAAAATCCTTGGAAACTGAAGGAGAAAATAAAAAGGAAACTTTAAAGCAAATTCTGTCTAAAGAAACTCTTTCTTCCACTCCCGAAGCATCTTTCAAATTGCCTGATTATATTGTGCGACATGCTTCGGGCAAAATACTATCTGAAGAAGAAAAACGAGAAGCTCATCATTATGCCCAGAAATTAAAATATCCGAAAGGGGCGTTGATATTCAATGGCAGCGGAGAAGAAGACTTCTTGGATTGTCTCCCAGACAACAAGGAGATCTCTGTCTGCCGGGAGATGGCAAGAAGCTTCGGATTCCCAACTCTGGAAGATGGGCTTTCAGTTTTGTCAAAAGATGAAATAGTCGACAGCTTAGCATATAACAGCTTAAAGGTGAGAAAATAAACTTTTTGCATGGTTAGAAATTCGTGTGTTTATTTCTTATCATCACATTCCTTTTGCAGGGCCTTATTCTCAGCAATGACCTCAGAGCGCAGAAAAGCGCTGAAGACGACGGATGTACCATGGCATTGAATAACCTTCGTTCCGAAGTGATTGAGCTAAGGAACGAAGGTCTTGAGAAAGACAAAATTTTACATTTATTGCTTAACAAAATAAAAGAGGACGAAGCTGCTTCCAAGGCTCAAGCTGAAGCCCAGAAGTGCAAAATTGAAAATCTTCAGAAACAGCTGGCTGAGGCGAACCTAAAGTGTGCAACTGCCGAAGCTAACCTTGAAGTCAGCGACTACTGGAAGAATCATTGGGAGAAAACAGTTGTAGAACTTCGGTCTTCAAAAGAAAAATGTTATGAAAAATCCATGAAATGTGTGGAAACAATTAAGAGTAGTTTCACCAGCGCCGGCGCATTTTTGAATGAAAGCAACTTCGTACTGGGAGATCCCAAAGGTCCAATCGACTGGATCAACGGCGAGGCCGAAGCTTTTGAAGAAATTTTGAGTAGCCGTGGGGACATATGTGCCTTCTCGGGTGCTAGGGGGATTGCTACTATTTTGGAGAGAAGAGACTGCGATCATGTGAAATTTTTGGCGCAAACCGAGGCCGCCTTAACTACTGAAGATGTAAAAGACCCCTCGGCCGAAGCAAGCTTGGTTGGTGGAAAATTTTTCACCGACATCTGGGAAAATGGTGGTCGGGAGATGGCTCAAGAAATCATAAGGAGAAGTGAAAAAGGTATTCACGATGCTAGAAAAGTGGCAGAAGCCGCTGAGAAAAGTGCGGGTCTCGAGAGGCGAATAGGTATTGACTACTAACTTTTGACTTTATGTTGTAATTTTATGACTTCGGACTTTGTTGGGGCCATGCTTCGTTGCGCCGAAGGTCCTACGGGAAGAAGCAGCTTTGGCTAAAGCTGTCCGCAGGAGATGACCGAAGCTTCCTCTTCATGAAGCTTCGGTATTATAAACCGACTTAAAGATAGAATGACCTTTTAGTCCATGAAGGTCTGAGTCAATGTTGTAAACTTTTATGAGGGGCATAATTGTAATTCTTCATAGGCTGTGTCCTGTGTCTATAAATAGGTGAACAGTACCCCCGTACTGTTCACGCTGACTTGGCATTTGGCTATTGCGTCCCGCTTGTACTCTTCCCTTCCTTCAGGACCGAAGGTACATTTGTAATTTAAAATCATTTCTATTTTTCCATGATAATGAAATAGAAATGATTCTCTCATAATATTTTTATGTTTGTTTTATATTCTATGTTCTATATGAAACCTTCGTCATTTATTGTCATGTTTACGAAGGTATGTCTTTCGTAACCTTCGTCCGAGAATCATTATTTCCCGAAGGGACATGATATTTCGGAGGACGAAGGACTTTAACACTTAACACTTTTTATGTTGCCTTGTTCTTAACTCTTAGCATTTGAGAACAAGTCCCCAACATTGGCGCCCACCTCCGGTGAACTCACTTCCACTCTTCTGAGCTGATGGCTTCGTTTAACAATCAAGCTGGAGCTGCTTCGGCTTCGAAGCTGGTGCTCCCAATCACAGGCGGTTCTTGCTCAGAGCCGGCTAATAAGAAGCAGAAGAAGGAGGCTCAGAGAAGGGTGCAGCATGTTGGAGTGCAGGGACCCTTCATCAAGTCAAAATGGTCTCACATTCCAGTTACTTTCTCTCAGGAAGACCTTCAGCTTAAGGATTATCCTCACAATGATGCCATGGTTATCTCTTGCGTGATCAAAGGATTCCTGGTTCACAATGTCTTGGTTGATACAGGCAGTGCAGCTGATATTATATTTGCTAAAGCCTTCAGACAAATGCAAGAGCCCGAAGATAAGATTCATGATGCTACGCACCCTCTTTGTGGCTTCGGAGGGCGACAGATTGTAGCACTTGGGAAGATTACCATGCCGGTAACCTTCGGATTTGTTAACAACACAAGGACTGAGCAAGTTGTGTTTGATATTGTTGACATGGAGTATCCTTACAATGCTATCATTGGCCGTGGTACTCTTAATGCCTTTGAAGCAATTCTTCACCCAGCTTATCTCTGCATGAAGATACCTTCGGACCAAGGGCCTATTGCTATTCATGGAAGCCAGGAAGCTGCTAGAAGGGCCGAAGGAAGCTGGACTGACTCCAAGGCAATCCATAACATAGATGGAGCTGAAGCTTGTGAACAGTACAAATTCAGGAGGGAGAAGGCAGCTTCAGCGGATCAGCCGAAGCCCATGTTATTGTGTGAAGATATAGCAGAGCAGAAGGTGCTGTTGGGCTCGCAACTATCTGAAGACCAGGAGAAAACCTTGATAAGGTTTTTATTCAACAACAAAGATGTTTTTGCATGGTCAGCTAATGATCTCTGTGGAGTAAATCGGGATGTTATTGAACATTCGCTTAATGTTGACCCATCCTTCAGACCCCGAAAGCAGAGGCTTCGGAAAATGTCTGATGACAAGGCCGAAGGGGCTCGCAATGAAGTAAAAAGACTCCTCAGTGCAGGAGTTATCAGAGAAGTGAAGTATCCAGAGTGGCTAGCTAACACTGTTATGGTGAAGAAGGCCAATGGCAAGTGGAGAATGTGTATCGATTTCACAGATCTCAACAAGGCTTGTCCAAAGGACGAATTCCCGCTGCCAAGGATAGACTCTTTAGTCGATGCAGCAGCTTCTTCAGAGCTCATGAGTCTCCTAGACTGCTACTCAGGCTATCATCAAATTTGGATGAAGAAGGAAGATGAGCCGAAGACTAGTTTCATAACTCCAAGTGGCACATATTGCTATCTTCGGATGCCTGAGGGGCTCAAGAATGCTGGAGGGAGTTTCAGCAGAATGACTGCGAAGGTTCTCCAGTCTCAGATAGGCAGAAATGTGTTGACCTATGTTGATGACATTATTGTAAAAAGCACGAAGCAGGAAAATCATATTGCTGATCTGCAGGAGACCTTCGCCAGCTTCAGACAAGCTGGTCTGAAGCTGAATCCAGAGAAATGTGTCTTCGGAGTGAAGAAGGGTAAATTTCTTGGCTGCTTGGTTTCAACAAAGGGAATCGAAGCTAATCCAAATAAAATCGAAGCTATACTTCGAATGGAGCCACCAACCACAAGAAAGGGGGCCCAAAGATTGACAGGAAGGCTGGCATCTCTCAACAGATTTATATCCAGATCAGCAGAAAGAAACTTACCATTCTTCGAGGTGCTGAAGTCAGCTGATGTCTTTCAATGGGGCCCAAGTCAACAAAAAGCCTTCGAAGAGCTGAAGCAATACTTAATAGATCTAACAACATTAACTCCACCAACGCCAGGGGCTCCTCTGTTGTTATATGTGGCAGCTTCGCACTCAGCAGTAAGTGCGGCACTTGTCCAGGAGAAGTTTGATGGACAAGTCAAGAAGCAGGTCCCAGTATACTTCGTATCTGAAGTCCTTAGTATATCAAAGAAAAATTATACAGAGCTGGAGAAGGTATTATATGCCGTTTTAATGGCATCCAGGAAGCTTCGGCATTATTTTCAGGCATACAATATTATTGTTCCTTCTTCGCAGCCGTTGAAGGATATCATGAGAAATAGAGAAGCTACTGGACGGATTGGAAAATGGGCTGCAGAGCTCAATGAATTTTACATTGATTATGTGCATAGATCCTCGATCCAGTCTCAAGCATTGGCAGATTTCATTGCCGACTGGACGCCAGGGGCTCAGGATGAAGAAGCAAATAAAGATACCGAAGTGTGGACAGTGTTTTGTGATGGCTCTTGGGGAACCTTCGGAGCAGGTGCAGCTGCTGTGTTGGTTTCACCATCCAAGGTTAAAACTTGTTATGCAGCAAGACTTGACTTCAGCTGTACAAACAATATCACTGAGTACGAAGCCCTGCTCCTGGGCCTTCGGAAACTAAAAGCAATGGGAATCAGAAGGGCGATTCTTAAAACTGATTCCCAGGTTGTTTCGGGTCATATTGACAAAAGTTCCAAGGCTAAAGATCCGAAGCTTGAAAAATATCTAGACATGGTCCGAAGGATCGAAGCCTCCTTCGAAGGATTTTCTATCAAGAACATTCCTCGAGGACAAAATGAGCATGCTGATTTGCTAGCCAAGTCTGCAGCACAGGGGCTGCCGTTACCTTCGGATGTGTTCTTCGAAACAATAAAGGCACCTTCAGTGGAACTCCTTGAAAGATCAGTCCTCAACATATCTCCTGTTTACAGCGAAGATTGGAGAACTGAAATAATCTCTTACCTTCAGGGTAAGTTCTTTTCAGATGACGAAGCTTACAATAAAAGAATAGAAGCAAGAGCTCGTCCGTATGTCATGATAGAAGGGGAATTATACAAACATGGAGTTTGCGCTCCGCTGCTCAAGTGTTTATCTAGAGCCGAAGGTATAGAGTTGATGAAAGAGATACATGCAGGCCTGTGTGGATCCCACATCGGATCCAGGCCGTTACTTGGAAAAGTATTCTGCCAAGGATTTTATTGGCCGAAGGCAGCTTCGGATGCAGCGGAGTTAGTTCAAAAGTGCGAAGGTTGTCAAAAATGTGCAAGGGATCAAAAGCAACCTTCGTCTTTGACACAGCTGATACAACCCATCTGGCCATTGCAAAGGTGGGGCCTTGACTTGTTGGGTCCATTACCACCGGCCCAAGGGAATCTAAAATATGTTATAGTAGCTGTGGAGTATTTTTCCAAGTGGATTGAGGCGAAGCCATTAGCCACAATAACTTCGGCCACTGTCCAAAAGTTTTTCTGGCAGAATATTGTCTGTCGTTTCGGGGTACCGAAGGCCATCACTGTAGATAATGGAACGCAGTTTGACTCCGAAGCTTTCAGAAATTTCTGTGATCAAATTGGAACGAAGATCCATTTTGCATCAGTCAGGCATCCGGAGTCAAATGGGCTCGTTGAAAGGGCCAACGGCATTATAATGACAGGAATAATGAAGTTAATCTTCAATCAGCCCAGGGGAAGGTGGCCAGATCAGTTGACCAAAGTGGTGTGGAGCCACAATACAACAACATCAAGGTCTACAGGCTTTACCCCATTCAAGTTATTATTCGGTGACGAAGCAATAACTCCGGAAGAAGCTAAAGCTAGGTCAATAAGAGTGGTAGCTTCGGCAGGATCAGATACCGAAGATACTTGTCTTGTGGAAAAAGAGGCCTTAGAAGGGATCAGGCTTCAAGCCGTGGAAAATATCAATAAATACCAGGCTGAAACAGTCAAATGGCGAGATAGAAAGGTCCGGCTAAAGAATATTGAGCCAGGACATTTGGTGCTTCGGAGAGTGGCCAACCCAGATACAGTGGGCAAGTTACAATTGAAATGGGAAGGGCCTTTCTTAGTAGCATCTTCGTCAAGGCCTGGTTCGTACAGATTAAAGGACATGGATGGCAACGAAATTCCAAGATCTTGGAATGCAGATGAGCTTCGGAGATATTATGTATAACTTGATGTAACTTTTTATGTTTTTCTTTTTCTTTTTCATGGCACCCTTTTCCTTTCTAAAGGGGGAGAAAGGTTTTTAATGGGGCCATCATATGTAATTTCCTTTTTTAGTTTTATAAGAGCAAAATCCCCCAAAGAATGTAAATGTAAAAAGCTGAGAACGCACCATCGAGTGCCAAAACTGAAAAAGAGAAGAAGCTCCAAAGACGTCCCTAAGGGGATGCAGAGCTCACAGCGAAAAGTCAACGCTGATTTCGCCTAAGTAAAAGGCGAAGAAGCTCCAAAGTCGTTCCTAAGGGAATGCAGAGCTTATACCGCCTAAGTAAAAGGCGAAGAAGCTCCAAAGACGTTCCTAAGGGAATGCAGAGCTTATACCGTCTAAGTAAAAGGCGAAGATGCTCCAAAGTCGTTCCTAAGGGAATGCAGAGCTGACGTGTGGTTGTTTCTAAGGAAATAATGGCTGAGGGTGTGGCTTCGGACATATGCTTCGGACATTCATTCGCACATTACATTACATCATAGCATTTGCATTCATAAGCATTCATTCATAGCATTTGTGTTCCTAAGTCGTTGCTTGGCAAAAAGAAGAATTGGTCTCTTATGCTTTGTTGTGTACAAAAAAGAAAAGCTTCGGCAAAAAGAAGAAGTGGTCTTTTATGCTTCGTTGCTTGGCAAAAAGAAGAAGTGGTCTTTTATGCTTCGTTGCTTGGCAAAAAGAAGAAGTGGTCTTTTATGCTTCGTTGCTTGGCAAAAAGAAGAAGTGGTCTTTTATGCTTCGTTGCTTGGCAAAAAGAAGAATTGGTCTCTTATGCTTCGTTGTGTACGAAAAGAAGGGAAGGTGTTTTTTCGCCTTCGGCTCAAAATACTAATTTCGTCCACATCAAAGCGCCTCAATACAAGGGTAAGAATATATTACAAGGTATGTACAAAGTTCATTGAGAACAAATTAATTGTATTTACAAAAAGTTGTTACAAATTCTCCTCAGTTTTTCTAGTCTACTCCTGCTAATCTTCGTCAGGCTTCCGCTTCGGCGGCATATTCTTTAAGTTTCACCTTCAGCTTCGTCATCCTACATAAATCAAGGTATCGTGCGTAAAAATCAAGTGCAAAGGAGAAGGTAAGTACGAAGTATCATTTCTTACTGGTTCGAGATGACTTCGAGCTTCGTCTCCAGCCTTCTCCCGCCCGCCTTTTGTCCATATCATTTTTATAAATCTATTTGAGATGCTTCGGGCGAGATCAGGTATATCATCCAGGATTGATGGAGACAGGGTGAAGTTGGGCCTGTTGACGATTTTTCCATGCTCGCAGCCGGCCTTCAGGAACGCTGCAGCGGTACCCCGAGAAGCTACCCAGGCACAGAAGTCACCGTGCCCGGCTATAACTTCGTCAAGTTCTTCAATTTCAGCTTCAATATGATCGAAGGTTTTCGGTAAATTTTCAGCTGAAGGTTTAAACTTCCCACTGCTGGCTCCAACTGAGTGAAAGATCTTCTTTAATTGTTGGATACAGTTGTTACTAAATTTCAGGCACTTGTCTTGAAGGCTTGTTAATGATTTTTTCAAGTCTGAGTTGCTCTGAACCTCGGCTTCAAGTTTCGAATTAAGCTCTAGCTTCTCCTGTTCAAATTGTTTTGATTGACTGATAAGCTTCGAATTCAATTCTGAAACTTTAGCTTCAGTCTCTGCCAGCAAGCCTTCGGCCGATTGGAGCTCGAAGTCTTTCTTTTCAATGATAGCTGATTGTTCTTTTATCTTGCTCTCTAAATTTTCAATTATAGCTTCGTGTTTTTTGTCCTCCAAATCTTGCTGCATTTTCAGAGCTTTGCTCAGTAGCATGCTCTGCACAGAAACAACTTTCGTTAGTAACATTTTCATTATTAAAAGCAATAAAAACCAGGAAAAAGGTTGTTCACCTTGAAGTTGGAATAAAATAAGCTGCCGACGATATGTTGTCGTCGGTAGCGGCTGATGTCTGTCTCTAGCTTCGGAAAACCGATACTCTTTGATAGAGTACCAATTACCTTAGCTCCAGTTTGGTCTCGAATGCAGCCTAATTTTTCATCGTCCACACCTCCGAAAAGAAGAGCTCCTGGCTTGTATCCGCAAGATTTGGCGTATTCCTCGAGCTCTTCTATTTCGGCCTTCGTCAGTTCTTGCCCAACTAAATTTTGAAATGTGTAGGCTTCGTCGTCCGAAGTGTCTTCGGCTATTTCTTTCCCCTTCCCAGGCACTGTGGCCATGGTTTTTTCAGCAGCAGTGGCAGCTTCTTCTGCAGCCATGTCTTGCAAAATTTTGTCGATGTCCTCAATGGTAGTTTCTAAGTTCACATCTTCGGCTGTAGCGGCTTTGGTAGCCGCGACCTCCGAAGGTGCGACTTCGACATTCGTTGTGCCCTCAACCGCTGGCGTTTTTTGAGTCGAAGCCCTCGGTGGCGTCTTGTCGATAACTTCGGTTACTGCAATAATTCTTTGCCTTTTTGTTTTGGTTATCTTCGTTTTTTCCGGCTTCTCCACCTTTTGAAAAAGCTTCGTCAGTTGAGGCCCTAATGGACTTAGCTTCGCGGGCAGGGGTTCAGTCATTACCTTTAAGATTTCCTCCACGTCGCTGGTAGAGGGTGATGCGGGGGTCTCCTTTTTGTCAGATACTTTTCTCTTCGGAGATGATATTTTCTTCTTCGGAATTTTCTTCTTTGTTGGTGGTTCTTCCTCATCTACATTTAAGGCTTCGGCCCCCCTTTTCCTTTTTTGGCCTCCGGCACCTTTGTTCAGATTCTCATAGTCGGGGTACTCAAAACCCAGGGCGTCCAGCACTCGGTTCAGCCTTCGCTTCGGTCGGGTGCCGAAGGCCGCAGTCATCAATTGATCTTCTTTTTTGGAGTAGTTCCCAAGAATCTCATTACACATTATTTCAACTGTATCCAGCCACTCTTGGCAAGGTGTTTTAAAGTATTTCTTAAACTTGAAATAGTAAGGTAAGCGCACAAGTTCACCTTCTTTCTTCTCTTCCTTTAGCTTCGGCATTTCCCATTCTTTCAAACTAGGAAAAACCTTGAAAGCCAGAAATTTCTGAACCAGGTCCCTTGTGCTGATATGCTCTGCAATAATTCTGAATTCATTCATTGCTTGTTGAGTTGGACCTTCGGGTGTCATGTTGCAGCGAGGTCGGGTTTCTCCGAAGATTAGTCCGAGTGGACTTTGCACAAGCTTTTCCTTGTCGTCATCAACCTTGACATAGAACCACTCTGATTTCCAGCCTGCTGCCCATTTGCTTCGATAGCTAATTACCGGAAACTTTGTGGTTTTCCGATAGGCAAAATTGTAGCAACCGAAGTTATCATGTAATCCATCCTTTCTAGCCTTCGTCTGATAATGCAACTCGTGAACTCGACAAAAGCTGTCTGCAAGCGGCTCCACAGCTTGGCTTCGGAGGGCCCAGATGTAAACGCTAAGCCTAACGATAGCGTTAGGAGTTAGCTGATGAAAGTAGATACCAAACCTCTTCAGTACCTCTGCAATAATCTCATGTAGGGGGAATCTTAAACCAGCCTTTAGAAAACTCTTGAAAATAACGATTTCATCCTTCTCCGGCTCTGGAGTAGTCTCTTCTCCCCCGAAGCGTAATAGCTTCTTCTGATTCTCACTGAAAAAGCCCGATTTTACCATCTTGGATAGGTCAGCCTTCGAAACGGTCGACTTTCCGAAGTCCAAGTGGCTGGGTTTGCTGGGCATGGCAATGCGATAATCATCTTCGGGATCAGTTTCTTCACCGTCCTCTTCTTCTGCTTCGGCAGTTGCTTGTTTTGTTTCAACAGCGGGTGTTTCTTCTGGAATTACTAATCCGGATCGTTGCATTGCTTCGGAGATGGGAACAGTCTCCGAAGCTTCAACTTCGCCCCCCTCACGCTCAACCCTAGCAGTAGATCGAACTCTGGCCATTTAATGATGAGTTTGTGGAATTAAAATATTTTTCTTCCGAAGCTTCTTCTGACGAAGCAGGCTACAGACTGGAGCTTCGTTTGGTTCCAGGAGTCAAGCTTCGGCTATGGTTAAAAATTTTGGCAACAAACTAGTGCAAATAGCAATGAATGCTGTGGTAACTTCACACCTACCTGTCTGTTTATATAGTGCCGCAGGTAAGAAGGCGAAGCGCCAGAATTTTTACACCAGGCGGACAGTCACTAGCACTCGCTGCGTGGTGGACCGCAGAGACCAAACAGTAACTCTGCAAGGTGGGCCTGGCACGCGCTCGGAAACTGCATCGTTTCTCGACAACGAGCTCAGGGAAGGTGTTTTTTGGACCTTCGGCTTCCCGAAGCTTGAGAGGTTTTTTTTCACGGATCAAGCTCGTTACGAAAAACGATCTAGCGCCGCGAAAGGGGCTACTGTTGGGGCCATGCTTCGTTGCGCCGAAGGTCCTACGGGAAGAAGCAGCTTTGGCTGAAGCTGTCCGCAGGAGATGACCGAAGCTTCCTCTTCATGAAGCTTCGGTATTATAAACCGACTTAAAGATAGAATGACCTTTTAGTCCATGAAGGTCTGAGTCAATGTTGTAAACTTTTATGAGGGGCATAATTGTAATTCTTCATAGGCTGTGTCCTGTGTCTATAAATAGGTGAACAGTACCCCCGTACTGTTCACGCTGACTTGGCATTTGGCTATTGCGTCCCGCTTGTACTCTTCCCTTCCTTCAGGACCGAAGGTACATTTGTAATTTAAAATCATTTCTATTTTTCCATGATAATGAAATAGAAATGATTCTCTCATAATATTTTTATGTTTGTTTTATATTCTATGTTCTATATGAAACCTTCGTCATTTATTGTCATGTTTACGAAGGTATGTCTTTCGTAACCTTCGTCCGAGAATCATTATTTCCCGAAGGGACATGATATTTCGGAGGACGAAGGACTTTAACACTTAACACTTTTTATGTTGCCTTGTTCTTAACTCTTAGCATTTGAGAACAAGTCCCCAACAGACTTATTTACACTTTGTAACACAGCCGTACAAGCTCCTCCCCCAGAGCCCGTCGATCCATTGGCGGACCCAAAGCGAAGGGGGATGATGAGATTAGAAAAATGGCCAAAGCTATTATGGATAAAGTTGTTGATCAACTACTAAACGAAGCTGTAGAAGTAGTTTTACGAGAAGATTAGCTGTTATTGTAAATCCATTTGGAGTGTAATATTTGTTGATAATATTTTGTAATTTTGAAGGTAATATATAAGCTGTTTATGATTCAACTCTTTATGATGCATGAAACTTTATGGACATACCATTTTTGAGCCTTCGGCGAAAAAACACCTTCCCTTCTTTTCATGCTTCGTAAAGAATATCCATATTCCGTAAAAATATTATGGTTTCCGAAAAAACATCTATGCCTTGTGAACAATGGATCTCCTTTTCATATCATAATGACGGAGCTGTATTTCTTGAAAACCTATTTTGTGCCTTGACACATCTTCGAACCGATCTCCGAAGCTCAGTAATGTAGGCCAACATTGTGTACCTTTCTGTAGATCCATATTGCACCCCCTTCTTGTGCCATTGATGCAATATGATGTATGACGCTATGCTATGCACATGATGTAATGATGTAATGATATGCAAAGTGATATTTGCGCCGAAGGCCTACACACATTCCCCAGTCAATCTTTTGGTCATTTTTCGGTTCATCAGTGCTGACTTTTCGCTGTAAGCCTCCCTTAGGAGCTTCTTCGCCTTTTACTTCGGCGGTATCAGCGTTTATTTTTCGCTGTAAGCCTCCCTTAGGAGCTTCTTCGCCTTTTACTTCGGCGGTATCAATGTTTATTTTTCGCTGTAAGCCTCCCTTAGGAGCTTCTTCGCCTTTTACTTCGGCGGTATCAGCGTTTATTTTTCGCTGTAAGCTCTGCATTCCCTTTGGAACGACTTTTGAGCAGAAAACGCTGCGTCCCCTTAAGAATGACTTTTGAGCAGAAAACTTACGCCGTGTTCCCTTAAGAACGACTTTTGTTGCTTCGACGATAACTTGCAATGCATTCCTTCGTCAAAACCTTTAGAACTTCGTCAATATTCGAAGAGGATATATTCATTATGATAATGACAAAGCTATTACAAGAAATTAAAAACAACAAAAAAACTGAATTTTTGATGATTGTTCTTTATTAAAAAGGTAAATGATGACAAATGTAAAGGTTGTTTCTGAGGTAGGATATATCTTAGTAGATGTGCTTTGATTCTGGCACATTACTATTGACTGTGCGAGCTTCAGACTGCTCGCTAAAGTCTCTCTACTGGTGACTGTGCTGGCTCCCTTCTGGCTGCTGGCCTTGGGGATAAGCGGGTTGCATTGGTGGTGGAGGTGGGGGTTGTTGCCAAGATGCCTGAGGTTGGCTTGCCGAAGCAACAGAAGCTGCAGGATGGTTGCCCACATATTCTGGAATGTATGGTGAGTGGTACGAAGCAGTATGCATGACCTGCTTCGACTGACTCTGTTGGGCTGCAGCTTCTGCTATCTCTTTCTGTTTTTGAATGGTGACATGGCACATCCTGGTGGTATGGCCCTTGTCCTCTCCGCAGAATAGGCAGTAAATTTTCCTGGGCTGATCCCCAAACCTTCCTCCGAAGCCCCTAGCGCCTCTGCCCCTTGGAGCTGGGGTGGCTTGTAAGATGGGGGCTGTTGGGGCGAAGGCGAAGACGCCACCCTTCGCTCGATGCCTTCGCCGTAATCGTTGGACCAACGGAGACAAGACAACGGGCAGGCTCACCCTTCGTCCCATACATCACCGGACGAAGACCTGTGACGAGGTCGTCCCATCTTGCGACCTCGTCCAGCATGGAGGCCCACGGCCACACGACCCATTGTAACAGGCCCTGCGTGGCCGCTGCGCATTACGGGCCTAATTTGTAAAGGCATCCCTGTAATTACGGTCTGTAACCCCGCTTTATGGGAATATTCCGGGGACAACCTTGGTGTCTGAGGGCACATGCGTCCTTAACACAGGACGCTGGGCACTCGGATACCTATAAATACCCCCGCACAGTGCCCTTGAGAGGCTAGAAAAACAGAGCTATTGCCATCACGAGCAGAAACCCTGTTAGCATCACCACATCTTCCTTCCCGTTGGATCATCTTGCGCCTGTGAGCAAGTTCCAACATTTGGCGCCCATCGTGGGGCTCGAACCCACGACCACAAGGTTACCGACAAGATAATCTTCCAGACTAATGTCGGTGGCGAAGTCGGCGACGCGCTTGCCCGGCGGCGGCAACTCTCGGGCCGCCTTCGCAGCCTCCGGCACCCCGCTGGACGCAGGGGCGGCCTTCACAGACTCGGAACCACCGGCGGCAGCCGCCTTCGTAGCCTCCGGCGCCCTGCTGGATGCAGGGACGACCGACTTCGCCGCCAGCGGCGGCTGGCTTCCGCTGGGGGCAGCAGCTTTCGCAGTCCCCCGCGGCCTCTTCGGCCTGGCCTCATGAAGCCTGATGACCGCCTGGCGCTTCTGTGCAGCTCCCTGACGATCCTTGTCCATCACTGACGACACAACAGCAGCAATATTTCGCCCGTAAGGAAACACTTTCCAGTCACAAACCATGCGAGATGTAAAAAAGTCTTCGCCGGCCGCGCGGGGGATAGGAACATTCTTAGGCCACCAACCCCCGGTAACCCTCAGCATCCGCGCCGAAGACTCCCGGAGCTCGGACGAAGACATCCTTCCCCCTGGGGCCGTGCATGTCCTCATCAATTCCCTAGCAAAACCATCAGACACACCAAGTCCTCCCATAGCAATACCTAGTTTCCTCTTCTTAGAGGATGGGGCGGCCGCCGGCGCGGGGTCGTCTCCAGTCTCTACCACCGCCTTCTTCCCGCGACGATCCACATCGTCTTGGCCGGGATAACCGCCATACGGCAGACGGTTCAACTCGAAAACCCTGTTCAAGCGGTCATTAGACCCGCGAATATCCCAGCTACACTGGCCCTCTGTCCTCGGCACGTACCGACCGACGATCCGCACCGCCCCATCCTCCGCCTCACGTACAAAGGCGGCTGGATCGCGGCTATGCAGATCCAGCGCGAAGGCAGGACTTCGCACCAGCTTCCCACCATGGGAAGGCATCTGGCGAGGGCATACTTGGCCCAACGCCCAGCCATGCGCCAAAGGCCACACCCCGTACGCCACAAACTCCTCAACCAAATCGCGCCCGCTGCTCAGGCCGGCGGCGCACCGAAGGGCCCCTTCGTCCGCATCCTCCTCCGCCACTTCAAACGGCGGGTATGCTGAGTAATAATGCGAGCACATCTCGGCCACGGGGAGCCCCAGATGTCTTCGACTGTGCCCTCCGCAACGTAGAACCAAAACTCATGACAGTTGCCCCACTTATTGCGGGCGCAAGGAACCAACTCAACTACCTCCATCGAGGTCTTGCCGGTCTTCGGCGTAAATGTACAGGACCCAAACTGGGCAACCTCATTTCCGATCATCCTTTTCTGCCAATGCAGGCAATAGTGCTTCGCGAAGACTTCGACTGATGGCTGTCCGCCGTACGAAGTCGTCGCCCAGACATACTTTGACAGAGCCACCACGGCATTCGGAGTCAGCTGATGAATCTGGACATTAAATCTGCGCAGGACTTCTCCCATAAATCTGTGCGCTGGCAGGTGAAGACCAGCGGCAAAGAACGCCTCGAACACAACCAACTCGCCTTCCGGCTCAGGGACCTCCTCCGTCCCCGGGACACGAGCGACTCCACCGCCAAAGTAACCAAGCCGCTGCATATCTTGCACGCGAACCGAGGACATCCGCGACACACCGAAATCCACCGTATCACCAGCGCGCAACTCCTCCGCCGCCACAGTGCTCGGCGTTTCCTCAGACGACGCGTCGGCCAGCGGCGTAGCGGCAGCAGAAGAAGAAGAGGTCGGCATCGCTACGTACCGTCGGCGGCGGCGGGCGGTCTGCTTCACTCGGGCCAGATCTCCGACGAACAAGAGCAAGGAGGGCAGACGAGCAGCAAGAAGGTGGAAAAGGCGGCTAGGGTTTTCACGGAGCGCGGAAAGATAAAGTTCAAAATGCCCCGCCCCCTTTTATACACAGGGCGCAGCGCTTCGGGAAACCCGCAGTCCAACAGTACGGTGTCAATCAACGGTCATGTCAAAACCCCCCGCGGAACCACTTCGAGCGAGGGCAGCGTCTCCACCATCTAGCGACGTCTTTGGCACCAGATGACTTAGTCGAACTGGTCCCTCGGAGGGCAAATGTTGGGGCGAAGGCGAAGACGCCACCCTTCGCTCGATGCCTTCGCCGTAATCGTTGGACCAACGGAGACAAGACAACGGGCAGGCTCACCCTTCATCCCATACATCACCGGACGAAGACCTGTGACGAGGTCGTCCCATCTTGCGACCTCGTCCAGCATGGAGGCCCACGGCCACACGGCCCATTGTAACAGGCCCTGCGTGGCCGCTGCGCATTACGGGCCTAATTTGTAAAGGCATCCCTGTAATTACGGTCTGTAACCCCGCTTTATGGGAATATTCCGGGGACAACCTAGGTGTCTGAGGGCACATGCGTCCTTAACACAGGACGCTAGGCACTCGGATACCTATAAATACCCCCGCACAGTGCCCTTGAGAGGCTAGAAAAACAGAGCTATTGCCATCACGAGCAGAAACCCTGTTAGCATCACCACATCTTCTCGTTGGATCATCTTGCGCCTGTGAGCAAGTTCCAACAGGGGCCAAGGTGTAGCCTGCAGCTCTGCTAACAGAGGAGAAGCATCATCAAAAGTAAAATTCCCATGATGGAAATCCTCATACCAGTCGTCCTCGTTGAAGAAGCCTTCTTGGTGCAACTCTCCGTGCTGGGGCCTTCGATTCTGTTCATCCTGAGTGAGATGACGAACCTCTTCGGAGGCTTCGTCTATCTACCTTTGTAGGTCAGCTAGCCGGGCCATCTTTTCTTTCTTCCTTTGCACCTGTTGATGCAACATTTCCATATTCCTGATTTCTTGGTCCAAGTCATCCTCTTGGGGTGTTGGACTAGTGGCCTTCCTCTTCTGGCTTCGGGCCTCTCGAAGATAAAGGGTATCTTGGTTCGGGTCCAGTGGCTGTAGAGCACCAACCCCTGTCGCTGAAGCTTTCTTTGGCGGCATGACGAAGGTCGATGCTTGCCGAAGGTGGTCGAAGCTCAAAAAGTGGAAGTGAGTTCACCGGAGGTGGGCGCCAATGTTGGGGACTTGTTCTCAAATGCTATGAGTTAAGAACAAGGCAACACAAAAATAGGTTAATGGTTAACACCCTTCACCCTTCGAAGCATTATTTCCCTAAGGATATAACGATCTTCAGACAAAGGTCATGAAGGACGTACCTTCATCATAACAGCATATACTAATGAAAGACGAAGCATATGAAACATGAGAAATAACATGAATAATCATATGACACCGTTCATATATTTTTTATTATATAATCATGAATGAATAAGAACAATATTGAATTACATTTGTACCTTCGGCTTGAAGGAAAGTACAAGCGTGACGCAAAAGCGAATGCCAAGTCAGCGTGAACAGTACGGGAGTACTGTTCACCTATTTATAGGCATGAGTCGCAGCCCATGTAAAATTACATCCAGGTCCTTTGCTTTTGATAACAACTCTATAATAATCTATTGAGGTCTAGATAGTCTTTTCCTTTTTAAGTCGGTTTCCTCTTCTCTGCTATCATGCCGAAGCTTCTTTGCGCACAGCTTCGGC
This sequence comes from Zea luxurians, assembly GCA_029449295.1. NCBI lineage: Eukaryota > Viridiplantae > Streptophyta > Magnoliopsida > Poales > Poaceae > Zea > Zea luxurians. The sequence goes on from JAOPSE010000002.1 coordinate 222,298,619, forward strand.
TCTGCTCCATCCTTCGTTCTCTTTGTGTTTCTTCGTACAACAATTTTGATTTGTCCGAAGAGTCCATGTCCGAAGGTACCTGTTCATGTATTATACTCCAGAAATATTGTCAAATCTCGTTTTTGAGGACCTTCGGAAGCCGAAGGCCCCCATCAAAAGGAATTGTGCTGGGAAATGGAACAACTCAACCTTGGTATGCTCAATAATGTAGAAGCAACAGTTATGGAAGTTGAATCTACTTTGGAAGAAGAGATTCGTAAAGGACAAGAGTCTGATGAGAAAATCAAGGAAATTAAAACTTTGATTGGTTTGGGAAAATCCCCAGATTTCACGGAAGATGATCAAGGCACAGTATGGTTTAAGAAGAGAATCTGCGTACTGGAAATCGAACACCTGCGCCAACTTATTTTGAGAGAAGCTCATGATTCAACTTACTCTATTCACCCTGGAAGTACAAAGATGTACCAGGATCTTAAGGAAAAGTATTGGTGGTACGGATTAAAAAGAGATGTTGCTACTCATGTTGCATTATGTGACGTGTGTCAGCGAGTTAAAGCCAAACATCAAAGACCAGCAGGATTACTACAACCTCTCAAGGTACCTGAATGGAAATGGGAAGAAATCGGTATGGATTTCATAGTTGGACTACCCCGTACTCGGGATGGCTATGATTCAATATGGGTCATAGTAGACATGTTGACTAAAGTGGCACACTTTATACCTGCAGAGTGTAAAACTGATATATCAGCCGTGTTCACGGTTATGAGCGGCCTGGACTCCTCACATGATAATTGAACTTGAAGATGGAATTAAAATGAGATCCGATGATCTGCCAATGATTTGCTTAAGTGGTTTCACTTAAGTGTTTTTGTTATATTCTTATTCCTTTGTTTAAATGGGATATTTGGGATTCACACTTATTAGTAAGACATGTGTTGTTAATAAAATGTTGACCAACTAAAATGCTTACTGCTTAACCTTAGCCTCACCTTGTTATACCTGCATTAATTTTTCCCTCACTTGCTGAGCCCCGACCATAAGTGAGCTCACCCTTGGTAATATTTTGATCAGAGGGTGATGCTGGAGACTTTGATGGAGATTTTAACGATGACGAACTCTAAGTCTAACGATGCGTCAGTCATCTTCCTGTGGGAGATTGCCCCTGTTATTTAAATTCCGCTTTACTTTGATGTGATACTTGTTCAAGATAGATACAATGATTCAAATGATGTAATAAAGTATTCTACTCTCTCTTTACACCTTTATTGCATTGCCTTTTGATATATTACACTTGTGACGTCAACATATGTGTGGAAATAGATCCTGGCACACATATGCTATGCGCTCGGTTCTGCCCCCTGGAACCGGGTGTGACAGATAACCTTGGGAGCAAACACAAATTATATGAGCAAGGGAACTTTAGAGAGAGAGAGGAGAGGGGAAACAAATCGAGTGGAGATCAACATAAATGAACACGGTGATTTGTTTACCGAGGTTCGGTTCCAAAGAACCTAGTCCCCGTTGAGGATGCTGAAAGTCACCTAGAGGGGGGTGAATAGGCGAAACCTAAAATTTATAAACTTAAACACACACTAGGGCCGGGGTTAGTGTTAGAATTAAATTTGAGTGCGGAAGATTGTTTCTCTTGCTATGAGTTGCTCAATTAATGCGGATGACGTTTGGGAGCAAACTCAAATCAACATTAGCAAGGAAACTTTAGAGAGAGGAAAGAGGCAAACAAATCAAGCGAAGATTAAAGCGAATGAACACGGTGATTTGTTTTACCGAGGTTCGGTTCTAAAGAATCTAGTCCCCATTGAGGAGGCCACAAAGGTCGGGTCTATTCCAACCCTTTCCCTCTCTTAAACGGTCACTTAGACCGGATGAGCCTTCTCCTTAATCAATTGGGTCACTAAGACCCCGCAAGGACCACCACACCCTTAGGTGTCTCTTGCTAGCTTTACAAAGCACTTAAGAGTAAGAATGGGGAAGGAGAAAGCAATCCAAGCAACAAGAGCACAAATGAACACAAAAACTCTCTCTCTTAAGTCACTAAGTGGTTGAGTTGATTTTGGGACTTGGAGAGGATTGAATGCTTTTGAATGTGTCTTTGAGTGTTGGACTTTGCTCTTGTATTCAATAGGAACTTTAGAAAACTTAGATGCCAATGAATGAGGTGGTTGGGGGTATTTATAGCCCCCAACCACTTCCTAGTCGTTGGATGAGTCTGCTGGCGATGGACACACCGGACAGTCCGGTGGCGCACCGCACATACACTGTTCACTGTCCGGTGCGCGCCACGTCAGCACGCCTGTTGGGGTTTGACCGTTGGAGCCTTCGTCCTATAGCTGCATCGGACAGTCCGGTGCCACACCGGACATGTCCGGTGACCTCTGACTTCGCTGCTCTGACTACTACCGCGCACTGTCCATCACTGTTCACTTTTGCAGACGACCGTTGACGTGCAGTGATCGTTGCTTCGCTGGCTCGCTGGACATGTCCGGTGCACACCAGACAGTCCGATGAATTATAGCGGAGCACGCCCAGAAGAAACCCGAGAGTGGCTGGTTTGAGTGTGTACGGGCCTGGTGCACCGTACAGTGTCCGGTGCGCCATTTTCAGCATACTCTCAAGTCTTGCTCCAAATATTGTTGAGTCCCCAACTTAATTTCTTTCTTGGTTTGTGTTGAACCTTATGCACCTGAGATAAATGACATCTAGACAAACTAGTTAGTCCACGTGGTTTGTGTTGGATGTCAACCACCAAAATCGATTATAGAAAATGATTAGGTTCATTTCCCTTTCAATCTCCCCATTTTTGGTGATTGATGCCAACACAAACCAAAACAAATATGAAGTGTAAAACTGTAACTAGTTTGCACCGTTTGACGTGCATAGGTTACTTAGAGTTAAACCAATTGAAAGACTTTATATATATGTTTATGGATAAATGTGATTGCTTTCTTTTCTTTAACATTTTGGACCACATCTGCACCACTTGCTAGTTTTTACAAATCTTTTGGAAAAATATTTTCAAATTCTTTTGCAAATAGTCAAAGGTATAGGAATACGATTTCAAGAAGCATTTTCAAGATTTGAAATTTCTCCCCCTGTTTCAAATGCTTTTCCTTTGACTAAATAAAAGCTCCCCCTGAAGAAATTCTCCCCTTAGCTTTCAAGGGAGTTTTTAAATGATTTTGAAACTATACCAATTGAAATTCTTATAATATCTTGAGATTTTAAAACAAAATAAGATACCAATTGAAAATCTCAAATAAGATACTAATTGAAAATATTTGAGAATACCAATTGAAATAAACACTTAATTTTTGAAAATTTTGAAGATATGGTGGTGCGGTCCTTTTGCTTTGGGCTTAATACTTTTGTCCCCCTTTGACATTAATCGCCAAAATCTAAGAACTTAAGAGCCCTTCACATTCTCCCCCTTTGGGGTCTAATGCTTTCTCCCATTGGTAACGTAAATATGAGTGAAGTGTTATACCAATTGAGAGTTTCCTGAGTAACGACAAAGGATAAATGATACCGTCAGAGTTGGAGTGGAAGCCTTGCCTCTGCCGAATACTCCATTTCCCTTTCAATTTAAGACTAAGCATGGAAATACACTTGAAAGCACATTAGTCTTAACATTGGCACAAGAAGAATAAGAAATATGCATTTGTACCAAATGAAAGAGACATGATCAAATGTATATAAATGAGCAATGTGTGCAATGTTTCAATCAAAGTTCCGAAAATCAAGTATATTTAGCTCATTCCTAAGTTTGCTAAAGGTCTTCTCATCTAGTGGCTTGGTAAAGATACCAGCTAATTGGTTGTGGGTATTAACATAAGCAATTTCGATATCCCCTTTTGTTGGTGATCTCTCAAAAAGTGATATCGGATGTCTATGTGCTTAGTGCGGCTGTGTTCAACGGGATTTTCCGTCATGCGGATTGCACTCTCATTGTTTCATAGGATAGAGACTTTGCTTAACTTGTAGCCATAGTCCCTAAGGGTTTGCCTCATCCAAAGTAATTGTGCACAACAATGGCCTACAACAATATACTCGGCTTCGGCGGTGGATAGAGCTATTGAGTTTTGTTTCTTTGAAGCCCAAGACACCAGAGATCTTCCCAGAAACTATCAAGTCCCTGATGTGCTTTTCCTGTCTATTTTACATCCATCATAGTCGGCATCGGAAAAACCAACTAAATCAAAGGTAGATCACTTGGGGTACCAAAGCCCAAACTTAGGAGTGTAAACTAAATATCTCATGATTCTTTTCACAGCCCTAAGGTGAACTTCCTTAGGATTTGCCTGGAACCTTGCACACATGCATACATAATGCATAATATTTGGTCGTGAAGCACAAAAATAAAGTAAGGAACCTATCATCGACCGATATACCTTTTGATCTACGACTTTACCTCCCGTGTCGAGGTCGAGATGCCCATTTGTTCCCATGGGTGTCTTGATGGGTTTGCCATTCTTCATTCCAAACTTCTTAAGTATGTCTTGAATGTACTTAGTTTTGCTGATGAAGGTGCCTTCTTGGAGCTGCTTGATTTGAAATCCAAGGAAATACTTCAACTCTCCCATCATAGACATCTCAAATTTCTATATCATTATCCTACTAAACTCTTCATAGGATGACTTGTTAGTAGACCCAAATATAATATCCTCAACGTAAATTTGCCATATAAATAAGTCTTTTGCAATAGTTTTAGTGAAGAGAGTAGGATCGGCCTTTTCGACTTTGAAGCCATTAGTGATAAGAAAGTCTCGCAGACATTCATACCATGATCTTGGGGTTTGCTTGAGTCCATAAAGCGCCTTTGAGAGCTTATAAACATGGTTAGGATACTCACTATCTTCAAAGCCAGGAGGTTGCTCAACATATACCTCTTCCTTGATAGGGCCATTGAGGAAGGCACTCTTAACGTCCATTTGATAAAGCCTAAAGCCATGGTAAGTAGCATAGGCAAGTAATATATGAATTGATTCAAGCCTAGCTATGGGTGCATAGGTTTCATCAAAATCCAAACCTTCGACTTGTGAATAACCTTTGGCCACAAGTCGAGCTTTGTTCCTTGTCACCACACGCTCATCTTGCTTGTTGCAGAATACCCATTTGGTACCTACAACATTTTGATTAAGACGTGGAACTAAATGCCAAACCTCATTCCTCGTGAAGTTGTTGAGTTCCTCTTGCATTGCCACCACCCAGTCCGGGTCTCTTAGTGCATCCTCTACCCTGTATGGCTCAATAGAAGACATAAAAGAGTAATGTTCATAGAAATGAGCAACTCGAGATCTAGTGGTTACCCCCCTTGTGAATGTCACCAAGAATGGAGTTGACGGGGTGATCTCTTTGAATTGCTTGGTGGACTCTTGGGTGTTGTAGACTTTGATCCCGAATTTCTCAATCATCTTCCTTGTCCTAATCATCTTCATCTCCCCCTTGATCAATGTCCCCCTCTTGAGGTGGCTCATCGTCTTGATCTTCATTCTCTTCCTCTTGAGCTTCATCCTCATCTTGTGTTGGTGGAGATGCCTGTATGGAAGATGACGGTTGATCTTGTTCTTGTGGAGGCTCTTCGGATTCTTTAGGACACATATCTCTAATGGACATGTTCCTTAGCGCGGCGCACGGAGCCTCTTCATCATCTAACTCATCAAGATCAACTTACTCCACTTGGGAGCCATTAGTCTCATCAAACACAATGTCACAAGAAACTTCAACTAATCCAGTCGACTTGTTGAAGACTCTATATGCCCTTGTGTTTGAGTCATAACCTAGTAAAAAGCCTTCTATTGCTTTAGGAGCAAATTTAGAATTTCTACCTCTCTTAATAAGAATAAAGCATTTACTCCCAAAAACTCTAAAATAAGAAACATTGGGTTTTTTACCAGTGAGGAGTTCATATGATGTTTTCTTGAGAATTCGGTGAAGATATAGCCGGTTGATGGAGTAGCAAGCGGTGTTAATCGCTTCTGCCCAAAACCGGTCTGGTGTCTTGTACTCGTCAAGCATGGTTCTTGCCATGTCTAATAGAGTTCTATTCTTCCTCTCCACTACACCATTTTGTTGAGGCATGTAGGGAGAAGAGAACTCATGCTTGATGCCCTCCTCCTCAAGAAATCCTTCGATTTGTGAGTTCTTGAACTTTGTTCCATTGCCGCTTATAATCTTTTTGATTCTCAAACCGAACTCATTTTGAGCCTGTTTCAAGAATCTCTTTAAAGTCTCTTGGGTTTGAGATTTTTCCTGCAAAAAGAATATCCAAGTGAAGCGAGAATAATCATCCACAATAACTAAACAGTACTTACTCCCGCTGATGCTTATGTAAGCGATCGGGCCAAATAGGTCCATGTGGAGTAGCTCAAACGGCCTGTCAGTCGTCATGATGTTCTTTTGTGGATGATGAGCTCCAACTTGCTTCCCTGCTTGGCATGCGCTACAAATCCTATCTTTCTCGAAATGAACATTTGTTAGCCAAAAAATATGTTCTCCCTTTAGAAGCTTATGAAGATTCTTCATTCCAACATAGGCAAGTCGGTGATGCCAGAGCCAGTCCATATTAGTCTTAGCACTTAAGCAAGTGTCTAGTTCAGCTTTATTATCATTAAAATCGACCAAATATAGTTGACCATCTAACACTCCCTTAAATGCTATTGAATCATCACTTCTTCTAAAGACAGTAACACCTATATCAGTAAATAGACAGTTGTAGCCCATTTTGCATAATTATGAAACAGAAAGCAAATTGTAATCTAAAGAATCTATAAGAGAACATTGGAAATAGAATGGTCAGGAGATATAGCAATTTTACCCAACCCTTTGACCAACCCTTGATTTTTATCCCCGAATGTGATAGCTCTTTGGGGATCTTCATATTTCTCGTATGAGGAGAACGTTCTCTTCTCCTCTGTCATGTGGTTTGTGCACCCGCTATTGATTATCCAACTTGATCCATAAACCTTCAAAGAAAATCTAGGCCTTGTTCTTATGCACCCAAATGGTCTTGGGTCCTTTCACATTAGAAACAAGCACCTTGGTTACCCAAACAAAGTCTTGGGACTCTTGTGTTTGCCCCTAACATATTTGGTAACTACTTTGCCTGATTTGTTAGTTAAAACATAAGAAGCATCAAAAGTTTTAGAGATGGCCTGCATTAAAGAACATCTTTTGGAACAAAATTTGGGTCGAGGAATTGGTGGTTTTCTAAAAAGGAAAGTGTTTTCAAAAGTGTATGATGAAGGGTATTCACCCTTATCACCTTTTGAGTGGGATAGTCAGGGACTCCCTGGTTTAGGGGAGGGCCTCAGGTGTTGGCTCAGCCGGGTTAGGTGTGAGCAGAAGGATTGTCCCCTCATATAAGGACCGGTTTGTCATCCTTCACTACCTGTACTCACTTCAAGTACAACCACTCGAGACTGTATGGGCAGTCACTCAATCCGAACTTGTACAGTCCAAACCCTAGGGTTATGATGGCTGGGGAGCACTAGGGGATAAGGAAGGGGAATGTTTTGTCCGGTTTGGGCATGGTGGTGGCCTGACTCCTTCCGGTATAACCGTTAAGGTAAGGACGTGCGAGGAAGGAAAGATATTTGGGTTCGGGTCTCATTGGCCATGAGACCGTAGAGTCGGACTAATGGGTAAAGTGTACCCCTCTCCGTAGAGTTAAAACCTATTCGAATAGTCCGTGTCCACTGGTATAGACGATTCTGGTGTGGTATGACAATTAGTATTTTTGATCTCCATAAACAGGGAAGTGTGTGTGGGTGTTCTTGGAAATGAAAACAATGCCACGGGAGTGGGAAGCTCAGTGGCGGTTGAGTGTGAAAATGTTCTACTACTCTATTTGGGGTAAAACCATCAAAGCATTGCCTTTCTCTGAAAAAGAAGAGTGACTTCAACTCCACCATATCAAGCATGTACTGTATAGGTCCCTCTCTCTGTACGGGCGGGATGGGCTTGAGAAATACCTAGTGTATTCACCCAGATTTATTTGTGTTTTTCAACAGCTGAAGATTTCTTTTTTGCTATGTTTCACTAGAAGAGGGCTATGTCTGCACCCAGTCTGCCTGTGGCATGGGCTAGATGATCTTCCACTGTGTTTTGTATTCCAGGCTCGCTAGAGCTTGTATTTTGGTATTGTAATAACCTTTATTCGAAACTTTGTACTATTTGAAGTATGGAATGTGGTTACTAGCCTCCTGGGACTAGTAATTGTATCACATTTGAGTCCCAAAGGATCGAGACGCTTCAACAAGGAGCATGGCCGATTCTCCTGGCGGTGGCCAGGAACTCCAGCTGACGACGACGGCTACAGGGGCAGTTAGGGTTGGAAACCCTAGCCGATCCCATCTGATATAGACGTTTTGGACTCCTGGTGGGCCGCCTGGGCTGGTCAGCCAGGCTGGGCCGGCTTGCAGGCCACCAGGCCGCTGCCTGGCCTGCCAGGCAGGCCGCCTGGGCTGTTTTCCAGGGCGTAAAATGGTCTATTTTACCATTTTAAATTCTGAATCTATAATATACTTAAAGCATCAGTTTCAACGGTCGTCATGCGTCATTTTTTACAAATAACCCCTCACAGCTATTTCAAATTAATCTGTTGCACATCTATAGATGGCCAAACGGTGGATCGGCATGGACCAGACACCCGCGGTACACAATTCTGGCCCAGACACGTCATGTTCATGTCGGCCTGCTGACTGTGACAGACTAGCCCGTTAGACCGTCGGCCCATTTGATTAAATCGGTGTAAAATATTAAAAAATGGTGCAAGAGTTGGGGTTCAAACCCATGCCCTGATGGAAGAAGGGCGGGAGACACTGGGTGAAGCTATCTAACCAGTAGAACATCATGCTCAGATATTTTTAATATTGAATATAAATTGTATATATGTATATACATTTTTTGTAAAATAGAAAATATATAATCGTGTCGGGCCGGGTCAGCACTATGGGCCGAGACTACAACCCAAGCACGACACGACGTTCTTGGCTCTTGCAAGCATTACGTTGTTTTGGAGACCACATTGGCGCAATGGACTCCATGGTGTTTGAGCTTGCTGAATTAGATGGAGCAACAACGATTGTCACACTAACAGTAAAATGAAAGGTTATTTGTTGGTTTTAAATGTTAGTAATTGCTACGAAGTAGCATAATTTATATGGAGCGCATCCAGTTTTTATTGATGCCTGACTTTAGCAATCACTACATATTTTGATCTATCTTTTTTTATAAGTTTGGCTTCATGTGACTTATTTTAGAAACTTCCCAAGAATTTCTTCGGGCGACATCTTGGTGTACCTAGGATTTTCACGAATATTGTTCACCAGATGTGGATCAAGTACAGTAAAGGACCTTAGCATTAGACGAACGACGTCGTGGTCCGTCCATCACGTGCTTCCATAGCTCCTTATTTTATTGATGAGGGTCTTGAGCCGGTTGTATGTTTGGGTTGGCTCCTCGCCCCTTATCATCGCGAATCTTCCAAGCTCGCCCTCCACCAACTCCATCTTGGTGAGCAAGGTGACATCGTTCCCCTCATGAGAGATCTTGAGGGTGTCCCAGATCTGCTTGGCATTGTCCAAGTCGCTCACCTTATGGTACTCGTCCCTGCACAAAGAGGCTAACAACACAGTAGTAGCTTGTGCATTTTTATGAATTTGTTCATTAATAAATATAGGACTATCCGAGCTATCAAATTTCATTCCATTCTCAACAATCTCCCATATGCTTGGATGGAGAGAGAACAAGTGACTACGCATTTTGTGACTCCAAAATCCGTAGTCCTCCCCATCAAAGTGTGGAGGTTTGCCAAGAGGGATGGAAAGCAAATATGCATTTGAACTCTGCGGAATACGAGAGTAATCAAAAGAAAAGTTCGAATTTAACCGTCTTTCTTTTGTCGTAGTCGTTGTCGTCGTTGTCCTTTTGGGAAGAAGTGGACTCGTCGCTGTCGTCGTAGTAGACGATCTCCTTGATGCGCCTTGTCTTCTTCTTCTTCCCATCTTTATGTTTGTGGCCCGAGCCCAAGTCAGTAGGCTTGTCATCCTTCGGCTCGTTGACGAAGGACTCCTTCTCCTTATCATTGATCACAATTCCCTTCCCCTTAGGATCCATCTCTTCGGACGATTAGTCCCTTCATGAAGAGAACGGCTCCGATACCAATTGAGAGCACCTAGAGGGGGTGAATAGGTGATCCTGTAAAACTTGAGACTTAATGCCACAAAACTTGATTAGGCGTTAGCACAATAATGCCAAGTGGCTTAGAGAGGAGTCTCAACAAAACACAATAACCACAAAGATATCAACACAGAGATGGCACAGTGGTTTATCCCGTGGTTCGGCCAAGACCAACGCTTGCCTACTCCACGTTGTGGCGTCCCAACGGACGAGGGTTGCAATCAACCCCTCTCAAGCGGTCCAAAGACCCACTTGAATACCACGGTGTTTTGCTTAGCTTTACTATATCCCGTTCGCGAGGAATCTCCACAACTTGGAGCCTCTCGCCCTTACACTTTGAAGTTCACAAAGAAGCACAGAGTAAGGGAGGGATGAGCAACGCACAGAAGACACAAAATCAGAATGTCAACACGCACACAAGTCGCAACAAGAGCTCACAACACAACCCGACGAGTTCACAACTCAACTAGAGCTCTAGATGCTATCACGAAGAAACAAATGCGTGGAATCAAAGTCTTGGTGCTTAGGAATGCTTTGAGTATGCTTGGTGTTCTCCTCCATGCGCCTAGGGGTCCCTTTTATAGCCCCAAGGCAGTTAGGAGCCGTTGAGAGCATTCTAGGAAGGCAGATCTTGCCTTCTGTCGCCTGGCGCACCGGACAGTCCGGTGCACCACCGGACACTGTCCGGTGCAGATTTCTTTCCTTCTATGGCGCAGTCGACCGTTGAAAGATCCAGAGCCGTTGGCGCACCGGACACTGTCCGGTGCACCAATGTGACCGTTGGCTCGGCCACGCGTCACGCGCGGAATCCTCGGCCGACCGTTGCCCCGGCTGACCGTTGGCTCACCGGACAGTCCGGTGCACACCGGACAGTCCGGTGAATTATAGCCGTACGCCGTTGATGGCTTCCCGAGAGCGACGACTTCGCCTGTGAGCGGCTCACCGGACAGTCTGGTGCACCACCGGACAGTCCGGTGATTTATACCGTACACCGTCGTCGAAGTCCCGAGAGCAGCGAGTTCGCTAGAGCCAGCCTGGCGCACCGGACAGACAGTCCGGTGCACTCAGACTGAGCAGACTTTGGCTGAACTAAGCTATCTCTTTTCCAACTCGATTTTTCCTGTTTCCAGCACTTAGACACAATACATTAGTCCATAAAACAATGTACTAAGTCTAGAAACATACCTTTACTTTTGATTTGCACTTTGTCCATCACTTGGGATACTTTAACACTTAAGCACTTGTGTTGGCACTCAATCACCAAAATACTTAGAAATGGCCCAAGAGCACATTTCCCTTTCAGTTTAGCACACAACTCCTATCACCTAATGCATCAAGCAAGTGAGAAAGATTTTAAAATAACAAGGAGGTGGCAAATGCACCGGGGCTTGCCTTGTGTTACTAGTGAGTCAGGCTCTGTTCCGCAGATATCAAAGTAAAAACAGTTTCCTGCCTAAGGTTCTTCAGGTGGTGGTGGTGGTGAAGTCCTTGCTTCTTCGACTTCTATTTCCTCCTCGTTTTCTATATATATAGCCATATATAATCATGAATGCTCATGTAGTGCTCATGAAAATGCAAAGATAATAAAAGTTTATTATCTAAGGTCTTGAATATAACTTTCCTTCATGGATCTCCGAGAAACTAGGGTTTTCGGAGTCAATAGTGAAGTTCATAGGGCAGGGAGCTAGGGTTTTTGGTTCTAAGTATCAAACATGGTCCAAATCATTCCAAACTTTACCCAAGGCTTCTAAATATTATTTAAAGCTTACCTAAAAAGTTTGGTGAATTTTGGAATTATTAATTATTCCCTAAAATTCCAGAAGTATGGTTTTTAATTATTTTAAATGTCCTAAAATTCCCTACTGGAGCTAAAAATCATGAAACTATTTTTATTAAATACCATAGGAAATTAGAAGTCTAGAAAAATTGGTTTGATATTTTTAGCGTTTTTCTGTAATTTTCTAGAATTTCTTTAGCTCTGGCAGAAAAGGAAAAAGAAAAATATGTTAGCGACGGGGAAGGAGAAGGCAAGGAATGGCGTGATGAAGGGGAAAGAGATAGAGAAGCCGGGGAAGATGGTGGGAGCACGAAGGCTTTTTCTAGTATTGTCTATTTCTTTGATACCCTTTTCTCTTACAGTACTGCTCCTATATAGTTGCACGACTCGGCCCATGACGCATTACATGGCCCATTGGAGCCTGGTTACGTGAGTTGCAGCTCCGTGCCCCTGTTTTCTATTTCATCAGCTTCTTCTGGTTCCTCACGCTGTGCACCATCCTCAGCTTCTCAACATGTTCCTTGTACTGTTGCTAACATTCCCCATCGCTTGAAACACGACTTGTCCCCAAGTCGCTTACTGTCCTTATGCAGAGCATTTGCACAATAGCTAACACGTAAGCCTGAGTTGTGCCAGCCCCACTTGGGATGTTAATACAGGCATTCATCTCAAAAGCTCCACGCTCAATTTTTTTTCTGTAAACAACTCACTGAACTGATCAAGCACCTGCTGCACTCGTGGAGCCAAAGTGACCAGTCGGCTGAGTTGTTGTCCTCTGAAATCATCAGCAGCTGCACTACTCCACCAGTGGGAAAAGACGATAGCAGCTCTTGCAAACAAATTGTCGCTCCCTGGTAGGGACTCACCATCCCTTTGTTGGACACATCCATCTTCATCGGGCTGTAGCGTTGCAACCAGTCCCTGCTCCACTCGATTGCTAGGATATGGTGTGTACACCGAAGAACCTTGAATCAATGAGACCCAGCAATTCCTGTTGCTGAATTCGACCTTGAAGATGAAGAGTCGAAGTCTTATCCATTCTAGACCAAGCAGTAGAGGCTAACACCACCAGTAGTTGTTTAGGTACCCCAAGAACTAACACCAGACATTTTCGAGACTTAACATGTCCCAGATTTTCTCAATTGCATGAAGCTAAACAACGCTTGCACCCTTGTGACCTGGAAACCACTTCTCGGCGCAGCGATCACAAAGACCACGTGCACGCCGATAATTCGTCAGCGGATTCACACCATCAGTTACCGACGCTGCACTGCTGTTATCTGCAATGGGCTTGTCCACTGTCTGAAACTGACCCCTGGTATGTTCCTTGCTGCCCATCTCTTCCTGCAACTGAGAGGTGACGACAGTTTCTTTTTGATCAACTAATTCATCATTCTCCTCAAAACTGAAGTCGATACTACCAATGGTTCTAACAAGCGATCTGTGAGATGACAGCCAGAATTTCCAAACATGTTGTTGCCAAGGAATTTTCAACAGTGTCTGCATTTGTACAGGTTGTTGCGGTTAGGGCTGGGAAAAAAGCTCGAGGCTCGCGAGCCGGCTCGGGCTCGATCAGGCTCGGCTCGGCTCGGTGAGGCTCGCGAGCCTAAACGAGCCCGAGCCGAGCCTAATTCCGCGGCTCGCTACACTAACGAGCCGAGCCGAGCCGGCTCGGTGAGGCTCGCGAGCCGGCTCGAGGCTCGGTCCAAACTACTGCTTATTCGTATCTCCGTTCACCAGTGTGTAAATGTGTTGTTTTGATCACAACTCACAAGGAACTAGAGTGTATGGACATAATTTTTTATTATATGGAACATATTGTGCTTCAAATTTAAGCTAATTACTATAATTATTGTTGTTGAATACTTGAGTGTACGGGCTCGCGAGCCGAGCCGAGCCGGCTCGCGAGCCTATATCGAGCCGAGCCGAGCCTGATTACCGAGCTCGCTAAATGACCGAGCCGAGCCTGGCTCGGCTCGCTATTCCACCGAGCCTCACCGAGCCGAGCCGAGCCTGGCTCGGCTCGGCTCGTTTCCAGCCCTAGTTGCGGTCCTTGACTGTCAAAGAGCAGCAGGGGTGTATAGACACTACACTTGACACACAATGTCACATCACTAAAGGATGGCCACGGTGGAATCCAGACTTGAACACCATCTCTCGGTATCACCAACTGCACTTTGCCATCAGGTGCTCCTTCCCTCACTGAAACATGGATATCACCAAAATCTGAATCATTTACTTTGTCTTCCTCATACATCAAACCACGAAACACAGGTGGTGGCCATGGTTGCTTGTGCGGCACCGCATCCCAACCACAGCCAAATGGATACCAAATGTTGTGCGTGTATGAAGCTTGAAATTGCATAGGTGGTGGCCATGGTTGCATGAGGAGCATGAACTCAACACCTTCAGCCTTGACCAACCTCTCCTTATTCTCCAGGACTCTGAACACGCAGTAGAGACAATCAAATATGTTCTCGAGCATCTCCTGCACAGAGTCGCCCCACGGCGTGGAGAGCGTGCCGAGGCGCTGCACGTGCACCGCGCGCCACTGCAGCGGGCTGCACGCCAGCAGCTGCAGCGTAAAGAGGCCGCACAGATTGTGCACCACAAGGATCGCGGGCCTTCTGCCGTTGGTTGTGCATGCCGACTCCACCCGCAGCCTAAGGTGTTGTAGGTACGCGTTGCCCCTGCGATGGTGGCCCCGGACCCGCCAGTCCATACCGGGATTCATACAGCACACCGAACAGGTCATGGCCTTCCTCATAGACGGCCTTCTCCAGCATGCCCGCTAGAATGTTCCTGTACCGCGTGGGTAGCATGAGATCAGGCTCGAGGTAGCTGAGGGTGGAGGTGGAGCCGAAGTTGGACACCATGATCTCGACATCGGGCGCATTGTAGTAGTCGTCAGCTTCGGCATCAGCGTCGTAGGAAAGCGTCATCTGCTCAGCGCGGCCCCTGGTGCGTGGTGCGACCAGCACGGAGGGTTCGAACCAGAGGTGGAACCCGCCATCGTGGCGACGCACGAGTGGACACACTAGGCTGGACGGATGTCCTTGAAGCCCTTGCCGAGGAAAGGTTCTGCAGTTGAGGACTCTCATCGAACACCTGGTGGGCGTGTCGACGGGTACCTGCTCCTCTTTGGCTTGCTCGGTGTAGAAGAGCAGCAGGATGAAGCTGTAGAGGTCGTGCTCGACGTAGCTGTCGTAGACGGCGAGAGGAGGATGCGCGAACTCCGTCACTCCGACGAGCCCATCGTGGACCTTCTCGCGCGGGTTGGAGAGCACAGCGGTCGCAAGGACCCTGTTGACCTCACTGTGGGACAGCTCAGAGTCGTCGCTGCCATGGACGGCGCTGACGGGGTCGACGGTCAGGTGCTGTAGCGGTCGGCGCTGCAGCCACGCGCTGTGACCGAGATGCTGGCGCCGTCCTGGGATGCTGGCGTTGTGCTACTACGAGCGGTCCCAGGCGGTGTCGAGGAGGAAGAGATGGTTGTGGCACGAGACGTCGACGCACTCGATGATGGAGTCGTTGGGCTCCTCGTCGAAAATAGGCTCTCCATCGAAGCCTGGGCTAGGCATTTGATCGAACACCTCGAGCGCAGAGTACGCCTGGTTGAAGAAGGGGTCGACGCCCTGGGAGAAGAGAACCTCACGGGTGGACGTGAGGTGATACGACGCAGATTTGTCGTTGAAGGTTAACTCGTCGAACCGCGGTTCCGGTCCATCGTGGAGGCGGAGACAGAGTCATCCGCGTCGGCGCTCGCGACGTCTTCATCCCACACATCGAGCTCATCGATGCGGCTGTCGTCGAAGAAGGAAGTGCATCTGCGAGCGGCCTGCTCGCCATCACGGCCAACCAACGCAGCTGTCAAACGCTCCTCCATCCGTGCCATTGCATCAAGCAGCTTGCGAATAGTAGCATCTGAATGATCCATCACGGACGATCGGGGGCGCCACGACACAGCAAAGAACGGATCCAGGATGACCTAATCTGATACCAAATGTTAGCGACGGGGAAGGAGAAGGCAAGGAATGGCGTGATGAAGGGGAAAGAGATAGAGAAGCAGGGGAAGATGGTGGGAACACGAAGGCTTTTTCTGGTATTGTCTATTTCTTTGATACCCTTTTCTCTTACAGTATTGCTCCTATATAGTTGCACGACTCAGCCCATGACGCATTACATGACCCATTGGGGCCTGGTTACGTGAGTTGCAGCTCTGTGCCCCTGTTTTCTATTTCATCAGCTTCTTCTGGTTCCTCACGCTGTTGTAACACCCACTTTGTAAATTGCTAGAAATATGTCAATAGAGAAACATTTTCTCTTTATGTGAATTTGATCTTTATGCGTCATCATATGAGAACACCATGTCCAAAAACAATCAATAAAATATATGCTACTAAATTGTTGCATCATGCTGGATATTTTATTTTGTGTGCATTTTGTGACAAGAAAAACATTAAAGACCAAAAAGGGAATTTAAAACCTAAAAGAAGTTCTTGAGAATTGAGAAGAGGAAGGAATATTATTCAATACAAATAAAGTTATCATTAAAATTACTTCATCACAGTTGATATGATCAAAATAAATAATTAGCCAGTACATAAAGTGCCACAAAGTTTGAATTTGGATTGAAGTTTGAATTTGAAAAAGAAATGAAACAGAAAATAAAAAAAAGAAAAGAAAAGAAGCTACCTGGGCCGGCTGACCACAATTCAGCCCACCTAAGGACTTTCCCCACGCAGCCCACTCTCCACCGTGTTAATACTCTCTTACACGTGGGGCCCGGCTGCCAGCCGTCGCTAGCTCGACCTGGGCGCGTTGCTTTCTTCGTCTCCGTCGCTGGCGCTCGGGGCCCACGTTGTCATTCGCCGTTGCTAAGCGCCTGCTTGTGCGCGGTCGGACGCTGCACCTTGGACCCAGTTGTCAGCCCAGCTACACGCGCCATTACTTCCACTGACTGGTGGTCCCGCGCAGTCAGCGCTTTCTTCTCCGAACGAACTCGGGCGTGGGATTTCAACCACTCGCGCGCGCGGAAATCTTGGAGCTCGACCGGGTCTACCGCGTCGTGGGGATAAAACCTTCCCTGGGCTCTCCGCGTTTACTCATGAGCTGCGTGGACCGTGTTTTCCCTCCCTGCTACCTTCTCGCGAGCGTATCGCTTCCTAGAACCCCCGCCACCGTCCTGTTCTTCGCCGCCGCCGCGGTCACCCACTTACTGCTCGAATTGGACCCCAATCGGGACACCGGGCGATCGTGAGGGTCACGGTGAAGCCGTTCGTGGGCGCAATCGGTCGGCAGTGAACGGGGTATTGCTCGCCGTCGATTGCGGTCACCTGGCGCCGCTCTTCGTCGAGGCTGGCCCATCTGCGTCCTCGCTACTGGTATGGCACTGCGTCCCTTAGTTCCTACTAGACTCGACTTCGATTTGGGCTTGATCGATTTGGTTTTGGGGCGCCGGTTCCCCCTCTCGGGTGGATGGCCGGAGTTGGGCGCGCCGCCGTGGCTCTGTTAAGCGCCGCCTGGCTGGGTCACCACGGGATAGAAGATAGGATCCGTGCCGTCCGATCCGGGTTGAAGTGCACAGATTAAATCGCGCGTGAAATGACACTGGACCGTCGGATGGCGCTTGAACGGCTAAGATTAGATCGAGCATACCCGTTCGTTCAAACGAACTTCGACCGTAGATCTGTGATCCTACGACTCTGATTCAACCTAGGTCTCATTAAATTGTAGGCGTCGATGTTAGATCCTGTGGCTTAGATCGCGTACCGATTCGGCCTGGGATACATCTAATCCTAGCGGTCGATAGTCGATCGTGCGGCTGAGATTGCAAGATACCTCTTCGGCCGTGATTTTTGCTAAAGAGACCCTCTGTTTTATTAAAATCAACCCGCCATCCATATTCACTATGCACTGTGCCTTAGGAATCTTACTCCGAGCCCCCTGTGTTTCTCTGGATTTGAGGCCCAGTCCAGAGATTGTTTAAATGGGATAAATGAAATAGAAAATAGATTTTTAATACAAAAATAATTGCTAGAACTTTATAAATTCATAGAAAATTCATACTAACTCCAAATTAATCCATTCCAGTTGCTAAAATTTTGTAATTTTATTCTCTAACACCTAGAGCCTCTGTTATGTCATAAAAACAGTAAGAAAATTTATTTATCACTTAATCCTATTTAAAGCACATAAAACCTTTGAAAAGGCATAACTTAAAATCTATAACTCAGAAAATTATGATTCCAGTTCCTAAGTTTTTATTTTAATATGTAGAGTATCTCTGTGTAATTTGTTTACATGCTTGGTGTAATGTTAATTCCTCTATATACACTGTGCTTGTTTGTATTGTGGCGAGTAGAAGAGCCCGTTGCTGAGGATACTGGTGAGCAGCAGGTTGAAGTAGCTGAGCAGGAGCTCATTGAAGGCAAGTTGTGCCCTTGACCACTTTTTACCCAATAATGTTCTTTAATATCACTTATCCATGCATAGGTTAATTTTGATGGGACCCAATAGGTCACCCTAGATTTGTTTATCTCATTACCTTGTTTACCCCTGAATCACTTGGGTAGTTTGCTATTGCTTTATATGGTGTTGGGATAATCATTTATTACTTCTATGTTCCAATTCTTGTTGTTATTCTGATTATGTTCATGTTGAGATCATTAATGTTAATTGGAACATAGAGCTTAACTTGAGAACCACGTGCCACCACAAGGGTGGAATGGGACGCCCTTGGCTGACTAATTAGGAAAGCTAGTGGAAGACTACCTTACCCGAAAGGGGCAAGGGCAGTAGGGGAGAGGTCAGTGCGGGGAGGTCCCTGGTTGATTTTGCTGCGATGGCGGTCAGCCAGGAACCCTTTACTGGATCTTCCCATAAACTGTAGCGGGTTTTCGGAAGCTAGTGGAACTTTGTAAAGGCCTCGTAGTGTTGCCCTGCCGTGCTTCCTAGGTAGAGGTATATGGGGAGTCGCGACCCCTTGGCAGATGGGTAACATGACTTGTGGGTAAAGGGTACAACCTCTGCAGAGTGTAAAACTGGTATACTAGCCGAGCTCACGGTCATGAGCAGCTCAGGACTCTCTGATGTTTAAATTATGGAACTTAAATTCAATTTTGTCATATGCATTGCATGGGTTTGTTATTAATTTTGTTTTTTTTTACTTATGGTTTGGTATTTACTTACACTTAGTAATTGCTAATAAAATTTTGACCAACTACTTAAAAGCAATGCTCAGCTTTTAACCCCTATCATTGATTAGCCTTACACATCACATGAACTCACACCTTTGTGAGTTTATGTCCACTGGTTCCCCACAACTTGTTGAGCTATGATCATGTGTGAGCTCACCCTTGCTGTCTCACACCCCCCCACAGGAGAAGATCAGGTGGTTCAGGAGGAGCCGCCTAACACTGAGGAGTTCGATCTGATCTAGGTGGCGTTTCCCAGTCGACATTGGCGCCGACGATCCTTAGTTTGTTTTATATTTACCTTTATTTTGTAATAAGACTTCCGCTATGTAATAAGTACTCTGATGTTTTATGACATTTATCTCTATACACTCTGTTATTATATATGTTGTCTTCTTGGCGCATGTATGAGATGCACCCGGCTTTGTTCTTTAAAACCGGGTGTTACAGAAGTGGTATCAGAGGAAATGTTGACTGTAGGACGAAACCTAGATAGAAATGGACAAAACCCTTACCTACTTACCTTACTCTGACTCATTCTATACTCATCTCATCTTGATCTATTCTCACCTTTTGCTATTCTACTCTGACCATTCTTATCTTTTCTACTCTAAGACAAGATGGATTTCACATCTTGGAATCCCTACCCCTATGACATTTTTAAGAGATAGGAGGCCTAAGACAAAAAAAATTAAAACTATTTTCTCTATTAAAAATGTTGGTTGATTGTTCTGATGATCAATGCCTGATTTGCTTCTTTGATTGATTGAGATATTATATATGGACATTTTAGCATGTACCACTATAAGGTACTGTATTAGCTTTAGTAGGTGACACACTAATCTACTTAGCTAATAAGTCCCCCGCAGTAACATTCCTCATAATTACTCGCCTTGTCTACAATTCTTTCTTTCTTACCCTGTATTTCTAACCCAGATGGACTACCCCTATACTGTTAGAAGAGAGCAGTATAGACTTGATCCTTGGTATGTCATGGTTAAGGAAGGCAATGGTGGTTTATACACTGCGCTAAGGGAACCGTAGAACTCACCAGTTCCAAAGGAGAAAGATTTGAAGTTGGAATTGCAGTAACTACTGCCACCAGATATGGAAGTTGAGTTGGTCATTAATCTCTTACCTAAGACTGCCCCTATTTCTAAACGGCCATACATGATGTCCATAGAAGAGCTAAAGGAACTTAAGAAACAATTAACGAAATTACAAGAGGATGGATACATTCGTCTGAATTCTTCACCTTGGAGAGTACCAGTTTGTTTGTAAAGAAGAAAGATGGATTGCAAGGGATGTGCGTGGATTAAAGGTCCCTTAATGATGTCACTGTGAAGAACAAGTTTCTGTTACCCCGCATTAAGGATTTATTTAATCGGATGAGAGGAGCCAGGGTACTCTCGAAGATCGACCTCCGATCGGGATACCATCAGATGAAGACTGGACCATCAGATATTCCTAAGACGGCTTTCTCGACCCGATATGGATTATATGAGATTATCGTTATGTCGTTTGGATTAACTAATACACCAGCTTATTTTATGGATTTGATGAATAAGATGTTTTTGGAGTATTTGGACAGATTCGTCGTGGTGTTCATCGACGATATTCTTATCTATTCTAAGAATGAGAGTGACCATGAAGAACATCTAAGGTTGGTGCTACAGAAGCTTTAAGATAATCAACTCTACGCCAAGTACGGTAAATGCGAGTTTTGGATTGGCGAGGTGCCATTTCTTGGACATATCATTTCTAATGGAGGGATATCAGTGGATCCTGCTAAAGTCAAGGAGATAGTGGCGTGGAGCATACCCACTACGGTTACGGAGGACCGAAGTTTCTTGGGACTTGCAGGATACTATTGGAGATTTATTGAAGGATTTTCTAGGAATTGCCAAACCTATGACTTCACTTTTGGAGAAAGGAAGAGAGTTTAAGTGGGACGAGAAGTGTCAAGAAAGCTTTGATCTATTGAAGAAGAGGTTGATGTCGCCACCAGTATTGGTTATGCCAGACCTACAGAAAGGATTTGATATCTATTGTGATGCATGTGGCCAAGGACTTGGATGTGTGCTCATGCAAGAGGGACATGTGATTGCCTATGCATCTCGTCAGTTGCGGAGACATGAATTGAACTACCCCACTCATGACTTGGAATTGGCTGCCGTTGTGCATGCACTTAAGATTTGGAGACATTATATCATGGGGACCAAGTGCCAAGTGTATACGGATCATAAGAGTTTGAAGTATATATTCACTCAGAAGGATCTCAACCTTAGGCAACGCCGTTGGTTGGAGCTTATTAAGGATTACGATTTGGAGATTCACTATCACCCGGGCAAGGCAAACTTGGTTGCAGATGCCTTGAGTCGCAAGGAGCATGTTCATTCAGCTGTTGTTGCCCAGCTACCCGATGAGATTGTTGAGGACTTCAGGAGACTTAACCTGGGGATAGTTGCTCACACTGAGGGAGTTACTATTGATGTGGAACCTACTTTGGAGCAAGAGATCCGCAAAGGACAAATTGGTGATGCTAAAATAAAAGAGATTAAGGATCTGATTACTGAAGGTCGAGTTCCAGAGTTCACGGAAGATGAGCAAGGCACTATATGGTTCAAGGACAGGATATGTGTTCCTGATATTAAAAGCCTTCGAGAGACTATATTGAAGGAGGCCCATGACTCGGATTATTCTATTCATCCTGGTAGTACCAAGATGTATCAGGATTTGAAACGGAAGTATTGGTGGTATGGATTGAAAAGAGATGTAGCTGCACATGTAGCTATGTGCGATGTATGTCAAAGAGTTAAGGCTGAACACCAGAGGCCCGCTGGGCTATTGCATCCACTGAAGATACCCGAGTGGAAATGGGAAGAGATTGGTATGGATTTCATTACTGGATTGCCTCGCACCCGGAAAGGATATGATGCTATATGGGTGATTGTGGATAGATTGACTAAAGTGGCTCACTTTATTCCTGTGAAGACTAACTATAAAGGTTCTCAGCTAGCAGAGTTATATATGGCTCGGATTGTGTGTTTACATGGAGTACCAAAGAAGATCGTGTCTGATCGAGGTTCACAGTTCACCTCGAGGTTTTGGAGAAGCTTTCATGAGAACATGAGTACAAAGTTGAATTTTAGTACAGCTTATCACCCTCAGACCGATGGACAGACCGAAAGGACTAATCAAGTATTGGAAGATATGTTGAGAGCATGTGCCCTTCAGCATGGAGGAAGTTGGGATAAGAGTCTACCTTATGCTGAATTCTCGTACAATAATAGCTATCAGGCCAGTCTGAAGATGTCACCTTTTGAAGCTTTGTATGGGAGGAAATGCAGGACTCCTTTGTATTGGGATCAGACTGGAGAGAGACAGTTCTTTGGGCCTGAACTGATTCAAGAAGCAGAAGAACAAGTTCGTATAATTCGAGAGAATTTGAGAGTGGCTCAAACCAGGCAAAAGAGTTATGCTGATAACAGACGAAGACCACTGGAATTTGAAGAAGGAGATTATGTGTACCTCAAGGTGTCACCACTGCGTGGAATGAGGAGATTTAAAGTCAAGGGAAAATTGTCCCCTCGCTACATTGGACCATTCTTGATCTTTAGGCGAGTTGGGGAGATGGCATACCAACTCGAGTTACCTGCTAGTCTATCAGATGTGCATAATGTATTCCATGTGTCTCAACTAAAGAAGTGTCTCCGTGTCCCTGAGGAACAGTTACCCATGGAAGAGCTCAGTGTTCAAGGTGATTTGACTTACACGGAGTACCCGATCAAGATTTTGGATACTTTGACTCGAGTTACAAGGAATAAGGTGATAAAGATGTGTAAAGTCCAATGGAGTCACCACAGTGAAGATGAAGCAACTTGGGAAAGAGAAGAAGAGCTTCACATAGATTTTCCCCACCTTTTCTCTAGTTCTTCTTAAATCTCGAGGACGAGATTATTTTTAAGGGGGGTAGGATTTGTAACACCCACTTTGTAAATTGCTAGAAATATGTCAATAGAGAAACATTTTCTCTTTATGTGAATTTGATCTTTATGCGTCATCATATGAGAACACCATGTCCAAAAACAATCAATAAAAATATATGCTACTAAATTGTTGCATCATGCTGGATATTTTATTTTGTGTGCATTTTGTGACAAGAAAAACATTAAAGACCAAAAAGGGAATTTAAAACCTAAAAGAAGTTCTTGAGAATTGAGAAGAGGAAGGAATATTATTCAATACAAATAAAGTTATCATTAAAATTACTTCATCACAGTTGATATGATCAAAATAAATAATTAGCCAGTACATAAAGTGCCACAAAGTTTGAATTTGGATTGAAGTTTGAATTTGAAAAAGAAATGAAACAGAAAATAAAAAAAAAGAAAAGAAAAGAAGCTACCTGGGCCGGCTGACCACAATTCAGCCCACCTAAGGACTTTCCCCGCGCAGCCCACTCTCCACTGTGTTAATACTCTCTTACACGTGGGGCCCGGCTGCCAGCCGTCGCTAGCTCGACCTGGGCGCGTTGCTTTCTTCGTCTCCGTCGCTGGCGCTCGGGGCCCACGTTGTCATTCGCCGTTGCTAAGCGCCTGCTTGTGCGCGGTCGGACGCTGCACCTTGGACCCAGTTGTCAGCCCAGCTACACGCGCCATTACTTCCACTGACTGGTGGTCCCGCGCAGTCAGCGCTTTCTTCTCCGAACGAACTCGGGCGTGGGATTTCAACCACTCGCGCGCGCGGAAATCTTGGAGCTCGACCGGGTCTACCGCGTCGTGGGGATAAAACCTTCCCTGGGCTCTCCGCGTTTACTCATGAGCTGCGTGGACCGTGTTTTCCCTCCCTGCTACCTTCTCGCGAGCGTATCGCTTCCTAGAACCCCCGCCACCGTCCTGTTCTTCGCCGCCGCCGCGGTCACCCACTTACTGCTCGAATTGGACCCCAATCGGGACACCGGGCGATCGTGAGGGTCACGGTGAAGCCGTTCGTGGGCGCAATCGGTCGGCAGTGAACGGGGTATTGCTCGCCGTCGATTGCGGTCACCTGGCGCCGCTCTTCGTCGAGGCTGGCCCATCTGCGTCCTCGCTACTGGTATGGCACTGCGTCCCTTAGTTCCTACTAGACTCGACTTCGATTTGGGCTTGATCGATTTGGTTTTGGGGCGCCGGTTCCCCCTCTCGGGTGGATGGCCGGAGTTGGGCGCGCCGCCGTGGCTCTGTTAAGCGCCGCCTGGCTGGGTCACCACGGGATAGAAGATAGGATCCGTGCCGTCCGATCCGGGTTGAAGTGCACGGATTAAATCGCGCGTGAAATGACACTGGACCGTCGGATGGCGCTTGAACGGCTAAGATTAGATCGAGCATACCCGTTCGTTCAAACGAACTTCGACCGTAGATCTGTGATCCTACGACTCTGATTCAACCTAGGTCTCATTAAATTGTAGGCGTCGATGTTAGATCCTGTGGCTTAGATCGCGTACCGATTCGGCCTGGGATACATCTAATCCTAGCGGTCGATAGTCGATCGTGCGGCTGAGATTGCAAGATACCTCTTCGGCCGTGATTTTTGCTAAAGAGACCCTCTGTTTTATTAAAATCAACCCGCCATCCATATTCACTATGCACTGTGCCTTAGGAATCTTACTCCGAGCCCCCTGTGTTTCTCTGGATTTGAGGCCCAGTCCAGAGATTGTTTAAATGGGATAAATGAAATAGAAAATAGATTTTTAATACAAAAATAATTGCTAGAACTTTATAAATTCATAGAAAATTCATACTAACTCCAAATTAATCCATTCCAGTTGCTAAAATTTTGTAATTTTATTCTCTAACACCTAGAGCCTCTGTTATGTCATAAAAACAGTAAGAAAATTTATTTATCACTTAATCCTATTTAAAGCACATAAAACCTTTGAAAAGGCATAACTTAAAATCTATAACTCAGAAAATTATGATTCCAGTTCCTAAGTTTTTATTTTAATATGTAGAGTATCTCTATGTAATTTGTTTACATGCTTGGTGTAATGTTAATTCCTCTATATACACTGTGCTTGTTTGTATTGTGGCGAGTAGAAGAGCCCGTTGCTGAGGATACTGGTGAGCAGCAGGTTGAAGTAGCTGAGCAGGAGCTCATTGAAGGCAAGTTGTGCCCTTGACCACTTTTTACCCAATAATGTTCTTTAATATCACTTATCCATGCATAGGTTAATTTTGATGGGACCCAATAGGTCATCCTAGATTTGTTTATCTCATTACCTTGTTTACCCCTGAATCACTTGGGTAGTTTGCTATTGCTTTATATGGTGTTGGGATAATCATTTATTACTTCTATGTTCCAATTCTTGTTGTTATTCTGATTATGTTCATGTTGAGATCATTAATGTTAATTGGAACATAGAGCTTAACTTGAGAACCACGTGCCACCACAAGGGTGGAATGGGACGCCCTTGGCTGACTAATTAGGAAAGCTAGTGGAAGACTACCTTACCCGAAAGGGGCAAGGGCAGTAGGGGAGAGGTCAGTGCGGGGAGGTCCCTGGTTGATTTTGCTGCGATGGCGGTCAGCCAGGAACCCTTTACTGGATCTTCCCATAAACTGTAGCGGGTTTTCGGAAGCTAGTGGAACTTTGTAAAGGCCTCGTAGTGTTGCCCTGCCGTGCTTCCTAGGTAGAGGTATATGGGGAGTCGCGACCCCTTGGCAGATGGGTAACATGACTTGTGGGTAAAGGGTACAACCTCTGCAGAGTGTAAAACTGGTATACTAGCCGAGCTCACGGTCATGAGCAACTCAGGACTCTCTGATGTTTAAATTATGGAACTTAAATTCAATTTTGTCATATGCATTGCATGGGTTTGTTATTAATTTTGTTTTTTTTACTTATGGTTTGGTATTTACTTACACTTAGTAATTGCTAATAAAATTTTGACCAACTACTTAAAAGCAATGCTCAGCTTTTAACCCCTATCATTGATTAGCCTTACACATCACATGAACTCACACCTTTGTGAGTTTATGTCCACTGGTTCCCCACAACTTGTTGAGCTATGATCATGTGTGAGCTCACCCTTGCTGTCTCACACCCCCCACAGGAGAAGATCAGGTGGTTCAGGAGGAGCCGCCTAACACTGAGGAGTTCGATCTGATCTAGGTGGCGTTTCCCAGTCGACATTGGCGCCGACGATCCTTAGTTTGTTTTATATTTACCTTTATTTTGTAATAAGACTTCCGCTATGTAATAAGTACTCTGATGTTTTATGACATTTATCTCTATACACTCTGTTATTATATATGTTGTCTTCTTGGCGCATGTATGAGATGCACCCGGCTTTGTTCTTTAGAACCGGGTGTTACAGCTGTGCACCATCCTCAGCTTCTCAACGTGTTCCTTGTACTGTTGCTGACAAAATACTCTATAGTGTTGGGCCGGAATTGGCCCAAGCCGGCCCAACAACAGGCAGAAGCGCGCCCGTGTGCGCCCATGCCGTCGGCTTTGCGAATAAGTCCCTGATGATTTGAATAACAGGAAAAAGGTCACAGCACTATTCCTCTGTCTCACTGACACCTTACAAAAACACCCCTGCGCTTTCCTCTCTTCACAATTCCTAGTCCACGATGGTGAACGGCGGGGAGCCAAGCTCCGGCGAGCGCATACCGGTCGAATTACTCAATGACAGGTGCTCTTCTTCGGTCTCAACCTAATTCCAGCCTTAATGAGTGTTTCCCCTCAACTAATTTCATCAATGGGGCTTTAACACGGTCTATCCACGGTGACAGCGGGTAAGATGGACAATCAACCGCGTTCCTGGCGATCTAAGATAACTTAGCTCAATCGAGTTGGTCGGGGAGTATCATGGGCACACAAGAACGCTAAAACGGGAGGGCAGAGGGTATGAGTGGACCTGAGACGTGCTGGCCATGGCGAGGTCAAACTGCTCGGTGTTCTTGAGTGATTTGGGAGAAATCCCAAATTGGGGAGTTCTAGTGGATGATTCGAGGCGCGGGTTGCTTCACTGGTTGCACAACTACATAGCAGAGCGAACGGGAGCGGTAATTTATAGGCTCTAGGGGCGGTGGCGTCCAATTTCACGAAGATGTGCTGGCGGCCGGAGGGGAAGAAGGTTACTAGCGCACAAACTTAGTGGCTTTCACTGTGGCAAGCTCCCCGACGATGAACGGACGGCTAATGCGAGTCAAGGCGATGCGGTGAATGTGCCAAGGCACGTGGCGTAAGGCCGTGAAGCGGCTGTCTCCGACGAACTCATCCGAATCAGCCGTGGTCTGCTCGGGTACGGTGGCCGGAGTGTTTCCACGGCGTGATATTTACTGACCCCCAGCGCTATCCAACTGATCTGAGCGCGAATCACGGTGGCAATTGCACGAATCCACGCGTGGCTCGTCGGTGGCGAGGGGGCTAAACTTGGGATTCTGTCTGTTACTGTACCATGGGAAGCATTTGACAGAGCGCCTGACAGACCACTTTGCAGGGCTTAGATCTTAGGTTTTTACATAATAACATGTTGATCTGCCAGTAGCAAAGTTGTTGTCCGATGATCCCGCTATAATTTTGTTATAACAATCATAGCCAAATAATGACTAGATCATGATCGAATCCAAGCTCAAAGATTGCTCAATCACACTGTCAGTCTGAATTCAGACATAAGGCAGTCTGACAGCCCATCTTTGGGTCCAATTTTCTCAAAACTTTTCATAGTACCAGGGCTTAATCTCTATAGCAAAGTTGTTCCCCTTCTATAGCTCTACAAACTTGATGTGTTGACATAGGGCAAAATCCTCATAATTTGGAAGATACAGGGCCTCAAAGTTGCCCCTATGCCACTGAAATTCAGACTTAGCTCAATAGAGTTTAAGTGGGCCTTTTTGCATATAAGTCCAAATCTCAAGGTTTAATTTGCAAATCCACATACATGTGATTCATATGAATTAAGGTACCCTAATTTCATGGTTTTTGCACTTAGGTCCAAAAATGTGCACATTTTGCATATAACCCCTTAGGGTTTTAATCCAGGGTTTTCCAGGGGTCTATTTAGGGTTTCTGGTACTTCTAGGGTTTGGATGCCACTTAAGTGTATTCATGGTGACACTTTATGATCATTATTATCAAGTTTTGAAGTTCTCTCTTGTTTAGGCTTTGGTTACTCCTTTAAGCCCAACCTAGGGTTAAGCACTATACCCTAGGGTTTCACTTATAACATGTCACATCAATGCAACTTGTTTGAAATTTTTGCCTAGTGAATGCACTCTAGGTGTGACAAACACATGATATGCCAATACACAATTGGTGTCTCTTGCTTTGATTATAAGTTGCTTGAGAACAAGAATGAGGAAGAAGAAAGCCAACCAAGCAACAAGAGCAACAAAGAAACACAAGTGATCCTCTCTCAAGTCCTAGAGCACTAGAATTGAATTGGGGACTTTGATTGGATCGAAGGATTTGATTTTTATGTCTTGGAGTGTTGCACTTTGCTCTTGTATTGAATGCACTGTTGTGAATGCTTGGATAGTTGGTGTGGAGGTGGTTGTGGGGTATTTATAGCCTCCAACCACCAATTCAACCGTTGGGACACGCTGCTGTCGATGGACGCACCGGACAGTCCGGTGCGCCACTGGACACTGTCCGGTGCGCCAGCCATGTCACCCAACCGTTAGGGTTTAACCATTGGAGCTTTGTCTTCTAGTGGCACCGGACAGGCCGGTGCTGCACCGGACAGGTACTGTGCACTATCCGGTGCGCCTCAGGCGGCTGCTCTGACTTCTACGCGAACTGTCCGCGCACTATAGCGTTGCAGCCGACCGTTGCAGTCGACCGTTGCCCTGTTAGCCGTTGCTCCACTTGGTGCACTGGACAGTCCGGTGGCACACCGGACATTCTGGTGAATTATAGCGGAGCAGCGTTGCTGAAACTCGAAGGTGGCGAGTTTGCATCTGTACGACCCCTGGCGCACCGGACAGTCCGGTGCGCCAGACCAGGGTACTCTTCG
Organism: Zea luxurians; assembly: GCA_029449295.1. NCBI lineage: Eukaryota > Viridiplantae > Streptophyta > Magnoliopsida > Poales > Poaceae > Zea > Zea luxurians. The sequence goes on from JAOPSE010000002.1 coordinate 222,327,792, forward strand.
GTTTCTTTTGCTCCTTTCTTTTGAACCCTAACTTTGATCTTTTATTGGTTTGTGTTGAACCTTTATGCACCTGTAGAATATAATCTAGAGCAAACTAGTTAGTCCAATATTTGTGTTGGGCATTCAACCACCAAAATCATATATATGAAAAGGCTTGACCCTATTTCCCTTTCATTCTCCCCTTTTTGGTGATTGATGCCAACGCAAACCAAAGCAAATATATAAGCGCAGAATTGAAGTAATTTACATAACGTAAGTGCATAGATTCCTTAGAATTAAACCAATTTTATAATTTTACTGGATATGCATGGTTGCTTTCTTTTATTTAACATTTTGGACCACGCTTGCACCACTTGTTTTGTTTTTGCAAATTCTTTTGGAAAGTCTTTTCAAAATCCTTTTGCAAATAGTCAAAGATATATGAATAAGATTGCACGAAGTATTTTCAAGATTTAAAATTTCTCCCTCTGTTTCAAATGCTTTTCCTTTGACTAAAACAACTCCCCCTGAATGAAATTCTCTCCTTAGTGATCAAGAGGGTTTTTACCATTTTTTGAAAATATCAATAATTACCAATTGAAATGGATCAAATATATTTAGATATCAATTTGAAAACTTCTTTTAAAATTTGATTGGTGGTGGTGCGGTCTTTTTGCTTTGGGCTAGTACTCTCTCCCCCTTTGGCATTAATCGCCAAAAACGGAGACATTTGAGAGCCCTTTACTTTCTCCCCATTGGTACAAGTAAATATGAGTGAAAAGATTATACCAATGTGAAGTGTGATGGAGTAACGATGAAGGGTAAATGATATGGTAGAGTGGAGTGGAAGCCTTGTCTTCGTCGAGGACTCCATTTCCATTTCAATCTACGACTTAGCATTACAAATACTTGGAAACACATTAGTCGTAGCAAATGAAAGAGATATGATCAAAGGTATATAGATGAGCTATGTTTGCAATGTTTCAATCAAAATTCCGAGAATCAAGTATATTTAGCTCATTCCTAAGTTTGCAAAAGGTTTTCTCATCTAATGGCTTGGTAAATATATCGGCTAATTGATCTTTGGTGTTTACATAAGCAATCTCGATATCCCCCTTTGTTGGTGATCTCTCAGAAAGTGATATCGAATGTCTATATGCTTAGTGCGGTTGTGTTCAACGGGATTATCCGCCATGTGGATTGCACTATCATTGTCACATAGGAGAGGGACTTTGCTCAACTTGTAGCCATAGTCCCTGAGGGTTTGCCTCATCCAAAGTAATTGCGCACAACAATATCCTGCGGCAATATACTCGGCTTCGGCGGTTGATAGGGCTACTGAGTTTTGTTTCTTTGAAGCCAAAGACACCAGGGATCTTCCTAGAACTGACAAGTTCCTAATGTGCTCTTCCTATCAATTTTACACCCTGCCCAATCGGCATCCAAATATCCTATCAAATCAAAGGTTGATCCCCTAGGGTACCAAAGCCCAAGCTTAGGAGTGTAAACTAAATATCTCATGATTCATTTCATGGCCCTAAGGTGAACTTCCTTAGGTTGGCTTGGAACCTTGCACACATGCATACAGAAAGCATAATATCCGATTGAGATGCACATAAATAGAGTAAGGAACCTATCATCGACCGGTATACCTTTTGATCTACGGATTTACCTCCCGTGTCGAGGTCGAGATGCCCATTAGTTCCCATGGGTGTCTTGATGGGCTTGGCATCCTTCATTCCAAACTTTGTAAGAATGTCTTGAATGTACTTGGTTTGGGTGATGGAGGTGCCCTCTTGGAGTTGCTTGACTTGAAATCCTAAGAAATACTTCAACTCCCCCATCATTGACATCCCGAATTTTTGTACCATGATCCTACTAAACTCTTCACAAGTAGATTTGTTAGTAGAACCAAAAATGATATCATCAACATAAATTTGGCATACAAACAAATCATTTGCAATAGTTTTAGTAAAGAGAGTAGGATCGGCTTTTCTGACTTTGAAGCCATTAGTGATAAGAAAGTCTCTCAGGCATTCATACCATGCTCTTGGGGCTTGCTTGAGCCCATAAAGCGCCTTTGAGAGCTTATAAACATAGTTAGGGTACTCACTATCTTCAATACTGGGAGGTTGCTCAACGTAGACCTCTTCCTTGATAGGTCCATTGAGGAAGACACTCTTCACATCCATTTGATAAAGCTTGAAGCCATGGTAAGTAGCATAGACAAGTAATATACGAATTGACTCAAGCCTAGCTATGGGTGCATAAGTTTCACCAAAGTCCAAACCTTCGACTTGTGAGTAACCTTTGGCGACAAGTCGGGCTTTGTTCCTTATCACCACACCATGCTCATCTTGCTTGTTGTGGCCATTTGGTACCTACAACATTTTGATTAGGACATGGAACCAAATGCCATACCTCATTCCTCGTGAAGTTGTTGAGCTCCTCTTGCATTGCCAACACCTAATCTGAATCTCTTAGTGCATCCTCTAACCTGTAAGGATCAATAGAGGAAACAAAAGAGTAATGTTCACAGAAATGAGCAACTCGAGATCGAGTGGTTACCCCCTTATGAATATCGCCGAGGATGGAGTTCACGGGGTGATCTCTTTGAATCGCCTGGTAGACTCTTGGGTGTGGCGGTCTTTGACCCTGTACTTCTTGTTCATCTTCCTTGTCTTCATTTTCCTCATCTCCCCCTTGATCATTGTCCTCCTCTTGAGGTGGCTCATCTTCTTGATCTTCAGTTTCATTGTCTTGAGCCTGATCCTCATCTTGAGTTGGTGGAGATGCTTGATTAGAAGATAATGGTTGATCTTGTGCTTGTGGAGGCTCTTCGGATTCCTTGGGACACACATCCCCAATGGACATGTTCCTTAGTGCGACGCATGGAGCCTCTTCATCATCTAGTTCATCAAGATCAACTTGCTCCACTTGGGAGACATTAGTCTCATCAAACACAATGTCACAAGAAACCTCAACTAATCCAGTGGATTTGTTGAAGACTCTATATGCCCTTGTGTTTGAATCATATCCTAGTAAAAAGCCTTCTATAGCCTTAGGAGCAAATTTAGATTTTCTACCTCTTTTAATAAGAATGAAACATTTGCTACCAAAGACTCTAAAATATAAAAAATTGAGCTTTTTACCAGTGAGGAGTTCATAAGATGTCTTCTTGAGGATTCGGTGAAGGTAGAGCCGGTTGATGGAGTAGCAGGCTGTGTTAATCGCCTCGGACCAAAACCGGTCCTGTGTCTTGTACTCATCAAGCATGGTCCTCGCCATGTCAAGTAGAGTTCTATTCTTCCTCTCTACTACACCATTTTGTTGTGGTGTGTAGGGAGAAGAGAACTCATGCTTGATGCCCTCCTCCTCAAGGAAGCCTTCGATTTGTGAATTCTTGAACTCTGTCCCATTGTCGCGTCTAATCTTTTTGATCCTTATACCGAACTCGTTTTGAGCCCGTCTTAAGAATCCCTTAAAGGTCTCTTGGGTTTGTGATTTTTCCTGCAAAAAGAATACCCAAGTGAAGTGAGAATAGTCATCCACAATAACTAGACAGTACTTACTTTCGCCGATGCTTATGTAAGCTATCGAGCCGAATAGATCCATGTGGAGTAGTTCTAGTGGCCTGTCCGTTGTCATGATATTCTTGTGTGGATGATGGGTGCCAACTTGCTTTCCTGCTTGACATGCACCACAAACCCTGTCTTTCTCAAAATGAACATTTGTTAGTCCCAAAATGTGTTCTCCCTTTAGAAGCTTGTGAAAATTCTTCATCCCAACATGGGCTAGTCGGTGATGCTAGAGCCAACCCATATTAGTCTTAGCAATTAAGCAAGTGTCAAGTTCAGCTCTTTTGAAATCAACTAAGTATAACTGACCCTTTAACACTCCCTTAAATGCTATTGAATCATCACTTCTTCTAAAGATAGTAACACCTACATCTGTAAAAAGACAGTTGTAGCCCATTTTGCATAATTGAGAAACTAAAAGCAAACTATAATCTAAAGAATCTACAAGAAAAACATTGGAAATAGAATGGTCAGGTGATACAACAATTTTACCAAGACCTTTGACCAAACCTTGATTTCCATCCCCGAATGTGATAGCTCTTTGGGGATCTTCGTTTTTCTCATAGGAGGAGAACATCCTTTTCTCCCCTGTCATGTGGTTTGTGCACCCGCTATCAATTATCCAGCTTGAGCCCCCAGATGCATAAACTTGCAAAACAATTAGGCCTTGTTCTTAGGTACCCAAACAGTCTTGGGTCCTTTCACGTTAGAAACAAGCACCTTGGGTACCCAAACACAAGTCTTGGAGCCCTTGTGTTTGCCCCCAACATATTTGGCAACTATCTTACCTGATTTGTTAGTCAGCACATAAGAAGCATCAAAAGTCTTAAACGAAATATTAGGTTCATTTGATGCATTAGGAGTTTTCTTTTTAGGCAATTTAACATGGGTAGATTGCCTAGAGCTAGATGCCTCCTTCTTATACATATAAGCATGGTGAGAAATAGAATGAGACTTCCTAGCACGAATTCTCCTAATCTTGTGTTCAGGATAACCAGCAGGATATAAAATGTAACCCTCGTTATCCTGAACCATGGGAGCCTTGCCCTTAACAAAATTAGACAATATTTTGGGGGCATTAATTTTGACATTGCCTCCCTGTTGGAAACCAATGCCATCCTTAATGCCAGGGCGTCGACCATTATAGAGCATGCTTCTAGCAAATTTAAATTTTTCATTTTCAATTTCATGCTCATTAATTTTTGCAGTTAATGTAGCTATGTGATCATTTTGTTGTTTAATTAAAGCAAGATGATCATGGATAGCAACTACATTAACATCTCTACATCTAGTGCAAATAGAAACATGATCAACAGTAGATGTAGATGGTTTGCAAGCATTTAATTCATCAATCTTAGCATGTAAAATAGCATTCTCATTTCTAAGACAGGAAATAGAATCATTGCAAACATTCAAATCTTTAGCCTTAGAAATTAAAATATCATTCTCAGTCTTAAGGCTAGAAATTGATTCATTCAATTTATAAATCTTAGCAATTAAACTATCACTATCATTTCTAAGGTTGGTAATTGATTTATCACAAACATTTAGCTTCTCAACCTTAGCAAACAAATTAGCATTCTCAGTTCTAAGGTTGGAAATGGTGTCATGGCAAATGCTAAGCACCTTAGATAAATTTTCACATTTTTTCTACTTCCTGAGCATAAGCATTTTTAAGTTTAACATGCTTTTTGTTTTCCTTAATAAGGAATTCCTCTTGGCTATCCAAGAGTTCATCCTTCTCATGAATAGCACCTATCAATTCATTTAATTTTTCTTTTTGTTGCATGTTAAGGTTGGCAAAAAGAGTAAGCAGATCATCCTCATCATCACTAGAGCTACCCTCATCACTAGATGTTGTATATTTAGTGGAGGCTCTAGATTTTACCTTCTTCTTTTTGCCATCTTTAGCCATAAAGCACTTGTGGCCGACGTTGGGGAAGAGGAGGCCCTTGTTGACAGCGATGTTGGCGGCGTCCTCGTCGGAGGAGGAGTCGGTGGAGCTCTCGTCGGAGTCCCATTCCTGACACACATATGCATCGCCGCCCTTTCTCTTGTAGTACTTCTTCTTCTCCTTCCTCTTTCCCTTCTTATCGTCGCTCCTATCACTATCACTAGACATAGGACATTTAGCGATAAAATGACCGGGCTTACCACACTTGTAGCACACCCTCTTGGAATGGGGCTTGTAGTACTTCCCCTTCCTTTGCTTGAGGATTTGGCGAAAACTCTTGATGATGAGCGCCATTTCCTCATTGTCAAGATTGGAGGCGTCGATGGGGAGCCTACTTGATGTAGACTCTTCTTTCTTCTCCTCCGTTGCCTTGAACGCGACGGGTTGCACCTCGGGTGTGGAGGTGTCGCCTTGTTCCAAGTTGATGATTTGTTTGGAGCATTTGATCATCAATTCAAAGCTCACAAACTTTCCTATCACTTCCTCAGGAGACATTAACTTATATCTAGGATCACCACGAATTAATTGAACTTGTGTAGGATTGTGAAAAACGAGTGATCTTAGAATAACCTTGACCATTTCATGGTCCTCCCATTTGATGCTCCTGAGGTTATGCACTTGGTTCACCAAGGTCTTGAGCCGGTTGTACATTGCTTGTGGCTCCTCTCCTTGGTTGAGGATGAATCAACCGAGCTCCCCTCGATCGTTTCCCGCTTGGTGATCTTGGTCACCTCATCCCCTTCGTGTGCGGTCTTCAAGACGTCCCAAATTTCTTTGGCACTCTTAAATCCTTGCACCTTATTATACTCCTCTCAACATAGAGAGGCGAGGAGTATTGTCGAGGACCATAATTAGGGGTACCCTCAAGGCTCCTAATTCTCAGCTGGTAACCCCCATCAGCACAAAGCTGCAAAGGCCTGATGGGTGCGATTAAGTCAGGGATCAGTCCATTCGAGGGACTCGATCACGCCTCGCCCGAGCCTAGCCTCGGACAAGGGCAGCCGACCCCGGAGGATTTCCGTCTCGCCCGAGGCCCCCCTTCAGCGGCGAACATATTCCCGGCTCGCCCGAGGCCCTGCCTTCGCCAAGAAGCAACCCTGACCAAATCGCCGCACCGACCGATCAAATCGCAGGAGCATTTAATGCAAAGGTGGCCTGACACCTTTATCCTGACGCGCGCCCCCCAGCCGGCAGAGCCGAAGTGACCGCCGTCACTTCGCCGCTCCATTGACCGGCCTGACAGAAGGACAGCGCCGCCTGCGCCACTCCGACTGCGGTGCCACTTGACAGAGTGAGACTGACAGGCAGTCAGGCCCTGCCGAAGGCACCATAGGAAGCTCCGCTTCGACCGACCCCAGGGCTCAGACTCGGGCTAAGTCCCAGAAGACGGCGAGCTCCGCTTCGCCCGACCCCAGGGCTCGGACTCGGGCTAAGTCCCGGAAGACGGCGAACTCCGCTCCGCCCGACCCAGGGCTCGGACTCGGGCTAAGTCCCGAAAGACGACGAACTCCGCCCGACCCAGGGCTCGGACTCGGGCTAAGTCCCGGAAGACGACGAACTCCGCCCGACCCAGGGCTCGGACACGGGCTAAGACCCGGAAGACGGCGAACTCCGCTCCGCCCGACCCAGGGCTCGGACTCGGGCTAAGTGAAAGGGAATTAGGCTTACACCTAGTTCCTAAATAATTTTGGTGGTTGAATTGCCCAACACAAACAATTGGACTAACTAGTTTGCTCTAGATTATATGTTCTACAGGTGCCAAAGGTTCATCTATAACTATACTAAATCGACTGTCCGGAATACCGTAGATTATTCCGGACAGGAGAAGCTTTTTGGAAAAACAGGCCAAGCGCGGACCGTCCGGGCCCCTTGCGGCGGACCGTCCGCGACACTAGGATGACTCTCGGACAGAACCAATGCAAAAATACAAGTTTCCACTACGGACTGTCCGGAGGAAAAGGAAAGACCGTCCGAGCCCACTCGCGGACCGTCCGGCCTCAGGCGCGGACCGTCCGGTCGGTAAGAAACCGAAAAACCCGAAGGTAACGGGTTCGGAGAAATGAATTATAGAGGGCCTCGCGGACCGTCCGGGGTGCACGACCGGACCGTCCGCGACTGGCTCTGTCTGACATCTGACGTCGCATTAAATGCAATATAGCCGTTGATATAGCCGTTACTGCTGACCGTTGCATTTTCAGCCGTTGATCTACAGGGGCGGACCGTCCGGACCTGGCTCGCGGACCGTCCGCGCTCAGCAGAATGGTGCAACGGCTAGGAAGTGGTTGGTGGCTATAAATACAACCCCAACCACCTCCATTCACTTCATCCAAGCATTCCAACCTTCAACATTCAATACAAGAGCTAGCAATCCATTCCAAGACACATTCAAAGCCTCCACCTCTCCAAGTTTCACAATTGAGAAAAGAGATCATTAGTGATTAGTGGCTTGAGAGAGAAAGTGATCCGTGTGCTATTTGTCGCTCTTGTTGCTTGGCTTTTTAATCGTGCTTTCTTGATTCTTTCATTGCAACCAAACTCACTTGTAATTGAGGCAAGAGACACCAATCTTGTGGTGATCCTTGTAGGAACTTTGTGTTCCAAGTGATTGAGAAAAGAAAGCTCACTCGGTCGGAGGGACCGTTTGAGAGAGGGAAGGGTTGAAAGAGACCCGGCCTTTGTGGCCTCCTCAACGGGGAGTAGGTTTGCGAGAACCTAACCTCGGTAAAACAAATCCACGTGTCTCACTTGTTATTCGCTTGCGATTTGTTTTGCTCGCTCTCTCGCGGACTCGTTATTGTTTCTAACGCTAACTCGGCTTGTAGTTGTGATTATATTTGTAAATTTCAGTTTCGCCCTATTCACCCCCCCTCTAGGCGACTATCAATTGGTATCAGGGCCCGGTACTTCATTAGAGCCTAACCGCTCGAAGTGATGTCAGGAGATCACACCAAGAGGGAGATGGAGACCGGCGATGACAAGCCCACTACAAGTCAAGGGAGCACTTCATCCACATCGGAAGAGTCCCGCACCAAGAGAAGAGAGAAGAAGAAGAAATCCTCCAAGCGGAAGGAGAAAAGATCTTCCTCTTCTCATCACAAAGAGAAGAAGGAAAAATCTTCTTCTCACAAGCCGCATCGGAGTGGGGACAAGCACAAAAGGATGAGGAAGGTGGTCTACTACGAGACCGACACTTCATCAACATCTACCTCCGGCTCCGACGCGGCGTCCGTCACTTCTAAACGCCAAGAGCGTAAGAAGTATAGTAAGATCCCCCTACGCTACCCTCGCATTCCTAAACATACACCTTTACTTTCCGTCCCATTAGGCAAACCACCAACTTTTAATGGTGAAGATTATGCTATGTGGAGTAATTTGATGCGATTTCATCTAACCTCTCTCCACAAAAGATTATGGGATGTTGTTGAGTATGGTGTACAGGTACCATCCGTAGGGGATGAAGACTACGACACGGACGAAGTGGCCCAAATCGAGCACTTCAACTCCCAAGCCACAACCATCCTTCTTGCCTCTCTAAGCAAGGAGGAATACAACAAAGTACAAGGGTTGAAGAACGCCAAGGAGATTTGGGACCTACTCAAGACGGCGCACGAGGGTGATGAACTCACCAAGATCACCAAGCGGGAAACGATCGAGGGGGAGCTCGGTCGCTTCCGTCTTCGCCAAGGGGAGGAGCCACAAGACATGTACAACCGGCTCAAGACCTTGGTGAACCAAGTGCGCAACCTCGGGAGCGCAAAATGGGATGACCACGAAGTGGTTAAGGTTATTCTAAGAGCCCTTATTTTCCTTAACCCTACTCAAGTACAATTAATTCGTGGCAATCCTAGATATACACAAATGACCCCCGAGGAAGTCATCGGGAATTTTGTTAGTTTTGAATGCATGATTAAGGGCTCCAAGAAGATCAACGAGCTTGATGAGCCTTCCACATCCGAGGCGCAACCCGTGGCCTTCAAGGCAACGGAGGAGAAGAAGGAGGAGTCTACACCAAGTAGACAACCAATTGACGCCTCCAAGCTCGACAACGAGGAGATGGCCCTAATCATCAAAAGCTTCCGGCAAATCCTCAAACAAAGGAAGGGGAAGGACTATAAATCCCGTTCCAAGAAGGTTTGCTACAAGTGTGGTAAGCCCGGTCACTTTATTGCTAAATGTCCATTATCAAGTGATAGTGACAGGGGCGACGACAAGAAGGGCAAGAGGAAGGAGAAGAAGAAGTACTACAAGAAGAAGGGCGGCGATGCCCATGTTTGTCGGGAGTGGGACTCCGACGAAAGCTCTAGCGACTCCTCCGACGACGAGGACGCCGCCAACATCGCCGTCACCAAGGGCCTCCTCTTCCCCAACGTCGGCCACAAGTGCCTCATGGCCAAGGACGGCAAAAAGAAGGTAAAATCAAAGTCCTCCACTAAATATGAAACATCTAGTGATGAGGATAATGATAAAAATGAAGAGGATAATTTGCGTATTCTTTTTGCCAACCTTAACATGGAACAAAAAGAAAAATTAAATGAGCTAATTAGTGCCATCCATGAAAAGGATGATCTCTTGGACTCCCAAGAGGACTTCCTAATCAAGGAAAACAAGAAACATGTTAAGGTTAAAAATGCTTATGCTCTAGAGGTAGAAAAATGTAACAAATTATCTAGTGAGCTAAGCACTTGCCATGACATCATTGCCAACCTTAGAAATGAAAATGTCAAATTAATTGCTAAGGTTGATTCCCATGTTTGCATTGATCCTAGAAATGATAATGTTGATTTGCTTGCTAGGATTGATGAGTTGAATGTTTCCATTGCTAGCCTTAGAAATGAGAATGAGAAATTAATTGCTAAGGCTAAGAATTTTGATGTTTGCAATGCTACTAATTCCGACCTTAGAACTAAAAATGATATGTTGCATGCTAAGGTCGTTGAACTTAAATCTTGCAAACCCTCTACATCTAATGTTGAGCATGTTTCCATTTGTACTAGATGTAGAGATATTAATGTTGATGCTATCCATGATCACCTAGCCTTAATTAAAAAACAAAATGATCACATAGCACAACTTAATGCTAAAATTAGAGAGCATGACTTAGAAAATGAAAAATTTAAACTTGCTAGAAGCATGCTCTATAATGGGAGACGCCCTGGCATTAAGGATGGCATTGGCTTCCAAAGGGGAGACAATGTCAAAATTAATGCCCCTCCTAAGAACCTATCTAACTTTGTTAAGGGCAAGGCTCCCATGCCTCAGGATAACGAGGGTTACATTTTGTACCCTGCCGGCTATCCTGAGAACAAGATTAGGAAAATTCACTCTAGGAAGTCTCACTCTGGCCCTAATCATGCTTTTATGTATAAGGGTGAGACATCTAGATCTAGGCAACCAACCCATGCCAAGTTGCCTAGAAAGAAAATCCCTAATGCATCAAATGATCATGCCATGTCATTTAAAACTTTTGATGCATCTTATGTTTTAACTAACAAATCCGGCAAGGTAGTTGCCAAGATTGTTGGGGGCAAACACAAGGGGTCCAAGACTTGTGTTTGGGTACCCAAAGTTCTTGTATCTAATGCCAAAGGACCCAAAACCGTTTGGGTACCTAAAATCAAGAACTAAACTTGTTTTGTAGGTTTATGCATCCGGGGGCACAAGTTGGATACTCGACAGCGGGTGCACAAACCACATGACCGGGGAGAAAAGGATGTTCTCCTCATATGAGAAAAACCAAGATCCCCAACGAGCTATCACATTCGGGGATGGAAATCAAGGTTTGGTCAAAGGTTTGGGTAAAATTGCTATATCCCCTGACCATTCCATTTCTAATGTTTTTCTTGTAGATTCCTTAGATTACAATTTGCTTTCCGTATCCCAATTATGTCAAATGGGCTACAACTGTCTTTTTACTGATATTGGTGTTACTGTCTTTAGAAGAAGTGATGATTCAGTAGCATTTAAGGGAGTGTTAGAGGGTCAGCTATACTTAGTAGATTTTAATAGAGCTGAACTCGACACTTGCTTGATTGCTAAGACTAACTTGGGTTGGCTCTGGCACCGCCGACTAGCCCATGTTGGAATGAAGAATCTCCACAAGCTTCTAAAGGGAGAACACATTTTGGGACTAACCGATGTTCACTTTGAGAAAGACAGGATTTGTAGCGCATGCCAAGCCGGGAAGCAAGTTGGCATTCATCATCCACACAAAAACATCATGACTACCGACAGGCCACTGGAGCTCCTTCACATGGATTTGTTCGGCCCGATCGCTTACATAAGCATCGGCGGTAGTAAGTATTGCCTTGTAATTGTGGATGACTATTCTCGCTTCACTTGGGTATTCTTTTTGCAGGAAAAATCACAAACCCAAGAGACCTTAAAGGGATTCTTGAGACGGGCTCAAAATGAGTTCGGCTTAAGGATCAAGAAAATTAGAAGCGACAATGGAACGGAATTCAAGAACGCTCAAATTGAAGGTTTCGTTGAGGAGGAGGGCATCAAGCATGAGTTCTCTTCTCCCTACACTCCACAACAAAATGGTGTAGTGGAGAGGAAGAATCGAACTCTATTGGACATGGCAAGAACCATGCTTGATGAGTACAAGACACCGGATCGGTTTTGGGCCGAGGCGGTCAACACCGCCTGCTACGCCATCAACCGGTTATATCTTCACCGAATCCTCAAGAAGACATCTTATGAACTCCTAACCGGTAAAAAGCCCAATATTTCATATTTTAGAGTTTTTGGTAGCAAATGTTTTATACTTGTTAAAAGAGGTAGAAAATCTAAATGTGCTCCTAAAACTGTAGAAGGCTTTTTACTAGGATATGACTCAAACACAAGGGCATATAGAGTCTTTAACAAGTCCTCAGGACTTGTTGAAGTTTCTTGTGACGTTGTGTTTGATGAGACTAATGGCTCTCAAGTAGAGCAAGTTGATCTTGATGATGTAGGTGAAGAACAGGCTCCATGCATAGCGCTAAGGAACATGTCCATCGGGGATGTGTGTCCTAAGGAATCCGAAGAGCCTCCAAATGCACAAGATCAACCATCCTCCTCCACGCAAGTATCTCCACCAACTCAAGTTGAGGATGAGGCTCAAGATGTTGAACAAGAAGATCAACAAGATGAGCCACCTCAAAATGACGGCAACGATCAAGGGGGAGATTCAAATGATGAAAACAAGGAGGATGAACAACCAAGGCCGCCACACCCAAGAGTCCACCAAGCAATACAACGAGATCACCCCGTCGACATCATCCTCGGCGACATTCACAAGGGGGTAACCACTCGATCTCGTGTTGCACATTTTTGTGAGCATTACTCTTTTGTTTCCTCTATTGAGCCACACAGGGTAGAGGAAGCACTTCAAGATTCGGATTGGGTGATGGCGATGCAAGAGGAGCTCAACAATTTCACAAGGAACGAGGTATGGCACTTAGTTCCACGTCCCAACCAAAATGTTGTAGGAACCAAGTGGGTCTTCCGCAACAAGCAAGACGAGCATGGTGTGGTGACTAGGAACAAAGCTCGACTCGTGGCCAAGGGGTATTCACAAGTCGAAGGTTTGGATTTTGGTGAAACCTATGCACCCGTAGCTAGGCTTGAGTCAATTCGTATATTATTAGCCTATGCTACTTACCATGGCTTCAAGCTTTATCAAATGGACGTGAAGAGTGCCTTCCTCAATGGACCAATCAAGGAGGAGGTCTATGTTGAGCAACCTCCCGGCTTTGAAGACAGTGAGTATCCTAACCATGTCTATAGGCTCTCTAAGGCGCTTTATGGGCTTAAGCAAGCCCCAAGAGCATGGTATGAATGCCTTAGAGATTTCCTTATTGCAAATGGCTTCAAAGTCGGCAAGGCCGATCCTACTTTATTCACTAAGACTCTTGATAATGATTTGTTTGTATGCCAAATCTATGTTGATGATATCATATTTGGGTCTACTAACAAATCTACATGTGAAGAATTTAGTAGGATCATGACACAGAAATTCGAGATGTCTATGATGGGGGAGTTGAAGTATTTTCTAGGATTCCAAGTCAAGCAACTCCAAGAAGGCACCTTCATTAGCCAAACGAAGTATACTCAAGACATTCTAAGCAAGTTTGGAATGAAGGATGCCAAGCCCATCAAGACACCCATGGGAACAAATGGGCATCTCGACCTCGACACGGGAGGTAAGTCCGTGGATCAAAAGGTATACCGGTCAATGATTGGTTCATTGCTTTATTTATGTGCATCTCGACCGGACATTATGCTTTCCGTATGCATGTGTGCAAGATTCCAAGCCGACCCTAAGGAATCACACCTTACGGCCGTAAAACGAATCTTGAGATATTTGGCTTTTACTCCTAAGTTTGGGCTTTGGTACCCTCGGGGATCCACTTTTGATTTGATTGGATATTCGGATGCCGATTGGGCGGGGTGTCGGATTAACAGGAAGAGCACATCGGGGACTTGCCAGTTCTTGGGAAGATCCTTGGTGTCTTGGGCTTCAAAGAAGCAAAATTCGGTCGCTCTTTCCACCGCCGAAGCCGAGTATATTGCCGCAGGCCATTGTTGCGCGCAATTGCTTTGGATGAGGCAAACCCTGCGGGACTACGGTTACAAACTAACCAAAGTCCCCTTGCTATGTGACAATGAGAGTGCAATCAAAATGGCCGACAATCCCGTCAAGCACAGCCGCACTAAGCACATAGCCATTCGGTATCATTTTCTTCGGGATCACCAACAAAAGGGGGATATCGAGATTTCTTATATTAATACTAAAGATCAATTAGCCGATATCTTTACCAAACCACTTGATGAACAATCTTTTACCCGACTTAGGCATGAGCTTAATATTCTTGATTCTAGGAATTTCTTTTGCTAGTCTTGCACACATAGCTCATAAATATACCTTTGATCATGTCTCTTTTATATATGCTATGACTAATGTGTTTTCAAGTGTATTTCAACCAAGTCATAGGTATATTGAAAGGAGTCTTCGGCGAAGACAAGGCTTCCACTCCACTCTACTACTCATCCTTCGCCGTCGCTCCACATCACCTCTCCAACTTTGGTATAATCTTCACTCATTCATTTCATGACCAAAGGGGGAGAAAGTACTTCATTGGGCTCTAATGATTCCGTTTTTGGCGATTCATGCCAAAGGGGGAGAAAATATGAGCCCAAAGCAAAAGGGACCGCACCACCACCTAATTTTATAAATTTAATGATTTTATATTGGTAAATTTCAAAATTGGTATCTCTTTGTGTTCTAAAGGGGGAGCAACTAGTATTTTCAAAATTGATGTCTTAAAACCCTCTTGAACACTAAGAGGAGGATCTCATTTAGGGGGAGTTTTGTTTAGTCAAAGGAAAAGCATTTGGAACAAAGGAAGAAAATTTCAAAACTTGAAAATGCTTTGCAAATCTTACTCATTTACCTTTGACTATCTTGCAAAATGCCTTTGAAAAGAATTTACAAAAGAGTTTGCAAAAACAAAACTTATGGTGCAAATGTGGTCCAATATGTCAAAAACAAAGAAACCATCCATGCGCATCACATAAGTATTTATATTGGCTCAATTCCAAGCAACCTCTGCACTTACATTATGTAAACTAGTTCAACTATGCACCTCTATATTTGCTTTGGTTTGTGTTGGCATCAATCACCAAAAAGGGGGAGATTGAAAGGGAATTAGGCTTACACCTAGTTCCTAAATAATTTTGGTGGTTGAATTGCCCAACACAAACAATTGGACTAACTAGTTTGCTCTAGATTATATGTTCTACAGGTGCCAAAGGTTCATCTATAACTATACTAAATCGACTGTCCGGAATACCGTAGATTATTCCGGACAGGAGAAGCTTTTTGGAAAAACAGGCCAAGCGCGGACCGTCCGGGCCCCTTGCGGCGGACCGTCCGCGACACTAGGATGACTCTCGGACAGAACCAATGCAAAAATACAAGTTTCCACTACGGACTGTCCGGAGGAAAAGGAAAGACCGTCCGAGCCCACTCGCGGACCGTCCGGCCTCAGGCGCGGACCGTCCGGTCGGTAAGAAACCGAAAAACCCGAAGGTAACGGGTTCGGAGAAATGAATTATAGAGGGCCTCGCGGACCGTCCGGGGTGCACGACCGGACCGTCCGCGACTGGCTCTGTCTGACATCTGACGTCGCATTAAATGCAATATAGCCGTTGATATAGCCGTTACTGCTGACCGTTGCATTTTCAGCCGTTGATCTACAGGGGCGGACCGTCCGGACCTGGCTCGCGGACCGTCCGCGCTCAGCAGAATGGTGCAACGGCTAGGAAGTGGTTGGTGGCTATAAATACAACCCCAACCACCTCCATTCACTTCATCCAAGCATTCCAACCTTCAACATTCAATACAAGAGCTAGCAATCCATTCCAAGACACATTCAAAGCCTCCACCTCTCCAAGTTTCACAATTGAGAAAAGAGATCATTAGTGATTAGTGGCTTGAGAGAGAAAGTGATCCGTGTGCTATTTGTCGCTCTTGTTGCTTGGCTTTTTAATCGTGCTTTCTTGATTCTTTCATTGCAACCAAACTCACTTGTAATTGAGGCAAGAGACACCAATCTTGTGGTGATCCTTGTAGGAACTTTGTGTTCCAAGTGATTGAGAAAAGAAAGCTCACTCGGTCGGAGGGACCGTTTGAGAGAGGGAAGGGTTGAAAGAGACCCGGCCTTTGTGGCCTCCTCAACGGGGAGTAGGTTTGCGAGAACCGAACCTCGGTAAAACAAATCCACGTGTCTCACTTGTTATTCGCTTGCGATTTGTTTTGCTCGCTCTCTCGCGGACTCGTTATTGTTTCTAACGCTAACTCGGCTTGTAGTTGTGATTATATTTGTAAATTTCAGTTTCGCCCTATTCACCCCCCCTCTAGGCGACTATCACTAAGTCCCAGAAGACGACGAACTCTGCCCGACCCAGGGCTCGGACACGGGCTAAGACCCGGAAGACGGCGAACTCCGCTCCGCCCGACCCAGGGCTCGGACACGGGCTAAGACCCGGAAGACGGCGAACTCCGCCCGACCCAGGGCTCGGACTTGGGCTCGGCCCCAGAAGACGACGAACTCCGCTTCGCCCGACCCCAGGGCTCGGACTATGCCCTGGCCTCAGCCGACGGTCTCCGCCTCGCCCGACCCGGGGGCTCGGACTTGACCTCGACCACGGAAGACAGACTCGACCTCGGCTTCGGAGGAGCTTCCACATCGCCCAACCTAGGGCGCAGACCAGCCACGTCAACAGGAGGCGCCATCATCACCCTACCCCGAACTGACTCGGGCCGCAGGGAACAAGACCGGCGTCCCATCTGGCTCGCTCCGCCAGATAGGCAATGATGGCGCCCCGCATACTCTGTGACGACGGCGGCTCTCAGCCCCCTTACGGAAGCAAGGGGACGTCAGCAAGGACTCAACCGCTCCGACAGCTGTCCCTCCGCTAGGCTCCATCGCTCCTCCGACGGCCACGACATCACACCAGCTGGGTGCCAAGATCTCTCCGGCTGCCACAACGGCATGTACTTAGGGCGCTAGCTCTCCACCGCTAGACACGTAGCACTCTGCTACACCCCCCATTGTACATCTGGATCCTCTCCTTACGCCTATAAAAGGAAGGACCAGGGCCCTCTTAGAGAGGGTTGGCCGCGCGGGGACGAGGACGAGACACGCGCTCGCTCGCAGCCGCTCGCTCCCTCTCCCGCGTGGACGCTTGTAACCCCCTACTGCAAGCGCACCCGACCTGGGCGCGGGACGAACACGAAGGCCGCGGGATTCCCACCTCTCTCACGCCGGTCTCCGGCCGCCTCGCTCTCCCCCCTTCGCGCTCGCCCTCGCGCTTGACCCATCTGGGCTGGGGCACGCGGCGACATTCACTCGTCGGCTCAGGGACCCCCCGGTCTCGGAACGCCGACAGTTGGCGTGCCAGGTAGGGGCCTGCTGCGTGTTGACGAACAGCTTCCCATCAAGCTCCAGATGGGCAGTCTCCAGCAACCTCTCCAACCCGGGACGGTGCTCCGTTTCGGGAGTCTTGAGTTCATGTCCCTCGACGGCAGCTACGACATGATACTCCTTCCACCGCCGTGCGACAACAACAGTGGCGGCCGACAACCTGCCCGCCGACGGCGGAATCGGCGACGTCTTCCCCGCATGGTGGAAGAACAACCTTCGAGCTCATCATGCCCTCTTCCCCGCCGACGGAGGGGAAGACGGGGCAACCAGGGCCAAGCAGGAGGCAACGCCTCGTCGGCTGTCGAGCGAGTCGACGGCCCCAGCGCCCCAACGGGGGGCGCACCGGGCGTCGACCTCGCGTTTGAGACGAAGGCGAGCGTCGTCTCCCCGCGACACGCCAATCTCGAGCAAGCGGACGACACTAGCACGCTCGCGAAAAGCTTGTTGGACATCACCCTCGTACCTGAGATGACGACGCAGTCAGTCCCCGACGTGACCTCATCACCCGCTACGACAGTGGGGAGGATCGGAGTCCCTCGCCCGAACCACCCGGTCCGCAAGCCTTCAGCCGAGCCATCTGACGGGCGCCGTTCCCGACCCGGTTCCGACCCCCGACTACTGTCACAAAGTACTCGGGGGAGACGAGACCGGAACTGTGGCTCGCGGACTACCGTCTGGCCTGCCAACTGGGTGGAACGGACGATGACAACCTCATCATCCGCAACCTCCCCCTGTTCCTCTCCGACACCGCTCGCGCCTGGTTGGAGCACCTGCCTCCGGGGCAGATCTCCAACTGGGACGACCTAGTCCAAGCTTTCGCCGGCAATTTTCAGGGCACTTACGTGCGCCTCGGGAATTCCTGGGACCTCCGAAGCTGCCGACAGCAGCCGGGAGAGTCTCTCCGGGACTACATCCGGCGATTCTCGAAGCAGCGCACCGAGCTGCCCGACATCACCGACTTGGATGTCATCGGCGCGTTCCTCGCTGGCACCACCTGCCGCGACCTGGTGAGCAAGCTAGGTCGCAAGACCCCCACCAGGGCGAGCGAGCTGATGGACATCGCCACCAAGTTCACCTCCGGCCAGGAGGCGGTCGAGGCTATCTTCCGAAAGGACAAGCAGCCCCAGGGCCACCCATCGGAAGATACTCCCGAGGCGTCAACTCAGCGCGGCGCCAAGAAGAAGGGCAAGAAGAAGTCGCAAGCGAAACGCGATGCCGCCGATGCGGACCTTGTCGCCGCCGCCGAGTACAAGAACCCTCGGAAGCCCCCCGGAGGTGCCAACCTCTTCGACAAGATGCTCAAGGAGCCGTGCCCCTATCACCAGGGGCCCGTCAAGCACACCCTTGAGGAGTGCGTCATGCTTCGGCGCCACTTCCACAGGGCCGGGCCACCCGCGGAGGGTGGCAAGGCCCACGACGACGACAAGAAGGAAGATCACCAGGCAGGAGAGTTCCCTGAGGTCCGCGACTGCTTCATGATCTATGGTGGGCAAGCGGCGAACGCCTCGGCTCGGCACCGCAAGCAAGAGCGCCGGGAGGTCTGCTCGGTGAAGGTGGCGGCGCCAGTCTATCTAGACTGGTCCGACAAGCCCATCACCTTCGACCGAGACGATCACCCCGACCATGTGCCGAGCCCGGGGAAATACCCGCTCGTCGTCGACCCCGTCATCGGCGACGTCAGGCTCACCAAGGTCCTCATGGACGGAGGCAGCAGCCTCAACCTCATCTACGCCGACACCCTCGGGCTCCTGCGTGTCGATCTGTCCTCCATCCGGGCAGGCGCTGCGCCCTTCCATGGGATCATTCCCGGGAAGCGCGTCCAGCCCCTCGGACGGCTCGACCTTCCCGTCTGCTTCGGAACACCCTCCAACTTCCGAAGGGAGACCCTGACGTTCGAGGTGGTTGGGTTCCGAGGAACCTACCACGCGGTACTGGGGAGGCCATGCTACGTGAAGTTCATGGCCGTCCCCAACTACACCTACCTGAAGCTCAAGATGCCGGGCCCCAACGGGGTCATCACCGTCGGCCCCACGTACAAACACGCGTTCGAATGCGACGTGGAGTGCGTGGAGTACGCCGAGGCCCTCGCCGAGTCCGAGGCCTTCATCGCCGACCTGGAGAGCCTCTCTAAGGAGGTGCAAGACGTGAAGCGTCATGCCGGCAATTTTGAGCCAGCAGAGACGGTTAAGTCCGTCCCCCTTGACCCCAGCGGCGACGCCTCCAAGCAGATCCGGATCGGCTCCGGGCTCGATCCCAAATAGGAAGCAGTGCTCGTCAACTTTCTCCGTGCGAACGCCGACGTGTTCGCGTGGAGTCCCTCGGACATGCCCGGCATACCGAGGGATGTCGCCGAGCACTCGCTGGACATCCGAGCTGAAGCCCGACCCGTCAAGTAGCCTCTGCGCCGATTCGACGAGGAGAAGCGCAGAGCCATAGGCGAGGAGATCCACAAGCTAATCGCGGCAGGGTTCATCAAAGAGGTATTCCATCCCGAATGGCTTGCCAACCCTGTGCTTGTGAGAAAGAAAGGGGGGAAATGGCGGATGTGTGTAGACTACACTGGTCTCAACAAAGCATGTCCGAAGGTTCCCTACCCTCTGCCTCGCATCGACCAAATCGTGGATTCCACTGCTGGGTGCGAAACCCTGTCTTTCCTCGATGCCTACTCAGGGTATCATCAAATCAGGATGAAAGAGTCCGACCAGCTCGCGACTTCTTTCATCACACCCTTCGGCATGAACTGCTATGTCACCATGCCGTTCGGCCTGAGGAATGCGGGCTCGACGTACCAGCGATGCATGAACCATGTGTTCGGCGAACACATTGGCCGCACGGTCGAGGCCTACGTCGATGACATTGTAGTCAAGACGAAGAAAGCTTCCGACCTCCTTTCCGACCTTGAAGTGACATTCCGATGTCTCAAGGCGAAAGGCATCAAGCTAAATCCCGAGAAGTGTGTCTTCGGGGTGCCCCGAGGCATGCTCTTGGGGTTCATCGTCTCCGAGCGGGGCATCGAAGCCAACCCGGAGAAGATCACAGCCATCACCAGCATGGGGCCCATCAAGGACTTGAAAGGCGTACAGAGAGTCATAGGATGTCTCGCGGCTCTGAGCCGCTTCATCTCACGCCTCGGCGAAAGAGGTCTACCTCTGTACCGCCTCTTGAGGAAGGCTGAGTGCTTCACTTGGACCCCTGAGGCCGAGGAAGCCCTCGGGAACCTGAAGGCGCTCCTCACGAAGGCGCCTATCTTGGTGCCCCCAGCTGCCGGAGAAGCCCTCTTGGTCTATGTCGCCAAGACCACTCAGGTGGTTAGCGCCGCGATTGTGGTCGAGAGGCAAGAAGAGGGGCATGCATTGCCCGTTCAGAGGCCAGTCTACTTCGTCAGCGAGGTACTGTTTGAAACCAAGATCCGCTACCCATAAGTTCAGAAACTGCTGTATGCGGTGATCCTGACACGACGAAAGTTGCGACACTACTTCGAGTCTCATCCGATAACTGTGGTGTCATCCTTCCCCCTGGGGGAGATCATCCAGTGCCGTGAGGCCTCGGGTAGGATTGCAAAGTGGGCGGTGGAAATCATGGGCGAAACAATCTCGTTCGCTCCCCGGAAGGCCATCAAGTCCCAGGTCTTGGCGGACTTCGTGGCTGAATGGGTCGACACTTAGCTCCCAACAGTTCCGATCCAGCCGGAACTTTGGACTATGTTCTTCAACGGGTCGCTGATGAAGACAGGAGCCGGCGCAGGCCTACTCTTCATCTCACCCCTCGGGAAGCACCTACGCTACGTGCTACGCCTCCATTTCCCGGCGTCCAACAATGTGGCCGAGTATGAGGCTCTGGTCAACGGGTTGCGGATCGCCATCGAGCTAGGGGTTCGACGCCTCGACGCTCGCGGTGACTCGCAGCTCGTCATCGACCAAGTCATGAAGAACTCCCACTGCCGTGACCCGAAGATGGAGGCCTGCTGCGATGAGGTTCGGCGCTTGGAAGACAAGTTCTACGGGCTCGAGCTCAACCACATCGCCCGGCGCTACAACGAGACTGCGGACGAGCTGGCTAAAATAGCCTCGGGGCGAACAACGGTTCCCCCGGACGTCTTCTCTCGAGACCTGCATCAACCCTCCGTCGAGATCGACGACACGTCCGAGCCCGAGGTACCCTCGGCTCAGTCCGAGGTACCCTCGGCTCAGTCCGAGGCACCCTCGGCTCAACCCGAGGCGTCCTCGGTTCAGTCCGAGGTACCCTCAGCCCCTGAGGGTGAGGCACTACGCGTCGAGGAGGAGCGAAGCGGGGTCACGCCTAATCGAAACTGGCAGACCCCGTACCTGCAATATCTCCACCGAGGAGAGCTACCCCTCGACCGAGCCGAGGCTCGGCGGTTGGCGCGGCGCGCCAAGTCGTTCGTCTTGCTGGGAGATGGAAAGGAGCTCTACCACCGCAGCCCCTCTGACATCCTCCAGCGATGCATCTCCATCGCCGAAGGTCAGGAACTCCTGCGAGAGATACACTCGGGGGCTTGCGGCCATCATGCAGCGCCTCGAGCCCTTGTCGGGAATGCTTTCCGGCAAGGCTTCTACTGGCCGACGGCGGTGGCCGACGCCACTAGAATTGTCCGCACCTGCGAAGGGTGTCAGTTCTACGCGAGGCAGACCCACCTGCCCGCTCAGGCTCTGCAGACGATACCCATCATCTGGCCTTTTGCTGTGTGGGGTCTGGATCTCGTCGGCCCCTTGCAGAAGGCGCCCGGGGGCTACACGCACCTGCTGGTCGCCATCGACAAATTCTCCAAGTGGATCGAGGTCCGACCCCTGAATAGCATCAGGTCCGAGCAGGCGGTGGCATTCTTCACCAACATCATCCATCGCTTCGGGGTCCCGAACTCCATCATCACCGACAACGGCACCCAGTTCACCGGCAGAAAGTTCCTGGACTTCTGCGAGGATCACCACATCCGGGTGGACTGGGCCGCCGTGGCTCATCCCATGACGAATGGGCAGGTGGAGCGTGCCAACGACATGATTCTACAAGGGCTCAAGCCTCGGATCTACAACGACCTCAACAAGTTCGGCAAGCGGTGGATGAAGGAACTCCCCTCGGTGGTCTGGAGTCTGAGGACAACGCCGAGCCGAGCCACGAGCTTCACGCCGTTCTTTCTAGTCTATGGGGCCGAAGCCATCTTGCCCACAGACTTAGAATACGGTTCCCCGAGGACGAGGGCCTACACCGACCAAAGCAACCAAGTTAGCCGAGAAGACTCGCTGGACCAGCTGGAGGAGGCTCGGGACAAGGCCTTGCTACACTCGGCGCGGTACCAGCAGTCCCTGCGACGCTACCACGCCCGAGGGGTCCGGTCTCGAGACCTCCAGGTGGGCGACCTGGTGCTTCGGCTGCGACAAGACGCCCGTGGGCGGCACAAGCTCACGCCCCCCTGGGAGGGGCCATTCGTCATCGCCAAGGTTCTGAAGCCCGGAACGTACAAGCTGGCCAACAGTCAAGGCGAGGTCTACGGCAACGCCTGGAACATCCAACAGCTACGTCGCTTCTACCCTTAAGATGTTTTCAAGTTGATCATATACCTCGCACCCACGCAAAGTTTAGTCATCAAGGAAGGGTCGGCCTCGCCTCGGCAAAGCCCGACCCTCCCTCGGGGGCTAAAAGGGGGGAACCCCCTCTGCATCGAAATTTTCCTCAAAAAAAGATCTTTTCTGCCAGAATGTCTTTCGCGCTTTTTGGCTACTTTGAAAGTGGATCCTGAAAACAACGGAGTACACGTAAGCAGCCAAGGCTGACCGAGCCGAGGGACTCCTACGCCTCCGGGATACGGATACCTCACTCATCACCTTCTGCAATAAGTAACTCACGTTCGGATAAGTGATTTTGCGGACCGAACAAGTCTTCACGTTCGAAAGCTCTTCTGCCGAAGCGATCCTTCGAGCCTTCTCGACTGCGTCGGTGACAGAGCCCCATGGACGGGTAAGAGTGCGCGTAAGCGGCAAGGCCGATCGAGCCGAGGGACTCCTACGCCTCCGGGATACGGATACCTCACTCATCACCTTCCGCGAGAAGCAACTCTCGCTCGCACGAACATTTCTGTTACCGACAAAAAAGTTCAGATACTCGAAACAAGAGGAAAAGAGACGCAGCTTTACAACACGGCGAGGGTGTGTTTTGGCCTCGGCGGCCGCAGGAAACACACGCTACAAGACAATCCGATCCTGCAGGCTCGGATCTTGACGGCTGAAGGGAGCAGCAGCACCCTCGACATCGACGACACCTTCGGCGAGGTCCGACCTAGCCTCGGACGGCGACGCGGTCCGAGGATCTCCACTCTGAAGGACGACGTCATCGCCACGCCCGGGCCATCGCCGCTAGGGTCTTCTTCGGGAATCCGGCCCGAGCAGGCGGCTCGGCCGGTCACCCCGGGGCCTCGGCCAGCTGCCCTCCAAGGACGTCAGCCCGACCCGAGGCCTCGGCTGGTCAGTTCCGGCATTGGTCCCGCTAACGGACGACCCGGCCAGGCTCAGGCCAACCAGGTTTTCTTTTCAAGCCAACTCTGCCTCTGTTCATGTTGACGCCGCTACCCCTGGCCTCGGCTCATCGAAGAGCGGCCGAGGGGTTCCTTTAATTAAGCTAGAGAAGCCTCGTACAACAAGGCCGACCGAGCCGAGGGACTCCCACGCCTCCGGGATACGGATACCTCACTCGTCACCTTTACACGGGGCGACTCACGCTTGGTGAAGCGGTTCAGACAACCAACAGGCGAGTCTTAGTGCTCGAAAAGGAGGAAAAAACACGGCTCCGTGCCAAAATTACATACATGTTCAGGCCCCGACAGCCACAATGAACAAGAACACTGGCATTCAAAGTGCCATTACAAACGGAACTCCGGTTCCGTCCCCGCGGGTATGGACAACCTCCACGCCGGGGAAGCCCGTGGAGCGACAAGCTCTAGGCGAATCACCAGCAAACGCGGGTCGCCCCAAAGCGCATCGGCAGGTCCTCACTCCTGTCCTCGCCGCGCAAGCGAGGAAGAGGACGGAATGTTGCATCCTAGCTGGACAGCAACAGCCTGCCTCCCCCAGCATGGCTGGAGGATGTCTCCTCCGCAGAACTGGAGGATGGTCTCCACCACCAGAAGCTGGAAGAGGAGGCGGTCGGCCGACCCGCGCGGGGGCAGAGCATCGGCTCAGCCCGGGCCCCGCCCCAGCGAGGATGATGAAGACCAGCTGGGGGCGGGGCCAAGATCACAGCCCAGCTTGCTCCTCCCCATCCAGGGGCTGGTGGTCACCGTCTTGGGTGACCCCCGGCGAGGGGGAGCAGCCGGGCTGGCTGATGAAAATCCTTGAAGCCGAACGATGGCTGAAAGGTACCAACTCCCGCAGAGTTGCGTTCCTCCAACGACGAGGCGGAAAGACGGCAGATATCCCCCATCCGGGGCTTGGAAGGTGGAAAGACACGATGCATAAGGGAGCGCGAAGACATGGTCGCCTCCCAAGGGGGTCACCCTCCTTTTAAAAGGCGGCTCTCCCTACTTGCGTCCCCAGCCGTCACTGGCTGAGTCTTCTCCAACACACTCCAAGGTCCTCCCCTACGGCGCGGGGGTTGGGTCCCACACGTCATGCAAGCCGACTCAGAGCAGAAGAAGCCAAACCGCCGCGCGCGGTGCGTACAACCGCCCAGCGGTTACAAGCGACCCTCCACTTTTGCCCAGACCAGCGGGCGAAAGGGTGGGCAGCCATGCAGGCGGCATGCAACCGCGCCAAGTGGGCGCACTTCTCCGACTCCCAACACGCCCGGCATGGAGGCCCAGGCCCACGCGTCATGCAACCGGCGCGCCGAATGCTTCGTGCATGCAACTGCACCGCCACTTGCGCCACCACCGCGCCTCCTCGACTGCGGAACCAATGCCGCGACTCGAGGCGGCCCAGTGCACGACCCAGCGGCGCCAACCTGGCGCGACGGTCAATGCGGCCAAGAATGGACCGACAGTAATGGCGGTGGCTGGCAGGCAGGAGCAGCGGTCACGTCATCAACCAAGCTCACGTCCCGTCCGGGGGCAGCGAGAGAACCCTCTCTCACAGCGTGAAGACAACGCGCCCGTGATCCGTCCCTCGAACGGCTCGCGCACGCGCAACGGTCGCTCCTCCAACCACTCGCCCCGTTGCATTAACTCCGCGGCGGGACACGCGGCGCCTCTGGCAGGAGAAGCGGGCGATGCTTCGCCTTCGCCATAATGACCACGTCAAAAAAGGTACGCCGCGCCGTTCGATTTCGTATCCTTTTCCTTTTTTCCTCTTTCTCTCTCTTGCAACAGGGACCGGGAAAGGGGGATACCCCGAAAAGGATCCTTCCCCGTGAAGGAACCAGGCCCCGAGCCTCCCTACTGATCAGAGGTTCGAAGGCTGGCCCCTCGGAAGGGTTCGACAGCCGCCTCAGATCACGTGGGCCCTACACCCACTACTGGTCAGAGGTTCGAAGGCCGGCCCCTCGGAAGGGTTCAACGACCGCCTCAGGCTACTCGGGCTCCGCGCCCACTACTGATCAGGGGTTCGAAGGCTGGCCCCCGAAGGGTTCACAGCCGCCTCAGACGCCGAGCGAGGGATGACCATGGGTACGTTCGATACATAACCAAGGCTCGGGCTGCGCTCCCGAGGTACCCTAGGACATTTCCGAGACCAGCGGGAACGATCTTGTAACGGAATCCCATTAGAGGGAGGCATCGAGCCCTCGGACCCCGTCGCCAGGGGACCGGGTCTGGCAGATCACCCGCAAGTACTTTTGGGCGTGCCTCTGGGCCCCTAGCCGACCCCTAACGAACGGGGCACGGACGTCCACTCGGATTACCCGCTTGCAGCTCATCGGAGACACCATGTTCGGCGCCCATCGAGGGCAACATGGCGCTTTCCCCCCCCCCCCCCTCCTCCTTGCGGAAAGGCGACGCAGGGGCATATGTAAAAAAGCTGAGTCTGTCCCTGATCGCCCTCTCGCCCTGTGCAGAGGCTCGGGGGCTGCTCTCGCAAACCCGGCTCTGGCCGAACCGTTGACAGCGTCAACATACCAGCCCGAGAACTTGGGACCCGACCGTACACCTGGGCTACGGCCAGCTCGCATGAGGGAACGACCAGATCAGCCGAAGCATTACGCGAGGCATTAAGACCTCGAAGGAGTGAAACCACTCCTCCGAGGCCTCGGGGGCTACACCCGGCAGGTGCGCTCGCGCGCACCCACCGGAACAAAACAAAACGCAACCGAGAAAGGCTGGTCCCCTTGCAAAAAAGTGCGACGAAAGCCTCCAAGCGAGTGCAAACACTCCCTTCGAGGCTCGGGGGCTACTGTCGGGGACCATAATTAGGGGTACCCTCAAGGCTCCTAATTCTCAGCTGGTAACCCCCATCAGCACAAAGCTGCAAAGGCCTGATGGGTGCGATTAAGTCAGGGATCAGTCCATTCGAGGGACTCGATCACGCCTCGCCCGAGCCTAGCCTCGGACAAGGGCAGTCGACCCCGGAGGATTTCCGTCTCGCCCGAGGCCCCCCTTCAGCGGCGAACATATTCCCGGCTTGCCCGAGGCCCTGCCTTCGCCAAGAAGCAACCCTGACCAAATCGCCGCACCGACCGATCAAATCGCAGGAGCATTTAATGCAAAGGTGGCCTGACACCTTTATCCTGACGCGCGCCCCCCAGCCGGCAGAGCCGAAGTGACCGCCGTCACTTCGCCGCTCCACTGACCGGCCTGACAGAAGGACAGCGCCGCCTGCGCCACTCCGACTGCGGTGCCACTTGACAGAGTGAGACTGACAGGCAGTCAGGCCCTACCGAAGGCACCATAGGAAGCTCCGCTCCGCCCGACCCAGGGCTCGGACACGGGCTAAGACCCGGAAGACGGCGAACTCCGCCCGACCCAGGGCTCGGACTTGGGCTCGGCCCCAGAAGACGACGAACTCCGCTTCGCCCGACCCCAGGGCTCGGACTACGCCCTGGCCTCAGCCGACGGTCTCCGCCTCGCCCGACCCGGGGGCTCGGACTCGACCTCGGCCACGGAAGACAGACTCGACCTCGGCTTCGGAGGAGCTTCCACATCGCCCAACCTAGGGCGCAGACCAGCCACGTCAACAGGAGGCGCCGTCATCACCCTACCCCGAACTGACTTGGGCCGCAGGGAACAAGACCGGTGTCCCATCTGGCTCGCTCCGCCAGATAGGCAATGATGGCGCCCCGCATACTCTATGACGACGGCGGCTCTCAGCCCCCTTACGGAAGCAAGGGGACGTCAGCAAGGACTCAACCGCTCCGACAGCTGTCCCTCCGCCAAGCTCCATCGCTCCTCCGACGGCCACGACATCACACCAGCTGGGTGCCAAGATCTCTCCGGCTGCCACAACAGCATGTACTTAGGGCGCTAGCTCTCCACCGCTAGACACGTAGCACTCTGCTACACCCCCCATTGTACACCTGGATCCTCTCCTTACGCCTATAAAAGGAAGGACCAGGGCCCTCTTAGAGAGGGTTGGCCGCGCGGGGACGAGGACGAGACACACGCTCGCTCGCAGCCGCTCGCTCCCTCTCCCGCGTGGACGCTTGTAACCCCCTACTGCAAGCGCACCCGACCTAGGCGCGGGACGAACACGAAGGCCGCGGGATTCCCACCTCTCTCACGCCGGTCTCCGGCCGCCTCGCTCTCCCCCCTTCGCGCTCGCCCTCGCGCTCGACCCATCTAGGCTGGGGCACGCGGCGACATTCACTCGTCGGCTCAGGGACCCCCCGGTCTCAGAACGCCGACAAGTATAGTAGTGGCTTGGGAGTTGAAGTGCCGGATTTGGGCAACCTCGTCCGAATCATAGCCTTCGTCCCCCACGGATGGTACCTGCGCTCCAAACTCAACAATGTCCCATATGCTAGCGTGGAGTGAGGTTAGGTGATGCCTCATTTTATCACTCGACATACAATAGTTTTCACCATCAAAAATTGGTGGTTTGCCTAATGGAACGGAAAGTAAGGGAGTGTGTTTGGAAATACGGGGATAACGAAGTGGCATCTTACTATACTTCTTGCGCTCATGGCGCTTAGAAGTGACGGACGGCGCATCGGAGTTGGATGTAGAAGGTGACGATGAGTCGGTCTCGTAGTAGACCACCTTCTTCATCTTCTTTTTCTTGTCGCCACTCCGATGCGACTTGTGAGGAAGGGATACCTCCTTGTGCTTGTTGTTGGACTCCCTTGATGGAGCCTTCCCGTGGATCTCCTTCTTAGCATGATCTTCCGACATCACTTCGAGTCGTTAAACTCTAATGAAGTACCGGGCTTTGATACCAATTGAAAGTCACCTAGAGGGGGGGTGAATAGGCGGAATCTGAAAATTACAAACTTAAGTACACACTACAAGTCGGGGTTAGCCTTAGAATTAAATTCGAGTCCGAAAGAGAGGGCAAAAACAAATCAACCAAGAAATAAAGCGGATGACATGGTGATTTGTTTTACCGAGGTTCGGTTCTTGAAAACCTACTCCCCGTTGAGGTGGTCACAAAGACCGAGTCTCTTTCAACCCTTTCCCTCTCTCAAACTGTCACCTAGACCGAGTGAGCTTTCTCCTTAATCAAATGGGTCACTTAGACCCCGCAAGGACCACCACACAATTGGTGTCTCTTGCTTTGATTACAAGTTGCTTGAGAACAAGAATGAGGAAGAAGAAAGCCAACCAAGCAACAAGAGCAACAAAGAAACACAAGTGATCCTCTCTCAAGTCCTAGAGCACTAGAATTGAATTGGGGACTTTGATTGGATCGGAGGCTTTGATTTTTGTGTCTTGGAGTGTTGCATTTTGCTCTTGTATTGAATGCGCTATTGCGAATGCTTGGATAGTTGGTGTGGAGGTGGTTGTGGGGTATTTATAGCCCCCAACCACCAATTCAACCGTTGGGGCAGGCCGCTGTCGATGGGCGCCACCGGACACTGTCCGGTGCGCCAGCCACGTCACCCAACTGTTAGGGTTTGACCGTTGGAGCTTTGTCTTCTAGTGGCACCGGACAGGCCGGTGCCGCACCGGACAGGTACTGTGCACTGTCCGGTGCGCCTCTAGCGGCTGCTCTGACTTCTGCGCGAACTGTCTGTGCACTGTAGCGTTGCAGGCGACCGTTGCAGCCGACCGTTGTGCTGTTAGCCGTTGCTCCGCTTGGTGCACCAGATAGTCCGGTGGCGCACCGGACAGTCCGGTGAATTATAGAGGAGTAGCGTTGCTGAAACCCGAAGGTGGCGAGTTCGCATCTGTATGGCCCCTAGCGCATCGGACAGTCCGGTGCGCCAGACCAGGGTACTCTTCAATTTCTTTTGCTCCTTTCTTTTGAACCCTAACTTTGATCTTTTATTGGTTTGTGTTGAACCTTTATGCACCTGTAGAATATAATCTAGAGCAAACTAGTTAGTCCAATATTTGTGTTGGGCATTCAACCACCAAAATCATTTATAGGAAAAGGCTTGACCCTATTTCCCTTTCAATAGGATATTGCATCAGCAGTATCACTCTAGCAATTTCCAGAGATATTCTCAACTTATGCACACATTGACCAAAGCAGAAAAACATCATGAGCTTCTTCTAAAGAATGCTAAGCAGCACCCTCCTGGGTCTGCCCCACTGCCTGAGGTACATTTCAATGTGCATAAGACTGAGAATAAGAAAGGATTCAAGAAAAATTTTAAGAATCCTCCTGGACCTCGAAAATTCAATAAGAACAAATTCCACAAGAAAGGGAAAGGAAAAGACAAAGGCAAGCCTCTACCATCTAAGGGCAATAGAGTTTGCCTTAGATGTGGTACTGAGGGCCATTTTGCTAGGGATTGCACTTGCCCTAAGCACCTTGTTCTTTTGTATTAACAATCCCTAAAGAAGCAAAAGTCTGATAAGCCTGGTTTTGAGGCTCATTTCAATTCTGCTGAAGCATCAACTGAGGTTGGAAGTTCTTCACTGGCTTCTGCTGATCTGAAGAACACTCTTGCTAAAGAGCACCTCAGTGCGGTTGACAACAAGCCTCCCCTTCTACAAGAATATGAAACTGATGATATGATCATTGCGTATATGTCAAAGGATCCATTTGGAGATTTGGCATAATCTCTCATGCTTGGAAATTTGATTATGATCACTGTGGCTTGCGTGGTTGTCCTATACTGTCTTTATAACGTTGTTGTAATAAGTAGAGATATACAATCTCATGTTCTGAGATGTAGGGGTGTAATCGGATCGGATATGGATGGATATCAATGAAATCATATTTGTTTTCATATTTTTAGTCGGATTCGAATTCGAATACGGATAGCTTCGAATACGAATACAAATACGGATGTTCTCGAATACAAATACAGATAGTCGTGGATCGAATACGGAGCTAATCGGACACGGATAGCGTCGGTAACGAATATTTTTGTCGGATATCGTGTAAGACACCATTCCACACATATCATAGTTGTAATCATTTAGCCCCTCCTTTAGTCCAAACATTTTTAAGGATTATATGTGCACATATGCTACACCTCCATAAAAATCCATGAATTTCTAAGGCTATTTTGAGTATTATTAATTTCTTTATGTAGAAAATCATTAAAATACAATTAAATTCATAAAATATTGATAACTATGATATGTGGTTTCACATGTTATTATGATATGTGGTTTCACTTATTATTATGGTGGTTTCACGTGTAATCATTACAGGTTTCACAGATAAGTGGAAATAAAATAAAATAATTGATGACATCTTGTGATTTTTATGGTTCAAACATTTTTGAGGATGCTATATGGACATATGTTACTCATACGCCAAATTTCGTGAATTTCTAAGACTATTTGTATATTATTAATTTCTTTTTTGCAGAAAATCATCAAAATACATTTAAATCCATAAAATATTATAGTATCGACCAAAAATTGCAAATAAGTTATCAAGACTAATAAACATTCCATAAGAAGATAACCTCAAGTCCCTACATGAAAATGAGAAAGTGAAGTAAAGGTTATGTTGAAACTTGGATACTTAAGCTGATTTCACGTGTAACTCACATAATAAGTGTAAGAAAATGAAAAGAATCACTGACATCTTATGGACTTTATTGCCCAAACATTTTTTAGAATTTTATGTAGACAAATGTTAACCCTCCGTCAAATTTTATGAATTTATAAGGCTATTTGTGTATTATTAATTTCTTTCTACAAAAAATCGTCAAAATATAATTAAAATCATAAAATAATCTAGTGTCTACCAAAAATTGCAAATAAGTTACCAGGACCAATAAACATTCTATTAAAGATAAACATTCTATTAAAGATAATATGAAGTCCCTATGTGAAAATGATAAAGTGAAGTATTGATTATGTTGAAATTTGGATAGTTAAGGTGATATCACATGTAACTCACGTAACAAGTGAAAGTGATTTGAAAGAAATGTTGGCAATCTTTAGATTTTATGGCCCAAACATTTTTAGGATGCTATATGTGCATATATTGCTCCTCCGTCAAATTTCATGATTTTTTGAGACTATTTGTGTATTATTATAATTTTTTCTACAGAAAATTATCAAAATGCATTTAAATTCATAAAATATTCCACTATGGACCGAAAATTGCAAATATGTTACTAGGAACAATAAACATTATATAAGAACATAACCTCAAATCCCCATATGAAAATGATAAAGTGAAGTATTGATTATGTTGAAACTTGGATATTTAGGGCGATTCCACATGTAACTATCCGAATATCTGAAATCTGGTAAGATATCTGGGTAGATGTCTGGATATCCGAAATATGAAATCCGGACAGTTATCCGAGAAGATATCCGGATATCCGAAATCCGACAGATATTAGTCATATCATATCCGTATCCGATATCCGAACTGTACTATCCGAATTCGAATCCGAAATCCGAAAATTCTGTGGATATCCGAAAAAAACTATCCAATCAAATGATTAGCCTCTTCGGACGGTCGGATGGTCGGATAATATCCGTACCGTTTACACCCCTACTGAGATGTAACATACTCTACAGACCAGTGTTGGGTCTTGTGAGTAGCGCGAACCCATTGTTGAGTCGTCATACCATTATTTTAATATTGTTTCGACATTGTGATACTTAATATCTTGTTTTGTATAGTACTAAGTTGCATCACAAATTCTTATTCAGAATTTTTCTTTATTTATAGATGCATAATGATGACAACGCGACGGAAGAGGAATTATGCCTTGTGGACAGTTGTACCACAAACTCTATACTTAGGGAGATCAAATACTTTTAGACTCTTAAGAAAAGAGATGGGAAAGTTTTGACCATCACCGGATGCGATGCAGTGATAGTTGGATCTGGACGAGCAACAACTACCCTCCCCATGGGTACTGAAATTGTGATCGAGGATGAATTATTGTATCCTGATTCTACTCGTATCCTCCTAAGTTTTAGAGATATCCGATAGCATAGATTTCATATTAAAACCCATGATGAAAATCAAGAAGAGTTTCTCTTCTTGACCAAGCCGAACAAATATGGCAAACACATATGCAAGAAAATTTCGTCACTCACATCTGGGTTGTACTACACATATATTAAGACCATTGCACATGTTGCAGATAAGGTAATTTTCCAAAATGTTGATTCATTCTAGATTTGGCATGATCGACTTGGTCATCCAGGCATAGGGATGATAAGGAAAATTACATGCAATTCTATTTATTGGTCATAATTTGCCTACAACAAATTTCCCCAAATCTAAGGATTTTTATTTGCACTGCATGTGCAACTGGGAAACTTATTTTGAGACCATCATATCTCAAAATTAAAGTTGAACCACTTAAATTCCTTGAAAGAATTCAAGGAGATATTTGTGGGCCAATTACGCCAACTTCTGGGCCGTTCAGGTATTTCATGGTACTGATTGACGCATCTACAAGATGGTCACATGTGTGTTTATTATCAACACGCAACCATGCATTTGCCAACATATTGTCTTAAATTATCAAGTTAAAGGTAAATTTCCCTGAACATCGGATTAATTCAATCTGGATGGACAATACTACTGAATTCACATCTCAGGCATTCAATGATTATTATATGGCGCTAGGTATTCAAGTACAGCACTCGGTACCGTATGTCCTGTAACACCCTGAATTTGGGGGTATAAAATTTCTTTGCTCATATTCACAAATTCAGGTGTTACTTTCCTTTTCTCATCATTTCCCAATCTTCTCTCTCTCATTTCTATAGGAGAAAAGTGGTTATTTTATTTGTAATTATAGTCTATTAGCTCAAACCCCAAGGGAATATGAATTGTTGCATCATGTTGAACCCTAGATTTCACTTTTGTTTGGTGCATAATTCTCAAAAAGTCTAATTTGAATTTGGGGCTCATTTGAATTTGAATCAAATAGAATAGATAAAAGAAAAAGAGAAAAACAATTCCAAAATAAAAGAAAAAAAGAAAAGAGCCCAAACCCCCGCCCCCCTCGGCCTTTCGGCCCAGTCGGCCCATCTCGCGCGCGCGCCTCTTCCCCCCCCCTCCTCTCTCTGTCTGGCGGGCCCCACCTGTCGGCGCTCCTGCTTCCCCGCGTGTGCGCCCGCTCCCTCGCTCTCTCTGCCCGTGGGCCCGGCCCGTCAGCCCCGCGTTCCCCGCCCCGTGCCCGCTTTCTTCTCTCCCTCTGCGTTGCGGGCCCGGGCTGTCAGCTCCCTCGTCCTCGCGTAACTGCCGCCCGAGCTGCGCGTCGCCGCGGTCTCTGCGCCCACGACGCGCGAAAAGCTCGCAACCGCCTTCGCCTCGGCCACTAGAGCCCCGAACCCCACTCGCCCTCTCCCCCTCCCTCATTTGCGCACCAACCGGCCCCCTCTCTCGCTCTCCCTCGCTGCGCGCACGCCAGAGCGCCGCCGCCGTAAACCCCGCCGTTCCGAGCTCGATTCCCGGCCGCCGTTGGAGCTCCGCCGTGTCCATTGCCACGGTGAGCTTCGCCCCGACGTCCGCAACCCGGAACGCGCTCCAATTTCTCCTTCCCCTCCCTATTTCTCTCTGCCCGCGCTCACCCGCCGTCCGCCGTGCAGCCGCCACCGTCGACCCGGGCCACCGTCGCGTCTCCGTCGCCGCTGAGGAGTCCCCGGAGACCGCTTTGAGGTAAGGGACCTCTCCCGCCCCTATTGACCTTTGTTTTGCTCTCTATCGTGTTTAATTCCTCGCCGGAGTTGTTTAGCGCCGCCGCCGAGCCACTCCGCCGTGAACCACCCTCCTCCGGTACCCCTGCCCCGACCCAGACCCCACCAGAGTGTTTCCCGTGCCCTCCCTAACCTCCCCGGCCACTCAGGTCGCCCCGGGAACCCGCCGGGCCCCCGCTCCCCTCGTCTCCGGCGAGCTCCTCCGCCGCGGGGACGGGCGCCGCTGCCTCAGCTGGCTGGGGAAGAAGACAGCAGCCAGCCATCCCATCCCCGCCGTCCATCTCAGATCGGACGATCCCGTTTTAATTAGGCCAAGTCCAATCCTAACCGTCCGCCCAAGATCCAACGGCCCAGAGCCGTTTCGCCCGCGCCCGCGCTTGCTCTGCCCGCTGGGCCCCGCCTGTCAGCCGTTCGCCCGCGCGCTCGCTCTGCCCGCCCGGTCCCGCCTGCCAGTCGCCTGCGCCCCGCGCTACCAGCCCGGCCCCGCCTGTCAGCCGCCCAGACCACTGCGCGCCCGCGCGCCCGCCCGCAGGATCTAATCCTGGCCGCCCGTTTGAGATCCAACAGCTAAGAAGGCCCGATACCCCTTCGCCCGCGCGTTTTCTTAAAGAACCCCCCTGTTTTCTGGAAATTGCGCCCGCCGTCCCTGGTTTCTCGCAGTTAGGTCCTCGGACCTTTTATTTAATTCAAAATAGGTCCTTAGGATATATTTTTAACCCCTAAACTTGTAAAATTCATAACTTTGTCATATGAACTCCAAATTAGGTGCTTCAAATTGCAAAATGTTCATAATATTATTATCTATCTGTTTATGCAATGTTTCCCTGCTGTTTCCATGTCCCAATTGATGGTTAATCATTAGGATAGAATTAATGTTATGGGAACCCTATTTGAGATAAATAAAAGATAGTAGACTTTAATAAAAGTTGGAGTACTTAAGTTTATGGACTTAAACACCTAAGTTTAGGAACTTCAAACCAGATAATGATTTAGTCCCACCACTGACTTAAACCTGATTAGTGGATAATGAATCCTTTTGTATAGTCCTCTACCCCAGACCTAGGGAACACCAGAGTGCCTATCTCTTTTCTATTGTGAACTTGTGATCTCTTTGCTGCATATGTTTGGTATGTTGTTTTTGTTTGTTACCTTCCCAAGTGCATAGTGTGAATGATTACTTTACGTAGACAACGAGCAGTCTGTGTTTCCCGAGGAAGTTGCAGAGGAAGTCCCTGATCAGCAGTTTGGTGAAGGCAAGTGTCCTCTGACCCATTATGTCCTATTCATTTATAACTTACTACCCCGCATTACTTACTTGAAACCTAAGGATTGACTAGCTTTACACTTTACTTTATCCTTGATGACCTTATGGGCTATTATGGTTAGCACTCTGCTATTGCCTTAACTTAATCAATGAACATGATGTGACTATTTATGATACTGTTATCCTGATGATGTTGATGATCTTGTGATACTCTAGGGGGCTCAGGCTGTTTCCTGAGTACCTCTCCGTAAGGACCTGTTCGTTGAGAGACCACCCGGGATAACAGTGCAACCATGAGGGTGAAATGGGATGCCCTTAGCTAATTAATTAGAGGAACTAGAGGTGTAGTTGCTTCGCCGTCGTGCCGTCAATGGGGTCCAGGCACAGTGCTTGCTCTGCCGAGGCTGAGTGCCGAGGTTCTTTCGTTTTGCTTTTTGTTAGTCACTCTCCTGCGGGGAGGGGTACTGTGTTTATCAAACTGGAGAAACCTAACGGGCAGCTATGATCTCTAGGGAATCTTTGTAACAGCTACGTAGTGATACCCTGCCGGACCACCTAGGTAGTGGTCAATGGGGATTAGCTCTCCCCGGGCAGAAAGGGAATCATGACTCATGGGTAAAGTGTGCGACCTCTGCAGAGGGTAGTGAAACTGATATATCAGCCGTGCTCACGGTTAAGAGCAGCCTTGGGATCCTCTTTGATTAGAGATACAGATGGTTCGAGACTCAGGGATTATGTTATGGTTTTGGTTCGACTATGATGATGATGTTCCTCGATGAGGAAATGGTTTACGGGTTGGTTAATGCTAAAATCTGGCTTCTACTAATGATAAATACTTGACCAACTAAAAGCAACTGCTTGAGCCTAACCCCCACATAAAGCTAGTCCACTTCAGCCAAACGGGACAATTTGCTGAGTACGTTGATGTGTACTCATCCTTGCTTTACCACCAAACACCAGGTTGTCCGCATTGTAATCACTGCTCAGGAGAAGGCGAGGCCGTGGAAGGAGACTTCCAGGAGTTTCAGGACTACGACGAGTTCTAGGTGTGGGTTGGCGGCAACCCCCAGTCAGCTGCCTGTGAAGGCCTTATCTTTACTGCGTTTCGCTAGCACTTTGATTTAACTGTTAAGTTGATGACTATGTGGATGTCTATGACTCTGTGATGTAATAAGTTAATACTCTTTTATGTTATTATTCGAGCATTGTGCGATGATGTTCATTTATGTAATCGCTGTGTACGTGAGTTCTGATCCTGGCACGTACATAGTTCGCATTCGGTTTGCCTTCTGAAACCGGGTGTGACATAAGTGGTATCAAAGCCGTGTTGACTGTAGGACCGCTGACCTAGAGTAGCACTGGTCGTACTAAGGACTATTGACCTTCCCTCTCACCTTGACCTCTGATGTTACTTCAAAAGTCGGTCACCTCGACCAACCCTATGTTTTACTACCTATATATATACACTATATTATACCTTGCTAAAATTTTTATCTTATTCTGTCTATGGTTTATTCACTTGTCATATTAGTTCTGCTCTTACTCTTATGCTTACGGTGTCTTTTGTAGATGGCTCGTCTTAGACACACTGCACGTAAGTCGGTGATTCCTTTCCTGTCGTCTCGACTTGCGGAGCGTCCTCTGCACCGCACCGTGTCCGGTCAGTCGAGTCACCTGGAGAGACTGCACCACCGCCTGCGTGAGGAGCAGGAACGCCAGCGCCAGCACGGAGAGCAGCAGGGCTCTTCCTCCTCATCCCAGCATGAGGTGGAGTCTGTGAGGCCCCGTTCCTCTGTTGCCCAGCTAGAGGCGCCCCCTTCACCACCGCGGGACGCCCCGGCTGTTGGAGGAGCTATTGGAGGAAGTCCTGGAGGAGACCCCGACGACGACGACTCAGACCACAGCACGGAGTCCTCTGAGCCGCAGGAGGCGGAAGGATGGGTCGCCCGACCCATCACCCGTGACGCCGCTCGCGGTTGTCACTTCCACGACGCACTCGACACCTTGCTGCGCCAGGCTTTTGACCGGCACACCTGGTCGATCGAGTATCGTTGTGTAGTCTACCAGCACAGTCGCGGGAGGTACCCGGACCGCTGGGAGGCTACCTGCCTAGTTCGCCGTCCGGAGGATGACCTCCGGGGTGCGGAGGCCGTTTCGGAGCACTATTCCATCTCCGAGAGGGACACTGCAGAGGCGGCTATGCAGGATGCAGCACGACGTGCACTCTTTCAGTACTGTTCTTTGTTCGGTGGCGTGGCCGACGGTCTTAACCTTCGGTACTACCCCCGCCGCCCTACTGGCAGCACAGAGAGTGTGGTTGTCTCCCCTGTTGGTGAGGCTAACCCTAGGTTGAGCAGCACAGTCAACCTAGTCGCAGTGCTTAACACCGAGCTGGACCACTCTCTGGACGAGCTGAGCAGGGCTCGAACGGAGATTGCGGAGTTGTGTGCTGAGCTGGCAGAGCGCCATCACCAGGAGGGTGGTTCTCCCGCTCCTGTTGGGACTCAGCACCCATACCGCTCGCCGCCACGTGGTCACCACACTTATGGTTCCCCTGCCTGCAAGACCAGGATAGATCTGGATCCTTAGATCATTAGCGTCGAAGTTTGTAATAATTCTTAAATCGGATGTCCCAGTCTTAGATAGTTAGTTTAGTTTGCTTATCAGTTGCTTCCATTTAGTTTAGTTTGCTTATCAGTTGCTTGCATGCTTGTTATGATGAACTTGTGCTGGATTTGAATCTTTGTAATGACTGTTGCCAACCTGTGGGTTTCCCCTGCAGTTTGGCCTAGCTATAATGTTAGTAAAGTCAGTTATTTAGTTGGGAAGCCATTTACTTCTACTTTCCTTCTTATCTGAGAAGCTGTGTTGAATCGTAATGAGGATCAGTGAAGCTCTTTGTTCACTTCGTGTCATGAAGGATTCTGTATTCTCTCTTCTTATGCTGAAGGATTGTAAGATCAATGCTGATGTATGAATGTCTTCCACAGATGTCTGACAACAGGCGCCGATGCAACAGGCGTGCTCAGCAAGAGCAGCATGACCAGCAGGAAGAACAACAGAGGCAGCCTTCCCCACCACCCCCGATGACAGTGGAGCAGATGTTCTTGATGCAGACTCAGGCAGTGCAGGCCATTGGGCAGACTCTGGCAGCTATGCAGCAGGCTCAACAACAACCTCAACCCCAATTGCAAGTGCAGATGCCCCAGATGCCACGGGATAAGCGTGGTGAGTTCATGAGAGGGCACCCTCCTACTTTCGCCCATTCTGCCGACCCCATGGATGCAGAGGACTGGCTGCGCGCAGTGGAAAGGGAACTGCGCACCGCTCAATGTAACGACAGGGAGAAGGTTCTGTATGGTCCCCGTCAGCTAAGGGGAGCAGCCCAGTCTTGGTGGGAGTCCTACCTCGCCACCCATGCTGACCCCGAAGCCATCACCTGGGAAGAATTCAGCGAGAGTTTCCGCAGGTACCATGTGCCGGAGGGACTGATGATCGTGAAGAAGGAGGAGTTTCTGGCTCTGAAGCAGGGACCCCTGTCTGTTAGTGAATACAGAGACAAGTTTCTGCAGCTATCGCGTTATGCACCTGAGGATGTCAACACTGATGCTAAAAGGCAGTACAGGTTCATGAGGGGTTTGGTGGATCCCCTGCATTACCAGCTAATGAATCACACCTTCCCCACCTTCCAGCACCTGATCGATAGGGCAGTTATGACTGAGAAGAAGCGTAAGGATATGGAAGACCGGAAGCGCAAGATGAGTGGACCCCAGTCCGGAAGCATCAGCCGTCCACGTTTCTCAGGCAGTTCATCTCAGCAAGGCAGGCCTGGTCACCCACAGGGATATCAGAATCAGAACCAGCGTCCGCATCAACAGCAGTTTCAGAGGCAGTATCAGCAGCAGCAGCAGTATCGTCAACACAGCCAGCAAGGAGGTAATCAGTATCAGAAGCAGAACAACCAGGCACCTCGCCTTCCTGCCCCAGCAGCAAACCAGAGCAACCAAGCAGCCCCAGCACAAGGAGGAGGCAGAGGATGTTTCCACTGTGGAGAACAAGGCCACTGGGCGATGCAGTGCCCGAAGAAGATGGCGCAGCAGCAGACCAACCCCAATGCTCCAACAAAGCAAGGTGTACTGCAGCCGACAGCAGGCAATCGTAACCAAGCGTACAACCGTGGAAAGGTGAACCACTTGGAGGCCGAAGCGATCCAGGATGCACCAGATGTGGCAGTAGGTATGTTCTCAGTCGAATCTCATCCCACAAAAGTGCTATTTGATACTGGTGCAACTCATTCATTTGTCACTGCAACCTGGGTAGAATTGCATAACATCTCAGTAGAGGCAATGATGCCGCCCATGAGGATTAATTCAGTTGGTGGCAAGGTGCAAACAGATAAAATATGCTCAAATATAAGGGTGGAAATAAGGGGGATAGGATTCCCCAGTGACTTAATAGTAATAGACACCCCTGGGATAGATGTCATTCTAGGGATGAATTGGTTAATGAAGTATGAAGCGATTGTTAGCTGTGACAAGAGGACCGTAACATTGAAATCCCCGTCAGGAGAAGAGGTAGTAGCCGAGCTAAGGATGCCTAAATCAGCGGAGGGAGTCTGTCACCAGATTTCAGTTGATAGTAAGGAGCCCAACCCGCTCGAGGCTATCAAGGTTGTGTTGGACTTTCCGGACGTATTTCCCGAGGAGCTAACGGGCATGCCACCCGAGAGAAAAGTTGAATTTGCCATAGAGCTTATCCCTGGTACCGCCCCCATTTCCAAAAGAGCCTACCGAGTGTCTGGACCAGAATTGGTGGAACTCAAGAAGCAGATAGATGAGATGTTAGAAAAGGGTTACATCAGACCAAGTACCTCGCCTTGGGCCGCTCCGGTGTTGTTTGTAGAGAAGAAAGATGGTACCAAAAGGATGTGCATAGACTACAGAGCCTTGAATGAAGTCACTGTCAAGAACAAGTACCCCCTGCCAAGGATAGAAGATTTGTTCGACCAGCTCAGAGGTGCCAGCGTATTCTCGAAGATAGATCTGAGGTCAGGCTACCATCAACTCAGAATCCGACCCTCGGACATACCGAAGACAGCATTCATCACCAAGTACGGGTTATATGAATTCACAGTTATGTCCTTTGGTTTGACAAATGCGCCAGCTTTCTTTATGTACCTGATGAATAGTGTGTTCATGGATTATCTGGACAAGTTTGTGGTAGTGTTTATTGATGATATCCTCATATACTCTCAAAGTCAGGAAGATCATGTAGAGCATTTGAAGATGGTATTGCAAAGACTTCGAGAGCATCAGTTGTATGCCAAACTGAGCAAATGCGAGTTCTGGATTCATGAAGTCTTGTTTCTGGGTCACATCATAAATCAAGATGGGTTGGCAGTGGATCCAAAGAAAGTAGCAGATATCCTGAATTGGAAGGCACCGAAGGATGTTCGTGGGATCAAGAGCTTCATTGGAATGGCTGGGTATTACAGGCGTTTCATCGAAGGCTTCTCAAAGATTGCTAGACCAATGACAGCGTTACTAGCGAAGAAAGTTGAGTTCAAGTGGACCCAAAAGTGTCAGGAAGCATTTGAAGAACTGAAAAATAGATTGACTACAGCTCCGGTGTTAGTCCTGCCTGATGTTCACAAGCCATTCTCAGTGTATTGCGATGCTTCTTACACCGGATTGGGATGCGTGCTAATGCAAGAAGGAAGAGTTGTAGCATATTCATCTCGACAGCTGAAGATCCATGAGAAAAATTATCCCACACATGACCTGGAGTTGGCAGCAGTAGTTCATGCTTTGAAGACCTGGAGACATTACCTGTATGGGCAGAAGTGCGACATCTACACAGATCATAAAAGTCTGAAATACATATTCACCCAGTCAGAGTTAAACATGAGACAGCGAAGATGGTTGGAATTGATCAAAGACTATGAGTTGGAGATACATTACCATCCAGGCAAAGCCAATGTTGTTGCAGATGCCCTGAGCAGGAAGAGTCAGGTCAATATGATGGCCACGTACCCGATGCCATATGAGTTAGCCAAGGAGTTCGACAGACTGAGCCTCGGTTTCCTGAACAGTACGCAAGGAGTAACAGTGGAATTAGAGCCCACCCTAGAGCGGGAGATCAAAGAAGGGCAGAAGGATGATGAAAGCATCAACAAGATCCGGCAGCTAATCTTAGAAGGAAGAGGCAAAGACTTTCGAGAGGATGAAGAGGGGGTCATATGGTTCAAGGACCGATTGTGTGTCCCCGACCTCAAACCTATTCGGGAGCTGATCCTAAAGGAAGCTCATGAGACAGCCTACTCCATACACCCGGGAAGTGAAAAGATGTATCAGGATTTAAAAAGGAGGTTTTGGTGGTATGGCATGAAAAGAGAGATCGCAGAATATGTCGCCATCTGTGATAGCTGTCAAAGAACCAAAGCAGAGCATCAAAGGCCCGCCGGATTGTTGCAGCCCTTGCGGATTCCTCAGTGGAAGTGGGATGAGATCGGGATGGATTTTATAGTTGGCCTACCTCGTACCCGGGCCGGCTATGATTCCATCTGGGTGGTTGTGGACCGATTAACAAAGGTGGCCCATTTCATACCTGTGAAGACCACATATACCGGAGCAACGTTAGCTGAGTTATACATGTCACGGATAGTTTGCCTTCATGGTGTGCCGAAGAAGATAGTGTCAGATCGAGGAACGCAGTTCACCTCTCATTTTTGGCAGCAGCTACAAGAAGCCTTGGGCACACATTTGAACTTCAGCTCAGCTTATCACCCGCAGACAGACGGTCAGACTGAAAGAACTAATCAGATCCTAGAAGATATGTTGAGAGCCTGTGCGTTGCAAGACAAGTCAGGATGGGACAAAAGGTTACCTTATGCAGAATTCTCCTACAACAATAGTTACCAGGCCAGCTTGAAGATGTCACCGTTCCAGGCACTCTATGGGCGGAGTTGTAGGACTCCACTGCATTGGGACCAGCCTGGAGAGAGACAGGTGTTCGGCCCCGACATTTTGCTTGAAGCCGAAGAGAATATCAGAATGGTTCGGGAGAATCTGAAGATAGCCCAATCAAGGCAGCGAAGCTATGCGGACCGAAGGAGAAGAGAACTGAGTTTCGAAGTGGGGGATTACGTTTACCTGAAGGTGTCACCTATCAGGGGAGTCAGAAGGTTCGGAGTTAAAGGCAAGTTAGCACCCCGGTACGTTGGACCATATCAGATTCAAGCAAAGCGTGGAGAAGTGGCTTACCAACTCAACCTACCGGAAAGTTTGTCAGCAGTGCACAATGTGTTCCACGTGTCACAATTGAAGAAGTGTCTGCGAGTACCAGAAGAACAGTTGCCAGTGGAGGGTTTGGAAGTCCAGGAGGATCTGACATACATAGAGAAGCCAACGCAGATTCTGGAGTTTGCAGACAGAGTCACCCGGAGGAATACCATCAGAATGTGCAAAGTCAGATGGGGTCACCACTCTGAGGAAGAAGCAACCTGGGAACGAGAAGATGATCTGAAGGCCAAATACCCTGAACTCTTTGCTGACCAACCCTGAATCTCGGGGGCGAGATTCTTTTAAGGGGGGTAGGTTTGTAACACCCTGAATTTGGGGGTATAAATTTTCTTTGCTCATATTCACAAATTCAGGTGTTACTTTCCTTTTCTCATCATTTCCCAATCTTCTCTCTCTCATTTCTATAGGAGAAAAGTGGTTATTTTATTTGTAATTATAGTCTATTAGCTCAAACCCCAAGGGAATATGAATTGTTGCATCATGTTGAACCCTAGATTTCACTTTTGTTTGGTGCATAATTCTCAAAAAGTCTAATTTGAATTTGGGGCTCATTTGAATTTGAATCAAATAGAATAGATAAAAGAAAAAGAGAAAAACAATTCCAAAATAAAAGAAAAAAAGAAAAGAGCCCAAACCCCCGCCCCCCTCGGCCTTTCGGCCCAGTCGGCCCATCTCGCGCGCGCGCGCCTCTTCCCCCCCCCCCCCCTCCTCTCTCTGCCTGGCGGGCCCCACCTGTCGGCGCTCCCGCTTCCCCGCGTGTGCGCCCGCTCCCTCGCTCTCTCTGCCCGTGGGCCCGGCCCGTCAGCCCCGCGTTCCCCGCCCCGCGCCCGCTTTCTTCTCTCCCTCTGCGTCGCGGGCCCGGGCTGTCAGCTCCCTCGTCCTCGCGTAACTGCCGCCCGAGCTGCGCGTCGCCGCGGTCTCCGCGCCCACGACGCACGAAAAGCTCGCAACCGCCTTCGCCTCGGCCACTAGAGCCCCGAACCCCACTCGCCCTCTCCCCCTCCCTCATTTGCGCACCAACCGGCCCCCTCTCTCGCTCTCCCTCGCTGCGTGCACGCCAGAGCGCCGCCGCCGTAAACCCCGCCGTTCCGAGCTCGGTTCCCGGCCGCCGTTGGAGCTCCGCTGTGTCCATTGCCACGGTGAGCTTCGCCCCGACGTCCGCAACCCGGAACGCGCTCCAATTTCTCCTTCCCCTCCCTATTTCTCTCTGCCCGCGCTCACCCGCCGTCCGCCGTGCAGCCGCCACCGTCGACCCGGGCCACCGTCGCGTCTCCGTCGCCGCTGAGGAGTCCCCGGAGACCGCTTTGAGGTAAGGGACCTCTCCCGCCCCTATTGACCTTTGTTTTGCTCTCTATCGCGTTTAATTCCTCGCCGGAGTTGTTTAGCGCCGCCGCCGAGCCACTCCGCCGTGAACCACCCTCCTCCGGTACCCCTGCCCCGACCCAGACCCCACCAGAGTGTTTCCCGTGCCCTCCCCAACCTCCCCGGCCACTCAGGTCGCCCCGGGAACCCGCCGGGCCCCCGCTCCCCTCGTCTCCGGCGAGCTCCTCCGCCGCGGGGATGGGCGCCGCTGCCTCAGCTGGCTGGGGAAGAAGACAGCAGCCAGCC
Organism: Zea luxurians; assembly: GCA_029449295.1. Taxonomy (NCBI): domain Eukaryota; kingdom Viridiplantae; phylum Streptophyta; class Magnoliopsida; order Poales; family Poaceae; genus Zea; species Zea luxurians. The sequence goes on from JAOPSE010000002.1 coordinate 222,372,624, forward strand.
ATCCCATCCCCGCCGTCCATCTCAGATCGGACGATCCCGTTTTAATTAGGCCAAGTCCAATCCTAACCGTCCGCCCAAGATCCAACGGCCCAGAGCCGTTTCGCCCGCGCCCGCGCTTGCTCTGCCCGCTGGGCCCCGCCTGTCAGCCGTTCGCCCGCGCGCTCGCTCTGCCCGCCCAGTCCCGCCTGCCAGTCGCCTGCGCCCCGCGCTACCCGCCCGGCCCCGCCTGTCAGCCGCCCAGACCACCGCGCGCCCGCGCGCCCGCCCGCATGATCTAATCCTGGCCGCCCGTTTGAGATCCAACAGCTAAGAAGGCCCGATACCCCTTCGCCCGCGCGTTTTCTTAAAGAACCCCCCTGTTTTCTGGAAATTGCGCCCGCCGTCCCTGGTTTCTCGCAGTTAGGTCCTCGGACCTTTTATTTAATTCAAAATAAGTCCTTAGGATATATTTTTAACCCCTAAACTTGTAAAATTCATAACTTTGTCATATGAACTCCAAATTAGGTGCTTCAAATTGCAAAATGTTCATAATATTATTATCTATCTGTTTATGCAATGTTTCCCTGCTGTTTCCATGTCCCAATTGATGGTTAATCATTAGGATAGAATTAATGTTATGGGAACCCTATTTGAGATAAATAAAAGATAGTAGACTTTAATAAAAGTTGGAGTACTTAAGTTTATGGACTTAAACACCTAAGTTTAGGAACTTCAAACCAGATAATGATTTAGTCCCACCACTGACTTAAACCTGATTAGTGGATAATGAATCCTTTTGTATAGTCCTCTACCCCAGACCTAGGGAACACCAGAGTGCCTATCTCTTTTCTATTGTGAACTTGTGATCTCTTTGCTGCATATGTTTGGTATGTTGTTTTTGTTTGTTACCTTCCCAAGTGCATAGTGTGAATGATTACTTTACGTAGACAACGAGCAGTCTGTGTTTCCCGAGGAAGTTGCAGAGGAAGTCCCTGATCAGCAGTTTGGTGAAGGCAAGTGTCCTCTGACCCATTATGTCCTATTCATTTATAACTTACTACCCCGCATTACTTACTTGAAACCTAAGGATTGACTAGCTTTACACTTTACTTTATCCTTGATGACCTTATGGGCTATTATGGTTAGCACTCTGCTATTGCCTTAACTTAATCAATGAACATGATGTGACTATTTATGATACTGTTATCCTGATGATGTTGATGATCTTGTGATACTCTAGGGGGCTCAGGCTGTTTCCTGAGTACCTCTCCGTAAGGACCTGTTCGTTGAGAGACCACCCGGGATAACAGTGCAACCATGAGGGTGAAATGGGATGCCCTTAGCTAATTAATTAGAGGAACTAGAGGTGTAGTTGCTTCGCCGTCGTGCCGTCAATGGGGTCCAGGCACAGTGCTTGCTCTGCCGAGGCTGAGTGCCGAGGTTCTTTCGTTTTGCTTTTTGTTAGTCACTCTCCTGCGGGGAGGGGTACTGTGTTTATCAAACTGGAGAAACCTAACGGGCAGCTATGATCTCTAGGGAATCTTTGTAACAGCTACGTAGTGATACCCTGCCGGACCACCTAGGTAGTGGTCAATGGGGATTAGCTCTCCCCGGGCAGAAAGGGAATCATGACTCATGGGTAAAGTGTGCGACCTCTGCAGAGGGTAGTGAAACTGATATATCAGCCGTGCTCACGGTTAAGAGCAGCCTTGGGATCCTCTTTGATTAGAGATACAGATGGTTCGAGACTCAGGGATTATGTTATGGTTTTGGTTCGACTATGATGATGATGTTCCTCGATGAGGAAATGGTTTACGGGTTGGTTAATGCTAAAATCTGGCTTCTACTAATGATAAATACTTGACCAACTAAAAGCAACTGCTTGAGCCTAACCCCCACATAAAGCTAGTCCACTTCAGCCAAACGGGACAATTTGCTGAGTACGTTGATGTGTACTCATCCTTGCTTTACCACCAAACACCAGGTTGTCCGCATTGTAATCACTGCTCAGGAGAAGGCGAGGCCGTGGAAGGAGACTTCCAGGAGTTTCAGGACTACGACGAGTTCTAGGTGTGGGTTGGCGGCAACCCCCAGTCAGCTGCCTGTGAAGGCCTTATCTTTACTGCGTTTCGCTAGCACTTTGATTTAACTGTTAAGTTGATGACTATGTGGATGTCTATGACTCTGTGATGTAATAAGTTAATACTCTTTTATGTTATTATTCGAGCATTGTGCGATGATGTTCATTTATGTAATCGCTGTGTACGTGAGTTCTGATCCTGGCACGTACATAGTTCGCATTCGGTTTGCCTTCTGAAACCGGGTGTGACATAAGTGGTATCAAAGCCGTGTTGACTGTAGGACCGCTGACCTAGAGTAGCACTGGTCGTACTAAGGACTATTGACCTTCCCTCTCACCTTGACCTCTGATGTTACTTCAAAAGTCGGTCACCTCGACCAACCCTATGTTTTACTACCTATATATATACACTATATTATACCTTGCTAAAATTTTTATCTTATTCTGTCTATGGTTTATTCACTTGTCATATTAGTTCTGCTCTTACTCTTATGCTTACGGTGTCTTTTGTAGATGGCTCGTCTTAGACACACTGCACGTAAGTCGGTGATTCCTTTCCTGCCGTCTCGACTTGCGGAGCGTCCTCTGCACCGCACCGTGTCCGGTCAGTCGAGTCACCTGGAGAGACTGCACCACCGCCTGCGTGAGGAGCAGGAACGCCGGCGCCAGCACGGAGAGCAGCAGGGCTCTTCCTCCTCATCCCAGCATGAGGTGGAGTCCGTGAGGCCCCGTTCCTCTGTTGCCCAGCTAGAGGCGCCCCCTTCACCACCGCGGGACGCCCCGGCTGTTGGAGGAGCTATTGGAGGAAGTCCTGGAGGAGACCCCGACGACGACGACTCAGACCACAGCACGGAGTCCTCTGAGCCGCAGGAGGCGGAAGGATGGGTCGCCCGACCCATCACCCGTGACGCCGCTCGCGGTTGTCACTTCCACGACGCACTCGACACCTTGCTGCGCCAGGCTTTTGACCGGCACACCTGGTCGATCGAGTATCGTTGTGTAGTCTACCAGCACAGTCGCGGGAGGTACCCGGACCGCTGGGAGGCTACCTGCCTAGTTCGCCGTCCGGAGGATGACCTCCGGGGTGCGGAGGCCGTTTCGGAGCACTATTCCATCTCCGAGAGGGACACTGCAGAGGCGGCTATGCAGGATGCAGCACGACGTGCACTCTTTCAGTACTGTTCTTTGTTCGGTGGCGTGGCCGACGGTCTTAACCTTCGGTACTACCCCCGCCGCCCTACTGGCAGTACAGAGAGTGTGGTTGTCTCCCCTGTTGGTGAGGCTAACCCTAGGTTGAGCAGCACAGTCAACCTAGTCGCAGTGCTTAACACCGAGCTGGACCACTCTCTGGACGAGCTGAGCAGGGCTCGAACGGAGATTGCGGAGTTGCGTGCTGAGCTGGCAGAGCGCCATCACCAGGAGGGTGGTTCTCCCGCTCCTGTTGGGACTCAGCACCCATACCGCTCGCCGCCACGTGGTCACCACACTTATGGTTCCCCTGCCTGCAAGACCAGGATAGATCTGGATCCTTAGATCATTAGCGTCGAAGTTTGTAATAATTCTTAAATCGGATGTCCCAGTCTTAGATAGTTAGTTTAGTTTGCTTATCAGTTGCATTCACTACCGGAATTTGGCTCTTTGCCAAGTGTTTTTTGGGTACTCGGCAAAGAAGCTCTTTGCCGAGTGCCACACAAAAAACCCTCGGTAAAAGAAAACACTCGGCGAAGAAGCTCTTTACAGAGTGTTATATTTTTGACACTCGGCAAAGAAACTGCCGAGTGTCAAAAATATAACACTCGGCAAAGAGCTTTTTGCTTAGTGTTTTTTTCCAACACTAGGCAAAGATAATTTAAAATCACATTTTAAAGCAGTAAATTAATTCAAATGAAAAAGTTTTCAACTATAAATTTGTATAACTCATCATGATGTACAATTTATATTTTGAACATTTCTTCATATGACAAAATACAAATAAATTTGTTCATAAAACCTATATCTCTCTCGTAATTTATGAAATTACGAGAGAGATGTATAGAATTTGTGCATATTGTTAGAACTATCATGTGAGATGAACAAATGACCAAGCAACCAAAATAAAGTTTGTAGATCTTGAGAAGTTATAGAAGTTTGTAGTTGACAGCTTTTTCATTTGAAGTCATATTGTCAACGAAAACTACATCTGAATTTCAAAAATTTAAATTTTGAATTTTGAAAACAACCTCGAAAGAAAAAACCACCAACATGAAAGTTGTAGGTATTGAAGAGTTATGAAACTTTGTAGTTGACATTGTTTTGGTTTGAAATCATCTTGTCATGCAAAACTATGTTTGAATTTTGAAATTTGAATTTTTCAAACTACCTTGGATAGAAAAACCACCAAAATAAAAGTTGTAGGTCTTGAAATGTAATGAAACTTTGTAATTGACAACTCTTTGATTTGAAATCGTCTTATCATTGAAAAATTAGTGTAAAGTTTTCAAATTTAAAATTCAAATTTTGTAAACGGCCTCGGATGTAGAAACTATTAAAATAGAACTTATAGATCTCAAAAAAGTTATGCAACTTTATAGTTGGTCACATTTTCAAATAAATTCATTAGTGCCTTAAATAATCAAATTACTTTTGGTTTGTTATAGTATATGAGGAACGAAAACGTAATATAGACATAATTGGTGTAGTAGTGTAGTGGTATAGGAGGGTATGCGCGAGAGAGAGGTTGCGAGTTCGAATCTCATCATTTACGAAACATATAAATTTGATTCAAAATAATAGTGAAAAATGATAGGGCGATGGGTAAGGTAATTAGGTAGGGTAGGGTTAGAGAGTTGTTCATACAATTTAAAAAATGTTTTGTTTTTTTTTAATTTTTGCGATTCTTAATTTGCCGAGTGCTTTTCTTTGCCGAGCGCTTTTCAACACTCGGCAAAAAAAGTACTCGGCAAAGAACCCTTTGCCGATAAAATATTTGCCGAGTGTTCTTTGTTGAGTGTTACACTCGGCAAAGAACGCGATTCCGGTAGTGATTCACTAATTACAAAGGTGTCACTAAATCATTCATTCCTGCTAGGAATGCACCAGAAAGAGTGGAAGTACCGAGTAAGGCCACTCAACTCCTAGAGAGGAGAAGTATGGTGAATCAGCGCTATTCTATTGCTAAGAAACACCAAAATGATACAATGTATCAAGTGGATTGTGATGATCCACGACCCAGCTCGGTTGTGCACATAACCGAGGCCGGGACATCGGAAAACCCTAGACACATCAATTTGGGAAATTCTGATGAGTCTCTAAGGAGTGATGAAATTGCCATCAACTATGTTGAGACTGATGAAACATATGATAGAAAAGCTACCAATGTCGACATATATTTCTCCGAGCAGATTGCTGAGGACCTTCAAAATGATCTAGATCCTAAGACCATGGCAAAGTGCACTAAGCGCTCAGATTGGATCAAATGGAAGGCAACAATTTAAGTGGAGTTAGCCTCGCTTTACAAAAGAGAAGTTTTCTCGGCTGTAATACCTACACCACGTGATATCTTCCCTATGGGATATAAGTGGGTTTTCATTCGGAAACAAAATGAAAATGGTGAGGTAGTGAGATACAAAGCAAGGCTAGTAGCACAAGGGTTTACGCAAAGACCCAGTGTTGATTTCAACGAAACTTATTCACCACTCATGAGTGCAATAACATTCTGATATTTAATATCTTTGGCAGCACAAAATCGTTTATCGTTGCAGTTGATGGACATAGTGACCGCATATCTCTTTGGGTCACTGGATTCTGATATATACATGAAAGTTCCTGATGGAATAGATGTACCGAATCCAAAGGCAAAGCGCAACATGTATTGCGTGAATTTGCAGAAGTCATTATATGGCTTAAAACAATCGGGCAGAATGTGGTACAACCGATTGAGTGAATTCCTTTTGCTTAAGGGATACACGAAAAATGATGATTGCTCGTGCGTCTCCATCAAAAGATCCAAAGTAGGATTCTGTATCATATCAGTTTATGTTGATGACCTTAACATCATAGGAAATAAACTTGATATTGATGAAGCACGTTATCATTTAACGACGGAATTTTAGATGAAGGATTTGGGTAAAACCAAATTTTGCTTAGGTCTTCAACTTGAGCATTTACCTTCTAGAATCCTTGTACATCAAAGTACATATACCCAAAAGGTATTGGAAAAATTCAATATGCATATGTCTTATCCTTCAAATACTCCTATGGTGGTCAAATCTTTGGATTTAGAGAAAGATTCATTCAGACCACAGGATGATGAAGAACAGATATTGGGACCGGAGTTCCCATATCTTAGTGCTATTAGTGCATTAATGTATCTTGCTAACAATACCTTGCCGGATATTGCTTTTGCAGTAAATTTGTTAGCAAGGCACAACTCTGCTCCAACAAAACGACACTGGGTTGGCATTAAGAATATTTTCCGGTACCTAAATGGCACAAAGGTTCTAGGACTCTTTTACAAAAGAAGTAATGATCCTAGTTTAATTGGGTATACCGATGTTAGTTATTTATCTAATCCCCACAATGACCGATTGCAAACAGGATCCGTATTTTTATAAGGTGGAACTGCCATCTCGTGGAAATCGTCTAAGCAGACTTTGGTGACCACGTCCACCAACCATTCTAAAATAATTGCATTATTTAAAGCGTCACGTGAATGTGTATGGCTTCGTAGAATGGTGAATCATATACTCACAACTTGTGGTATCGGTTCTCTTGACTCACCAACTATTATCTATGAAAATAATTCAGCTTGTGTTGTTCAGATGGATACAGGTTATATCAAGAGTAATATTAATAAGCATATTTCTCATAAATTGTTTTATCCCCATGAACTTCAGGAAAATGGGGATATAAACATCTTGCAAACAAAGTCTTGTGATAATCTTACTGATTTATTCACAAAATCTCTACCATACTTCACGTTCTAGAAAATGTGTTGAGAGGATTGGTATGAGAAGACTTAAGTGCTTGTAAAGTTCAGGGGGGAGTAATTCTCCGTGATATATGACCTGTATTGAGCCATCATATTACACTCTTTTCTTTGTATGAGTTTTGCCTTGCTAAGGTTTTCTCATCCAAAGTTTTTAACGAGATAATATCAACTAAGCTATATGCTTCATCATTAAGTTTCCCCACAGGGTTTTTATGTATGATGATTACAAGCATATTTTCTTTTGGAATTCAAATGGGATTATTCTCATTATCCAAAAGACATTGGGTACTCCTTATTTTTCTCACAGGGTTTTTGAGGAGATGGTACATTGGAAGACGACTTGCAGATGATCAAATGGATTTGGGTTGATCAAGGGGGAGTGTTACAAAACATTCACATGTGATCAAACCCATCCGGTGGCAGTTACTACCCAAGGGTCGCACCCTTTGGGGACCCTGTGTACTCTAGTATATATACATCAATCTCTACAGTAAAGTTATAAGTCCCTGTCATTTGTCTCTGTCCTTCGTTTGTCTTTTCTCCCTTTACCACTAAGCACTACACAAATAGTTCAACAAAATCTATGACAAATATTTTTGTCATAAAATTTTTGCCACGTCACATACCATGTCATCACTATTAGCCATGTGGCAATGCACGACAGTACAAATTGTGACGTTTTCAAAGGTGTCATAATGGTTTTGTTACAGATCTGGTATGCGTCACAAAATCTATGACAATTTTTTGATGATCGTCATTGTAGTTCATTTAACACGCACCTTCTGTGACGATGTCCTTTTTGTCACAATGGTGTCACCAAAATACAACCTATGACAAATAAACACTAGTTAGTGATATAATCATAATGTTACAGAAGGCCTAAAAGGTTGTAGTGAATATTTATATTATTACACTGTTATTTTTTAGTGATTTTATGAGAAGAGGCCTCTATTCAATAGTTTTGCATAGGGCCTTGCTTTTTGCCGGCACGACCCTCCATATATGGACCTGGACGTGTTATCATAGGGCCAGGTTGCCTGGATCGCTTCTGAAGGGAGTACAATCATTGACCAAGGAGTCGACAACATAGCTAGCTGATCATGTTCGGCGGGCTTTACTATGACTGGTTGCTGCTTTCTAGGATAAGCTCAAGCAAGCAGCGTGTAGCTGTATGAACACCAACCGAGTAGCAACAGCTGCTGCAAACTAGCTGCAGCAAACGGTATGGTTAGGTCATGTTTGTAAGGTGTGGGAAATGAATTACAGGCTTATGTAGTGCCACAAGTGTTACAACAAAAAATGTACCATGTGCTCCTCTGATTCATCGACATTATATTATATATTATATTTACTCTTGATGGTAGACCTCTCATTACAACGATTATATAATGTTTTATTTTAAATATTCTATCACATATATCAATGATTAATGAGCTTGTCATACAATTATCACAAGTCTGACGTAGAGCAAAATATGATGATTTATTCTCATGACGAACCCATATTCTCATGGATCATCGTCACCAAAAGTATGTTAGAATGAGTTATGACAGTTTTAATGATGGTGGTTAATTTTTTATCATTAAACTTAAACATCACATTTAAATCATCATAATCAAAGAGATCTAATGACGATTCCCACTAGTGTCATCACATATTCGTCATAGAAGGTCACGTGTCGTAGTGACTGTTCATTGTCCGGTGCGTGCTACGTCAGCAAACCGTTGGGGTTTGGAGCGGTTGACCTTTAAAGTCCTTTGTCCTCTTGCGACATCGGACAGTCTGGTGGCACACCAGACAGTCCGGTGCATTCTGACTTTTGACTTATGCACTGTTCACTGTTCATCTGAAATATGCCCTTATTGAAGACTCTATATGCCCTTGTGTTTGAGTCATAACCAAGTAAAAAGTCATCTACTGCTTTAGGAGCAAATTTAGAATTTCTACCTCTCTTAATAAGAATAAAGCATTTGCTCCCAAAACTCTAAAATAAGAAACATTGGGCTTTTTACCGGTGATGAGTTCATATGATATTTTCTTGAGGATTCGGTGAAGGTAGAGTCGGTTGATGGAGTAGCAAGCAGTGTTAATCGCTTCCGCCTAAAACCGATCCAGAGTCTTGTACTCATCAAGCATGGTCCTTATTATATCCAAAAGAGTTATATTCTTCCTCTCCACTACACCATTTTGTTGAGGTGTGTAGGGAGAAGATAACTCATGCTTGATGCCTTCCTCCTCAAGAAATCCTTCAATTTGAGAGTTCTTGAACTCCGTTATATTGTCGCTTCTAATATTCTTAATTCTCAATTCGAACTCATTTTGAGCTTGTCTTAAGAATCTCTTTAAGGTCTCTTGGGTTTGAGATTTTTCCTACAAAAGAATACCCAACTAAAGCGAGAATAATCATCCACAATTACAAGACAATACTTACTCCTATCGATGCTTATGTAAGCTATCGAGCCGAATAGATGAAAGTCGCCTAGAGGGGGGTGAATAGGCAAAACCTGAAATTTATAAACTTAAACACACACTAAAGGCAGGAGGTTAGCGTTAGAATAAAATTCAAGTCCGAAAGATTGTTTCTCTTGCTAAGAGTTGCTCAAAGGATGCGAATGACGTATGAGAGCAAACTCAAATCAATATTAGCAAGGAAACGTTAGAGAGAGGAAAGAGTGCAAAAAAAATCAAGTGAGAATCAAAGCGAGTAGACACGGTGATTTGTTTTACCGAGGTTCGGTTCCAAAGAACCTAGTGCTCGTTGAGGAGGCCACAAAGGCCGGGTCTATTTCAACCCTTTCCCTCTCTCAAACGGTCACTCCGAAGGAGTGAGCCTTTTCCTTAATCTCATGGGTCACTAAGACCCCGCAAGGACCACCACACACTTGGTGTCTCTTGCTTAGCTTTACAAAGCACTTAAGAATAAGAATGGAAGAAGAAAAGGCCAATCCAAGCGACAAGAGCAACAAAAGAATACAAAACACCCTCTCTCAAGTCTCTAATGGAATTGAGTTGATTTGGAGGCTTGGAGGGGATTTGATCTATTGGATGTGTCTTGGAGTGAAGTCTTTTGCTCTTGCAATTAATGGGATGTTCAGAAAACTTGGATGGATATGAATGAGGTGGTTGGGGGGTATTTATAGCCCCCAACCACTTCCATAGCCGTTGGTGAAGGTTGTTGGCGATGGGCGCACCAGACAGTCCAGTGCGCCACCAGATAGTCACTGTGCACTGTCTAGTGCACGCCACATCAGCGCGTCCGTTAGGGTTTGGAGCAGTTGACCGTTGGAATGTCTTGTCGTCTTGCTGTACCGGACAGTCTGGTGCCTTCTGACTTCTGCGCTCTGACTTCTGTCGCGATATTGTTCATCACTGTTCATTGTGTCAGACGACCGTTGGTGCGTAGGGAGCCATTGCTCCGCTGGTTCACCGGACAGTCCGATGCACACCGGACAGTCCGGTGAATTATAGTGGAGCGCGCCTGGCAGAAACCCCGAGAGTGACTGGTTTGGAAGTGTACGGGCCTGGTGCACCGGACAGTGTCCGGTGCACCAAATTTCAGCACACTCAAAGTCTTGCTCCAATTTTTTATTGTGTCTCTAACTGAATTTCTTTCTTGGTTTGTGTTGAACCTTATGCACATGTGATAAATGATATCTAGACAAACTAGTTAGTCCATGTGGTTTGTGATGGGCGTCAACCACCAAAATCGATTATAGAAAATGGTTAACCCTATTTCCCTTTCAATCTCCCCTTTTTGGTGATTGATGCCAACACAAACCAAAGCAAATATGAAGTGTAGAAATGTAACTAGTTTGCAATTTAGACAAATGTGCATATGTTACTTGGAGTTAAACCAATTGAAAATATCACTAAGTGTATATGGATTGCTTTTGTTCTTTTTAACATTTTGGACCACATTTGCACCACTTGTTTGTTTTTGCAAATCTTTTTGGAAAAATCCTTTCAAAATCTTTTGCAAATAGTCAAAGGTATATAAATGTGATTGCAAAAAACATTTTTAAGATTTGAAATTCCTCTCCCTGTTTCAAATGCTTTTCCTTTGACTAAATAAGAGCTCCCCCTGAATGAATTCTCCCCTTAGCTTTCAAGAGGGTTTTTGAAATAGATACCAATTGAAAATTTGACATTTAAAGATAGACTTTTGAAGTGCCAATTGAAAATTCATTTTGAGGCTAACTCAAATACCAATTGAAATAAAACTTTCTTTTTGAAAAATCTTGATACCAATTTGAAAAATACACTAAAATTTTAAAATGGTGGTGCGGTCCTTTTGCTTTGGCTTAATGCTTTCTCCCCTTTGGCATTAATCGCAAAAAATGGAGAACTTGATAACCCTTAAGCATTTTCTCCCCCTTTGGGGCCTAATACTTTCTCAAATGGTAAAGTAAATATAAGTGAAAGGTTATACCAATTGAGATTTTGTGGAGTAACGACAAGTGGTAAATGATACCGTGAGAGTTTGGAGTGGAAGCCCTGTCCTTGCCGAATACTCCATTTCCCTTTCAATCTAAGACTAAGCATAGAAATACACTTGAAAGCACATTAGTCTTAGTCTTGGCACAAGAAGAATAAGAGATATGCAATTGTACCAAATGAAAGATGTATGATCAAAGGTATATGAATAAGCTATGTGTGTAATGTTTCAATCAAAGTTCCGAGAATCAAAAATATTTAGCTCATTTCTAAGTTTGCTAAAGGTCTTCTCGTCTAGTGGCTTGGTAAAGATATCGGCTAATTGGTTGTGGGTATTGACATAAGCAATTCTGATATCCCCTTTTGTTGGTGATCTTTCAGAAAGTGATACCGAATGTCTATGTGCTTAGTGCGGCTGTGTTCAACGGGATTATCCGTCATGCGGATTGCACTCTCATTATCACATAGGAGATAGACATTGCTCAATTTGTAGCCATAGTCCCTAAGGGTTTGCCTCATCCAAAATAATTGCACACAACAATGACCTGCGGCAATGTACTCGGCTTCGGCGGTGGAAAGAGCTACTGAATTTTGTTTCTTTGAAGCCTAAGACACCAGAGATCTTCTCAGAAATTGACAAGTCCCTGATATGCTCTTTCTATCTATTTTACACCCTGCATAATCGGCATCAGAATATCCAATTAAATCAAATTCCACATCAACATCTATGGGTGATTGATCAACATTTGGATGCACTCCAATGATCATCACCTAGGTCTTCGAACATAGTAGCTTAGTGATCCTCATTTTGTAGGCTCTAGTCTTGAATCTAGTTGACCCTTTAATAGTTACAATCTAACCAATTGGATCATATATCTCCTTATAAAGGTTGGAGTATGATCCAAATGAAGATGTTAAGGATTAAAATAGTGAACTCACTTGTGCCATATTTTCCACCATTCTTCAGGCATACTATTTTTTTACCACTAGCATCGCATCCTTAAATTAATCTGTTTTGTTAATTACTTTTAAATTCCATTATCAATTTTCAATATGTACCATTTGGTCTTAAATTGTTTCCGTGTGTACACAACTACTGTCCTTTCTTTAAAAATTTGAATCACATTTTGATAACCAATTTTGTTCAAATGAGTGCCTAAACAACTTCTGATGAGTACTTCGTCAGCAAAAATCTCACATGCTATCATAGTGTACTCATCGCACCAAGTGCTCATACCGTACGGAACAAAATTTCCAAATGAACATCATTTATGAGACAACCAAAACTCATGAAAACATAAAACCTACATAGCATATAAGCTAAAAGTAATTCAAAAATATAAACTACAATTAGAAAATGACCGCCTGGCTTCACTTTTTTACCAGAAGTTGTGTACTGGTGCACTGGTGCTGGTGTATGCCTAGCTCTACCGTGCCAAACAGCCCTTAGGGTTACTTTGCGAACCTCAAATCCTTTTCGAGATTAGAGGTGATTGAGTTGGAAATGAACTAATTTACTCTCCAATCTCGTCCAATCCTGAAGGGGATTTGAATTTCCAAACTAGCCCTTAGAGTGTTTAGGACTTCGTTTTTGTTACTCCAAGCGTTAGACCTTAAGTAATGTTATTTAGGAAATAAATCATTGTTATTAGGAAATAAATAATTAGATATTAAGAGGAAACGAGGATAGAACTCTAGTATATTGGGTATTGTATTTAGGACTCGAGAGACCAAGACTTATAATCGTTTGATGAATTTTTATAAAATATGGTTGCTCTTGTAAGAATGTTTTATGATTTTGAGTTTTATATTTAAAATGAGAACTTGTTTAGAGCCTCTGTTGGATATGCATGATGTAAAATTTAAGGATCGGATCGGATTAAAATCATTCTCTAATTTTATTTATTTTTAAACTAAAACTAACTAAGAGTTCAAATAAATTATAAAGAAATATTTGAATCATCATCAATCAGCATTCGCTACGGTTCTTTAAAAAAAAATTGTTTAGACATTATGTCCACTTGTTCAGCACCCCCGTCCGCCGCTAGTTGTTTCGACGGCCTTCTCCGGTTCTCCCTTCCAGGATAGAAATAGAATATGCCGCAGCATATATTTCTTCTTGATCCTGACTTGCACGGAATCAGCGTGGAGGCCGTCCATTGTTTATTAGATTATTATTATAATCGCTGCCATCTCTCCGTGTCTTGCACACGAAGGAAGAAGATGATTTGCTATATTTCCGATTATAATCACAACACAGATCGTGTCTTGCACGGGATAGACATACGTGATGTTCCATCTGTGCTAAATCATAACACAAATTTGTTTTTAAATACATAGGAGATTTTACTATATAAACTGTGCCTTAGATTAGAAAAGATGATGATAATAATAATAATAATAATAATAATAATAATAATAATAATAATAATAATAATAATAATAATAATAATCTCTACTACTTATTAAGGCTCTAATAGTAGCCTGCCTTTTTGTGTTCTGCCGGTTCGGTCTCTGACAGGTAGGGCCCACATAACCCGTCTCTGCGTATGATCCCGGTCTCTGACACGTTCCTCGTGCATGCTCCTGGTTCAGCCAAAAAATACATCCCACAACGCATCTGGTGACCACAACAGTACTACTACGCGGACAGATAGGCATATAAGCAGATTTAAACACCAACCGGTGGGCAATGTGGTACTAATTTTAACTTGCAAACCATGAAGGCAAAGACACATGCGCCATATGAGGCCCATCTGCCAATTTGTACGAGGCCCATCTCCCACAACAAATGAAAACCCTAATCTCCAGCACCCCGGCGGCCTCCAGCGCACCCGCTCCTTGCTCGCCTCCACCCGCGGCCACCACCGCCCTGCGGCCCCCGCCGCCCTGCGCCCCCGCTGGTGGACCACCCATCGCCCACCGACAAGGAGCTCGTCTCCTACTACCTCCGTCGCCGCGTCCTCGGCCATCGCCTCCGCATCGATGCCATCGCCGAGATCGACCTCTACCGCCTCGAGCCCTGGGACCTCCCCTCCCTCTCCCGCATCCGCAGCCGCGACACCCAGTGGTACTTCTTCGCCCGTCTCGACCGCAAGGTCGCCGGCGCTGGCGCTGGGGGCCGGGGCGGTCCCGGCAACATGACCAACCGCGCTACACCGAGGGGGTACTGGAAGACCACGGGCAAGGACCGCGAGGTGCACCACCGCGGCAAGCCCGTAAGACAGCTGGGGAACAGGCTGCTTCCTTGGACGAGGAGCAGTAAGACAAGGGATCTGGAGCTGGAGCCCCAATGGCGGTGACAGGAACCTCGGTGGCAGCGGCGGCGACGATGCTGGCGGCGGCGGCCATCTTCATCACCTTCGTCATCTGCTTCTACCTCTTCCTGTGCGCGAAGCGGTACCGCGGGGCCGCCCTGACCATCAGCGGCGATAGGGCCCGGCCTCGCTACGTGTTTGCGGGCGACGCGGGGTGCCACGGCGGGCTGGATGAGGCCGCCATCGCGGCGCTGTCGAGGGATTACCATCTGCTGAGCCAAAAAAGGAGTCCTGCAAAGCTACGGCTATCCCAGTATCACCCTGTCAGCAGCAGCTAGAGACGAGGCATTACCATCTGCTGAGCCAAAAATGGTGACTGCTGTCAAGCTATGAAAAATTAACTGCAACGCCCTCTATATAATATTTGTATTGGTAGCCTCTCTGCAAAATATATATAGGGATAAGACTTGCCTCGGTTATTTCTTTTCTAGACCCTACTCACATGGAAGCCATCCAATATTTTTCCGTAGCTCACCTATTGCTAACCCTGTTAGTTCAATCTGCTAATTTTATGATTTTTAGTGTTTGAGCATAATGAAGGAAAGCACCATTGTAAAACTGAACTACATGAAAAGTTGAACATAGATTTTTTTCCTGGAGATGAGTTTAACAGCGAGTTACCCTTTGGAATCATTGAACTTGTTTTGGTATTCTTCCTCATGTGACTTGTAATGCTTTGGATTATCTCCGTTTCAGTAATCAGAATGTGCAAGGAAGCTGCCAACGTCTTTACTCCATAACCATAAAATGTACATCCTATTAAGGGAGTGTTTGGTTAACAGAGACTAATTTTTAGTCCCTCCATTTTATTCCATTTTAGTCTATAAATTGCCAAATACGGAAACTATAACTCTATTTTAGTTTCCATATTTGACAATTTAGGGACTAAAGTTGAATAAAATGGAGGAACTAAAAATTAGTCCCTAAAACCAAACACCCCCTAAGTAAGAGTAGAGAAGACAATACATGCTCAATATGGGCAGTTTATATGGAAGTCTATCTTTTTTCCTTATATATTAATATTGATATTGAAGTGGAGCAGACAGCAATCTGGAAGTTCTTCTGGTGGTCTGGCACCTTTTCTGTTCATGTTTTTGTTGATCAGAACAGAAAAAAAACACACTGTAAAAAACTGAAACACTGACATTATCCTTTGGTTAGCAAATGCAATACTTTGCCTGATATTTTGATCCATGCAATACCTTCTGCAGGTAAAGTTTAGGCAAGGGCGAGATGGCTTTATGAGGAAGTTTGAGGGTTGCTGGACGATAGAACCCCTTTTTGTTGACAAGGAATTATGCCTTCCTCTGAATCCACATTCATTGGAGGAATATGAATCTTGTACTGGTGGCAGGGGGAGCGCACCGTCGCCTCCTTCCGGGACCGCCTCGCCGCGCACGGCCTCCTCCCCGACAAGCACGGTGACTACCACATGATGCTCAGGTCACATTAAAGCCCACCCCTCTGTTTCCTTGCCTGCGCTGCATTTGGACTCGGTTCATTGAATGCCATTATGCCAGTGCTTGAAACTCGCGGTTTGGTTCAGGTTCCTCAAGGTCAGGAAGTTCAAAGCCGATAAGGCGATGCTGATGTGGTCGGAGATGCTGAAATGGAGGGAGTTCGGAACTGACACCATCCTCGAGGTGGTCACTGCCAGCCAATTCTGGACCGCAAGCAAAACTTGGGAGATACTAATCTCTGTTTGGTATATACTAATAATCTTCTGTTGCTCCATGCGTTCAGGATTTTGTTTTCGAGGAGCTGGATGATGTAGAAGATTGATAGGCCATCTCCATCGAGACCACTTGATTCCGCCGCGCTCCCTACGACAGGAGGTGCCCAGGCCGAGGTCCTTCACCGGCGACGAGCACCAAACATGTACGCCCCTGCACCCATTCTCTGCCCTGCTTTATGTGTTCGGATTTGATTTCTGATTTCTTAACATGTAAATACACTTAATGACCACTGGAGCTACACATTTGAAGAATTTTACTGCTCAATCAATTGCTTTTCTTGACTATTTATCATTTTAGTTTATGAGATGTCTTGCATAATCACCAGCATCTTCTATGTATTTACCCATGCCCTTTCTAAGGTTTTGCCATTCTGCCCTGTTGCAGTTGCTCATGGTTGATGGAAATGGATTGCTCCATGCGCGAGGTAAAACACAAGTCGCTCGCTTGCTGATACTGGCAGTCTCATTTTCAAAGTAATGGTTTCAAGTAGCTAACTTGTTGCATATAGCTACTTTAATGTTGCAGTTGATCCATATTTTTTTGCTTGCAGGTATGTGTACTCAAATTAGCAAACTGAGCTCAAACAAGGAATACAAATTTTAAATGACATACATGTTGCTCAATAACTTATGTATTTTGGGTTCTACTTGGCGAGTCTTTTAAATGACAAGGCATTACTCCAATCTTCACTGAAGTACATAGCTACAACAAGCAAAAAGAACATGACTGTTACCTACTCTCTAATGAAGGCAAATAAATACTGCAGGTACTTTCATTTGTCCACCTGTTAAAACATGTATTATGTACAAGCTTCCTTAATATAGTGGTTTTGAGGTGTAAAAGCAGAAGAATCATGCATTTGTTAATTAAAAACCCGTAATTTGAAAATGATCAACTTTCAATTTTCCTGACTCCACATCTCACATGCATCTGGCAAATTTGGCCATGTCTTCACCAGCAAGCTTTAGTTTCAAACTCAATGCAGGAAAATAAAGTTCACCACAAGTCTCAGCTTTGTTCTGGAGAATATGTTCAAAACATGAGACTTTAATGTTTAACAAATTATCAACAGAAGCTGGCAAAAGATGTATGCCATTTAATTAGTTAACTTCTAGCAGATAGAAGCAATTTAGACGAGAGATCTACAAAACTGATCCACAGGGGCAGAGGCTCATGGAGGGGAAACTGCCACCACCCCCTCCTCTGGAACAACAGTAACTCTAATAGCATATAATCCTCATGGATGCTTTATAGGATGCACCTATAGTCATGCTTTATAAGAACATGAGCATGATGCATCAACTGGAAATGTATCGATTGAAAATGCTCAGAGCTTAGATGGTCAGTTTAGTAATATATCTACTGATCCAATAAATGGTGCTAAATTGGAGGCTGAAGCTGCAACCAAGACAGTTGAAACGTCTAAAGTACACAGGCTGCAAGATGGGTTTGAGCAACCATTGGCTGATGCTAGCTGTGATGGGCAAGAAAACTCTGACAGCCCTGTTTCTCATCCAACATTAGATACAAAGGTTAGTCATGTTATTTTCTTAGTCTGCTTTTCCCAGCAGCATTTATTATCTTATCATGCATGTATGCAGCAGGATTTTTTATTATTTTTGTTTTGCTTAATTATTCTTGCTACCATGTCTTGGTCCACGAGAACAATAATGTTCAATTCTTTAGTATTTTACTGTTTCTTTTAGTTGCTTTCATTTTTTAACCTGCTTACGTTACTTGTTTCTCATTTCTTTATTACTCTTTCCCCACATAACCGGCGCAATCTCGGCAAGAAGCAAGATTTGTCTTGATTTTTTGTTTGTTTTAGAGAAAGCAGTATTCTAACATGGCATGTTCCCATCAATTATTTTTTGGAAGCATGTGAGATCTTGTCGTGTAGACACTTCGCATGCCTTAAGATCTTCACCCTGGTTCAGATTTCCTTATCCATTGCAGTGGGGAACTCCAGTTTTTTCCTGGAAAATGGGCCTTGTGATGTGTGTTGTATCAGTTATTGCTTCTGTTGATTCCGTAAGTTGATGACTCCTCTGAAGTTTGATCCTAACTACAATATTTTGCACGGTGTCTTTAAGTTTCATAATAACTTTGCACTGCATTATGTGGATTGGATCTGCCCCAGTAGCACATTACCTTCATTTGTAAACTCGTTTATCAACTTGGCATAGGCCTTCTTCTTGGGCACATCTTTTGCTCTGCTAATGGTTCCTGGAAATTAGCTAGCTTAGTAACGACAATGTCTTCTTATAATTAAAAGTCCAGAAGCAACCAGTAGCACATTACCTTCATTTGTGCTGCATGCTGGTTGATATGAGAGGCTAATTTCTGAACTACTGATGCTGCCTCTTTAGGTTCCTCTTGGATTAGGAATCACATGGGTTGTTGCTTTCATTCTCACAGCAACTTTGTGTTAGCCTTTACTGCTTTCTGCCTTATGGCACAGGTTTCCAGTCCCGCGTCTTCGGCGAGTCACTGCCTTCGTCTTCCGAGGTTTGTTAGTGGTTCACGCCATCGATGGAAGGCCTGTGGTGGTGTCGCTGAGCCTGCCCTCCTACGGGCTCACCGGCGCGCTGTCTCGGCCTTCGGGAACCTCACGTTCCTGCATATGCTGAACCTGAGCTACGATTGGTTTCGTGGGGAAGTCCCGGCGACCATAGGATGCCTTGCGCATCTGCAAGTGCTAGACCTGAGCTACAACGCCTTCTCCGGTACGTTGTCCTCCAACCTCAGCTCCTGCGTCAGCTTACTGGTGCTAAGCCTCAGTAGCAACCATATCCATGGTCGCATCCCCGTCGAGCTCGGCAACAGGCTCTCCAACCTCCGGGGGCTCTTGGTGGCCAACAACATCCTGGTGGTCGCCATCCTAGGATCGCTTGATAACCTTTGTTCCTCGAGTACCTTGATCTGACAGAGAACCAAATGGTCCGGTGCCGCACGAGTTTGGGGGCATTGGAGACCTCCAATTCTTTTTCCTCTTCACGAACAACCTCTCGGGCGTGCTCCCATGGTCACTGTACAACCTGTCATCACTCAATAACTTTGGGGTAGAATACAACCTATTGTCTGGAACTCTCCCTATCAATAAGACGTGTTTCGGGTTACAGACTAAACACAAATTTCCCAATGCGCTTAGCGCTACTGAATAAATTACGATCTAGCTTTGAATAATAATATCGAACTACTGAAAACATATTGGGTTACACCTGCAAAGTGAACTCACCTAGACGTAACACTAAGGCCATTGTATGGTTATTTTTGTTTCTACTTATGAAAATAAGCACTTAAGTTCTATTATATTATCCTCTTTCTAAAACATTTTAGACCACGAGAAAATCTACATGAAAATAAGCACTCCCCTGATTGATTTTCCCCTAAAATGATTTATTATTTTCATTGCAAAAACTAAACTCATAGAAGATAATTGTTACTATTTATACATAAACTTTAATTACCATTTACAGGAAAATAGTCTGGATCTGTCATCACTTGAATCAGCACCCAAAAGTTTGCTCTTTTAATTATATCCTTACACAATATATTTATTGTGTGCAGAAAAAAATAAAGAAACAAGAAACTCACGTTTACAAATAGTCTTAAAGGTAGTATATCCCAAGCAAGAACAACCAAGGTTTAGTAAAAGGAAGGATTATGTGTTGATCTACCTGGGGCGAGCCATTAACTATGCACTGCTCAGACTGGTGTTGATGGTGGAGTGGTTTGTATCGATGAATTTGATAAGATGCGACCTAAAGACATGGCGCCAGTTTATATGTTTGGTGAAACTAGAATAGACATAGTAAATCTTCTTTCTTGTTATGCCCTGTCGAAACCTCGTTAACCCAGTCTCTGTTTTCTTATGCAATTCTAGAGTTGCGATTCCCGAGGCCATGGAGCAGCAAACAATATCTATTGCCAAAGCTGCCATTACAATAATACTCATTTTAGGGACTTCATTTCTTGCAGCTGCCAATCCAATTGCAAGATGCTATGACGCTCTTAAGGTTGGTAAACATGTATTTATTGATGCAATAATTATCCACTATATAAAGTATAAACTGTTCTAGCTATACAGGCAAGCCAATTAATTTGACAAATTTTCTTTTGTTGTTTGCAAGCCAAACTAACTTGTATAGCCTTTCTTATAAATTCCATTTCAAGCATATGTTGCTTTCTAATAAATCATATGCTTCAATTCACGTGGTTGGCTATACAATTATTGGTGGTGATTATTGAAATTGTATTTAACCATTTTACAATATTTAGAAAGCCTATTTGGTTTCAACAGAGTTCATGTATCTTTTCATTCTTGATGAAATTCTGGTATGGACTTTGATGTTTGAAGCACCCAGATGCAAATAATTTGCAAAAGTTGCAGAAGAGATTCAAATAAACCAGTTATCATTCACATAGTTCACATAGTTTAAATCACTATTGTGATTGAGATTCCCATAAGCGCTAAGTTGCCTAATAATTCAGTAGAAGATGACACACTAAAGTTATTTAAAAGAGAACACACTACAGTTAACGACCCTTGAGTGTACCTGACTGAGGAAGAGCCTTGCCATAAACCTTGTCTATAGTTTGAGCAGAGCCGGCCCTACAAGGTTGATAAACATCCTTGTAGGTTGCAGATGGAGCCATCCTTCTTCTCAGCAATCAACACTGGAACAAAACCATTAACAGCATAGGAGTCACGAAAAAATAGCTTGCAAGCTTGGCTGTTAGGCTCTCGCGCAGTGGGCGTTGTGCAAATACTGTCTCATTCTTGTCCACGATTGAAGAAGCATCGACACTGTCCTTGTCCATGGTAGGCGTTGCCACAGGTTCAGTGCAGGCACCTCTGTGGTGGTCGCTAGGGCTAGGTCGATAGGCTGGCCATCGTCCATAGGTGACATGGTTGGAGGGACCTAGGTTGTGCATGGCTTGTCCAGGGTGGGTGTGGTAGAGCTATCACCAAGGATCACCAGTCAGCTCACGTGGTGGCTCATGCTCCTTGTCCGAAGTGTATGGAACCTCACTACCATCTTTCTTGTCTGCAATGAGTGCTTTGCCACAACTGTTAGCGATCCTGACCATTCCCTGCCAACAATGGATCCAGGATTTTATAACAGAGTATGCCACATAAAAAATATTCATATTTTTTAATAGTATACGCCACATAAAAAATATTCAAATTTTTAATAGAATACGCCACATAAAAAATATTCAGATGTTTTAAATATTCAAATTTAAATATATTGAGTCTCTTGATAATTGGAATGACATTGTTAGTTACATTTGTCGGCAGGGTGTTTGGGGTTTCTGCTATAGCTGCCATTCGTGTTGGCCTCTTGCTTGCACCTGGTGGTGAGTTTGCTTTTGTTGCCTTTGGAGAAGCTGTCAACCAGATAACATATGTTGTTTTCTTTTCTTTTCTTCGAATGACGCAGGAGAGCTGCATGTCATTTCATTAAGAAGGGAATAAAACAACGTAGGAGCAGCAAAGCTTGCTCCCACCAATTAACCAAGTACAGGACTCCTAGCTCCACACACCAGTAAAATTAACACGGCCAGCGCATAAGAGCTATTGCAGAGCCTTAGTTCTAGCCCAACACCACAATATACATTCTTCAGAAACAACAACTAGAACTCTTTTTATGTCTCTAGACCTACTTCTCATGTACACAATAGTTGATCATAGGAACATCTATAATTGTTGTATGTCACGAATCATATGATTGTTGTGCTATGGATAAATGTTATAGAGCAGAGGGGAAACTAATGAACACACTATTTTACAGGGTCTTCTATCACCTCAATTAACAGCGTTGCTATTTTTAGTCGTTGGCATTTCAATGGCTATGACACCATGGTTAGCTGCTGGAGGGCAATTTCTGGCATCGAAATTTGAGCAGCATGATGTGAGGAGTTTATTGCCCATGGAAAGTGAGGTATTTGTTTGTTCCCACTTTTGCTTCTTGCTTCGATTACGATGTTGCATTGTATGGAATTTTGGCGACATGCATCCAAAAGCACTATTAGTTTGCCATATCTCACTTTGTCTAACCTTCCATGTAGAATACAAGTTTCAATTGAATGTCTATTTGTGTAGCTAACTGTGTTACCTGTGTGAAATGTAGCTAGACTCATTTGCCATTTGATATTTGTGTGATTGAGTGGTCTGACAATTAAGAAATCAAACAATTCAGTAGCCTTGTTTACTTCTTTTGAGTGTGCCTCTCCTTCTCTTTCGGTGGCCTAGAACTTCAGCAGAGAAGAAGTTAGATTGTGGTGTTTGGCAGGAGCTGCTAAGCTCTAGGCTTTAGTGAGTGGGGTGGGTGGTTTTTGGTCGTGAAGGAGGGATGGTTTAACTCTCTCCTTTCTAGAGGTCGATCCTGTTTGTCTCAGGCGCGGATTCGTCTTTGTTTTCTCAACTCCTTTCTCCCAAGGTTGGGGATTGAAGTGGGTTTCTTGTGAGGGATTCTTTTCCCCTGTTTTTTCCTCTTTTATAAAATGATGTGCAGCTCTCCTACGTGTTCGAGAAAAAAGTACTTTGTATGATACATGATAGTAGTTTCTTGTGGCCAACCCTAAGCCCTAAAATTATTTCCGTATGTGCTGATTGGCCAGCCCTAAGCTGCTGAGAGTTTCACTTGAGTGTTCACATGAGTTGAGCATGGTTTACAATCAGTCATCCCGACACGCTCAAGTACGTCAAGCGTTTTGTTGGAGAATGGTATATAAACAATGTTGAGCAATGCCATCAAGTAGGCAAATTTAATTGTTTTACTAAGTCGTTTTCTGGAACCACTTTAAGAAGGCGCTTGCAGAGCACCACCATGGAAGGTTGCTTGATGTGATAATATTTTGCTATTCATTTCTGTTTCAGTGCTCACTTTGCTACAGTGCTTTGCATATGCTCAAGGTCACCAGAATACTATTTGCTTCAATATAGAAACTGGACATGTGAGTCCACTTCTCTAACCCCCTGTTTATGCAGGGATAACTTTATTCAGACGGTCCGAACTTGAAGCTGCATGCATGTGAACTTGTGAAGGTTTCAGCAACATAATTGGCACACTACCTAGATTTGAAATGTATAAAGGAACTCTCCCATGCAGAACGGAAATAGCTGTGGTGGTTTCTACAACGGTAGCTTTATGCAGGAGGTTAGTACGCTAGAGCTGAATCACACTTCATGAATAAGGTATAGATTTGGTCATTCTATTCCATTCTATTTCCAAAATTGTAAGGTATTGGGTTTTTGCTTGCTTTCTAGGTTGAAGCCTTATGAACCTTGGGCGGACGGGATGTGGCCTGCGCGGAAGCCAGATGCACCTGAGGTTCCAGAAGCTCCACGCGCGACCGATCGGAGGACGCGGATGGTATGTCGAGGGGGAAGCTAAGCTCACGGTATAACTTTCCAGCCTCAGCACGGGAATCCGATGCAGAGGCGGGAGGGAAGCTAGGAACAAGCACGCTCGACAGAGGAAGCGGAAGGTCATATCGCGGATGGCGTCGAGGGCCAGAACGCGACGTCGGGGCTTCTTTCGTGCTTGAGCGGCAGGAGCGAGGCCCATGAGATGGAACAGGGGCGGGGCCACGAACAATGTGGACGCCCTCGTTCCACTCTTATGCTATTTTATATCTCAGAATGTGAATACTTATGTTTTCTATAATAATCATGGGTCATTTTCACTATCCTGGGAAATTCGGATCTGTGTTCGCCTCAATTCCTGGACCCATCTTTGCAGATCTATATATGTTTCAGACCATAATATTTGTTTTAGACTACGTTAGATTATTATGTGTTTCCGTTGCAACGCACGGGCACCCACCTAGTAATAATAATAATCTTCGAAGGTCGCGAAAGGAACACGCGGTCGACGCACAGAAACCAGCAGCGGCGCGAATGATCCAATCCAACGGCAGGCGGCGGGTGTACCGCGTCAAGTTTTCAAACCTGCTACAGTAAACTGTTTCCCCTTGGCAATCAATGCGGCCCCGCCCGAAAACCGAACGCGAAGAGCTAGGCGTACACCAGCCCAGCATACACCTAGCGGCAGCGCGGGAGCCCGACGCCGTTACGTCCGGAAATGACGACCCTACCCTCGCCGTGCCTATCCACTCGGCCCTCCCCACTCTCCCGTCTCCCGGTCGTGACAGTACTGAGCCCACGAGGGCAGAGCGGTAATCTCGTACCGCGCCCGTCCCCACCCCAAGTCTCGCCGTCCATCTATATTTTTTCGTCTTCGTCTCGTCTCCCCTCTTCCCCAATTTCTCGCGGCGTCGTTCCGTCCCAAATATCGCCCCGCGATCCCCCACCTCGCCGACTGGCTCCCCCGCTCCACCTCGTCGACGGGCAGAGGAGACCCCTCAGGGCCGGGATCGGACTCCTCTTTCACCGGTAAGCATGCCCTGCCTCGGTTCGCGTCGATGGATTGCTCCTCGTCCTGCTCTGCCCTGCCGTTTTTCGTTTCCTCGCCGCGAGGACATCGGGTTAACCCTGGCAATTCCGTCCCGGAACGGGCGTGCCACGAATTTGCTCTGCTCGGTGCAGGTCAGAGTGCCAATTTGCGGTTCGATTGCCCTACATTTTCCCCCTCGCGGGTCCAACCGCGCCGCCTTCCCCCGTTAGGTAGCCCCTGCCTCAAGCAATCGAATCGGGACTCCGCATTCCACGAGGACCCTCTTCCCGGCGTGCTGTCTACACATCTTATCTCAATTCTCAACCAATTGCGTCACGTCGTGTGACGGGCGTGGTGTTCTTGTCCGTTCGCGATTCGCGGCGTCGCTCTGTTCGCGGATTCGAATCTTCTAGGTAGGGACGAAGAAGAAGATCACCCCGCGCCTTGGAGCCACACGGCCGGCCGGCAGGCAGGCCGTTATGTGACGCGTTAGTTTCGTTTGTACTCTTGTACCACTTCTTTTTCCCCCCCTTCTTGCTTTGTTTGATAGCTGTTACTGTTCGATCACCTTTTGCATTGTTCACGACTCACGTGCTTGCTACTTTGCCGCGTGTAGGCATAGCGACGATGCATGTTGGGTAAATTTGATTGCTTCTATCCTTTCGCTCCCTCTTCATCGATTTGGATCTCAACTGGACCTGTTTAAATCTTCTTTTCAGCAGGCAATTGAACTCACGCAGGGTATACGGTTAATAAGGCCAAAGTATACCAATTTGATTGCCGTTTCTGTCGACTGCACTCGCAACCGAATCGAATGTGGAAAGTGCCTGTCTCCAGAGGTCCTTTATAGGCTGTTTTAGGCTTTGTTTTGCACGGTACAACTGTTTTTCGGTGCACGAAATGAAAAACCGATGCATATATTCCTCAGGGTTTGCTTGCTTAGTTCCTGTATCTCAATGGCTTGTTTACTTAGTTTCTGTGTGGAGGAGGGTAATATTATGTTCTGTACCAAGTATTGAAGCAAATATTTCTTTTACTCTTACATTGCAGATTTTTCCATGCACTTTAGGCTAAAAATGCTTTGGTCTGAAACCTATCTGCCCTTTTTTCTGGCCGCCAACGGTTTCAGCCAACGCATACCAGTGATGAAGATCTTCCGCTGAAGCTTGCTCAAGCTGCAACAAAGCATGACGGTTGTGCACATAATGATGCTTAATCATTCATGTTGCGAAACCCTCCAGTGGAACTTCCTTCTTCTGATGCAACCATGTATAGGTGGACCTAGTTTTGAGGTGGATGCGCTGAGTTTTGAAGGTGGCGAGGGATCTTTCCTGCGGGGTTCTATTTGTTCTCAGTGATTTTTGGCAAACACTCTTTGGTTAGGTTAAGAATAATGGAAAGGTAAGTAGTAAGTGCTCTTTTCACTTTTTACTTTAGATGGTCTGGAAGGTTAATTTGACATTTACTTCCTATTTCTTACAGGTACAAATTGTTACGGAAGATAGGTGATGGAACCTGTGGGAATGTTTTTATGGCTTCTAATGTAGAAACTAATGAAATTGTAAGTGCAAGAACTCACCAATTGAAACATTTTGTTCTTCCAAGAATGTGTGTGTACCCAATCGTGTATGCATGATGTTGCAGGCTCAATTTCAGCAATAGCATATTGTACTCATTTGGCTATTTCACTGAAGAGACTTTATTATGAAAATTAGCTGACACTTACAGCATTTACACCAACTAACTTGTTCTCTTTGCTCCATCCAGGTTGCTGTTAAAAAAATGAAGAGAAAATTTTGTCATTGGGAAGAATGTATTAGTCTGCGAGAAGTGAAGGTATTCTCTTTTGTCAAAGAGGATCACATACGTATTCAGAAGATACTATCCTGCAGCTTGATTTTCTTAACAAAGAAAGAACTATCTTTCTGCAGGCCCTTCAGAAACTATTTCACCCTAACATTGTGAAGCTGAAGGAAGTGACGATGGAAAACCATGAGCTGTTCTTCATCTTTGAACACATGGTTTAGTCCTTGCTACATCTAGCATGTTTTTACCATATTTTTGTATAAATAAAAGGAAGAGAAAAAAAGGCTAATTCACCATGCTATTCCCTAAGGCACACATTGGTGAGATGATGATTTGTGATGGTTAACACGAGAACGACATTAAATGTACTAATTTTTGGTGTATGTTGTATTATATTAGCCAAAATTAGTTCACCTATGTTTCTTCATTAAATGAGTTAACCTATTTCCTTATATTTGTGATGTATTATGCTCACTTAGTGACAGGTGTATGCTTCTTTCAGATGAGGCATCAAATTTTCCTAAGTTGCTTTCTTACTTGCATCTAAGCGGTCTTTATGTAGTTTGTTCCTTGCTGAAATGTCAGCTGATTTTTCTTTCAGGAGTGCAATTTATATGATGTCATAAGGGAAAGGCAAGTTGCTTTCCCTGAAAGGGATATACGGAACTTTATGGTCCAGATACTGCAAGGTCTTGCATATATGCATAATAATGGGTATTTTCACCGTGATTTAAAACCTGGTAATGTGTCTTGCTGATATTACATTGGAATTATCTTATCTTTCTTTCTGTTAAAATAATTAGTTTTTTCCCTTCTATTTGTGCAGAGAATTTGTTGGTGACAAATGGTATTATTAAAATTGCTGACTTTGGGTTGGCAAGAGAAGTATCTTCCAATCCTCCTTACACTGATTATGTTTCCACCAGATGGTAAGTTTGTGCATGAAATTTACAATTTGTTTTATATAATGATATATTTATGCAACTAAATCCTCAAGATCATCTATATTCTTTAGGTATCGGGCTCCAGAGGTTCTACTGCAATCTTCAGTTTATACACCTGCTATTGGTAATTTCATGGTGCCCTTGTCCTGCCTTTTGGTTTGATATTACCCTTTTAGTTATTTGTTATGTATAGTTACTGTATTTCTAATACGACTACACATAATGCACGTAAATTATTTCTTCTATGCTGCAAAAGATTGCTAGGAAAAGATTAGTCGTACTCTGCAAGCCATTAGTTTGTCATGCTTTATAGCTTTTCACATTTGCATGATTATATCCAAACATCAGTACACCACATAGTTCCACCTCAACAAGGTTCAAACAATGAACTGTTCTTTTCTCTTAAAATGCATAATTTTTCTCTGTGTGGCTTTTAGCTTGTGATATCACCATTAATAGCTGTGCTCTTTTTCAGACATGTGGGCGGTTGGTGCTATTTTGGCTGAGCTTTTTACACTGTCCCCACTTTTTCCTGGTGAAAGGTAATATTATAGTGCTGATATTGTGGACGATCACTATAATATTTCTTCAGGAGTTATCTATATTAGGTATCATGTATTAGTTCTAAGTTCTAACAGGGCCTTAGCACATGTATGCTACCTGTTTAGTTATGCTGATGTGAACTTCAGTTTGTGCGCTATATGTAATAATGTTTTATTTTCAATAATCAACTCTCCAGTTCTGCTGAACTGAACTTCCTAATACACATGCTTAGTTCGTCAGTAGCCTGGAACTTCACTCTACACTGTCTGGTGTCTGCTATCCTTTGCCTGCTACTTTAAACTTTAAAGGCCTCACATATGCAACTGTCTGGAATTATGTTTTTCATTGTTGTTTGTTCTTTGGCTCATGCCTTCATTAATGTATGCAAGCAACCTTGTATGATTGATTTGTTGAAGTATTAGAGCTTAAGTTAATGAAGTGCGCACTGAAACATTTAGACAGTATTTTTACCATTGATATTGTGATTTTACATTGCTTCTTTTGTTTCTTAACAGTGAAACTGACCAGCTTTACAAAATATGCACTGTGCTTGGGACCCCTGATTGCACTATTTGGCCAGAGGGAATGAACCTGCCTCGTTCATGCAGCTTTAAGTTTTTTCAGGTGAATTTGAGTTCCATCTGGACTCTGGAGTCATCCGATTAAATGTTTCCAGGCCTTTGGCTTGATTTATTTTTCTTTTCTGGCAGAATCCTCCAAGAAACTTATGGGAGCTTATTCCTAATGCTTCATCTGAAGCAATCGATTTGATCCAGGTACACCAATAGACTGCTTCTATGCTGTTGGGACATGATATCTATTCTAAGTACTAATTTCACACTTTTTATGCAATATCTAGCTTTGTTGCTTTACATGATTTGCGCAATGACAGTTCTCAATAGTACCATTCTGCTTCTTTTTGTTAGCAACTTTGTTCCTGGGATCCTCGAAGGAGGCCAACTGCCGAGCAAGCATTACAACATCCTTTCTTCAATGTACTGTTACTTATTGAGGTTGTCATTTTTGATAAATTTTGTTGCATTCGAGTGGCCTGACTCCCGTGAGTTTTCTAGGTGTGCAATTGGGTACCAAGACCTGTACATGATGCTTACCATACAAAAACAAACCGACCTAGTGAGTCACTTTTTTTTTTATCAAAGCATATGGTCATGACATATCTTAACTTTAAGACAATAAATAATTTAACTGAATCCTTTTGTATGACTTTAACAGAAGCTGAACCAAGATTGGAACTGAACCTGTGGGATTTCAGCACAGAACCTGATGATTGTGTCCTTGATTTAACTCTCAGTCTGAAGCCAAGTTTTTCTGGAACAGGTGCGTGAATTTTTATGTTGTAAGGTTCAAGAAATACTCGTCACTTTTTCATCTTGCCGGCCGTGGCATGCTGTTTCACATTGCTATTTTTCGTATTGCAGATCTTGGTAAGCATGTCCCACGACGTACAGAAGAGGTGAGAAATTATTAGGGTGTGTAAGATGATATCATTTTTATGCAATGGGTGCCGTCATGATATTTTTGCTATCCTGACGTGCAGGAAATTCTCCTGTACCCGGGATTTGAGAATACCCCTGTGAAGTCCGGTATGTCCCTTGCGTTAATTTGCTGTGTCTTTATTGTCAAGCATGGTATCACATTTGCTAACCCTGAAAAGGGGGCTAACAAATGCGGTAACTAGTATTATTGACGCCATGTCAGGTTTTTGGCCTCTGGTGCCATCTGATCGTCCCGTTGGTGATGTTCCGGCCATACCATCCTGGCAGCAGGCGTACATGGTTGACAGGTGAATTTCTTCTGTCAAAAGTAGAGGAAGAATTGTGTATTGTGCAATACAGTATAACAAGCACCGCGTCCGTGTTTCTGCAGTCAAGGCGCATTTTCTGGCTCTCCGTTCTTGCAGTCGAACCTGTTGTAGAACCGTTCGCTAGAACCTATCCGGCAGGTGAATTTCTTCTGACGGAGACAGGATTAACAGATTCATACGATTCTTGATACGTCCAGCTTCTCGCTGTATACACACTATCTTGAATAAAGTGTTGCCAGTAGAGGAAATGTATATACAGTTCGTTCGTAGCTCTTGAGCTTCTTTCTTTCTTTCTTTCTAGAGTCATATTCCACACCACTCCTATGTAAATAACGGCATGCATGATAATCTCTCTTCCAAAACAAACAATTTTGTGTTGTACGCCGGCTGCTGTGGTTGTCGTTTGAGCGATTGTACCGGCTGGGTACATCAATTGCAAGCTAGCAGGACTCTCCTCGCTAGGCAGGAACATGAGGCTACCACAGACCGTGAGTTGGAAGCTAGCTAGCTAGGTCCGATCGACAATCCTCTTGCACTGGTCGTCGAGAATAATGACCAGTAAGCAGCTGATGATGCCGTATTGAAATTGACTTCGTTCAACAAGGCATGGGAACTGGGATACAGTGTTAAATGAAGAAATAAGCTCGGGAACAAAGTTTTTGAAAACCATAAATTTTGAAATACTATATTATACTTTAGTCATGATAATACCATAATTTAAAGTGCTATAATTTTAGAACTGAAGTTCACATCTAAGCTTAGTATACTTTAAAACAGATACAATATTTAAGAGTTAGTAAACACCTCCTTAAATTTTGTAATGTAAGTAGTGCGTCGTCTTAGAGACTAGTCAACCCCTTTAAGAGTTAGTAAAAGGGTGTGTATGTCACATCTGGATTTAAGGGGTAAGGCCGGATGCGTCTCATATGTGCGCCAAAGAAGAACATCACATATAATGACAGTGTATAGAGATAAATGTTACAAATATCATTTGGTGACGAATCCGCCCATAGAAAAGTGGCTAGATGAGTTGATCAAAGTGGTGTGGAGCCACAACACAACCATGTCAAGATCAACAGGTTTTACACCTTTCAAACTATTATTTGGTGACGAAGCTTGTCGGGTACCATAATTAGGGGTACCCCCAACACTCCTAAACACGGTTGGAAAACGTCTTCAGAACAAACCATAAAGACTGATAAACGCGGTTGAAGTCAAGGCCTCGTCTGCCAAGGGACGCGATCTCGCCTCGCCCGAGCCCGGCCTCGGGCAGAAACAGTAGTCCCGGACGGATTCACGCCTCGACCGAGGGCCTCCACAGGCAGTAGGAGCACCCTCGGCTCGCCCGAAGCCTAGCTCAGGCAAACTTTGTCATGCAGCGGCCTCGGCCAAATTGCCTTACCAACCGACTGTATCGCAGGCGCATTTAATGCGGGGATCGCCTGACACCTTATACTGACACGCGCGCCTCAGTCGGTAAGGTCAAAGTGACCGCAGTCACTTTGCCCTTTCACCGACCGTTCTGACAGGGAAACAACACTATTCACCCCGTTCTGACTACTGTGTCAACCACCAGGGAAAGACTAACAACAGTCGCGGCCACTCCCGAGTTCAGCCTCGGGCGCAACAGGGAGCTCCGCCTCGCCCGACCCCAGGTCTCGACCTCAGCCTCGGCCTCGGGAGGAGGTCTCCGCCTCGCCCGACCCCAGGCCTCGACCTCAGCCTCGGCCTCAGGAGGAGGTCTCCGCCTCGCCCGACCTCAGCCTCAGCCTCGGGAGGAGTCACCGCATCGCCCGACCTTGGCCTCGGACCGACTACGCTACAACGGATACATCATTACCCTACCTCTAGCTAGCCGCCTCAGGCTACGAGGGAACGAGACCGGAGTCACATCTAGATTACTCTGGCAACAGGTAATGATGGTTCCCCGCATGCGTCCATGACGTCAACAGTCCACAAGCTCTCTACGAAAGCAAAGAAACGTCAGCAGGACCCAGGGCCGCACCGCCAGCTACGCTTCATACAAGGCTCAAGCACCTCTTCGCCAGACATGTTAGCACATTGCTACACCTTCATATGTACAGCTGGACCATCCCCTTGTGTCTATAGAAGGGGATGCCCAGGGCCTGCGAGAGAGGGGGGGGGAGAGATGCGGGCAGCAGGAGCAACGGAGACGGACTCACCCAAACATCGAGCTCCACTCCGCAACGCTAGACTCCTAGGGAGGCCTAGGGCCCGTTCCCTCTCTCGCGGCGCTTGTAACCCCTACTGCAAGCACCCCCGGTGCAAGATAATATAAGCCTCATCCCTCCGCTTGTGTTCCATCTTGCATCAACCTATCTGGACAGGGGCATGCGGCACTAAATTCACTAGTCGGTCCGGTTGAGGGTCCCCCGGGTCCGAAACACCGACAGTTGGCGCGCCAGGTAGGGGCTCACTGCGTGTTAAGAATACTTTCCCGTTGAGTTCCAGATGGACAACCTTCAGCAGCCTCTTCAGCCCGGGACGGTGCTCCGCTTCGGAAGTCTCGAGTTTATGTCCCTCGACGGCGTCTACGACATGGTACTGCTCCGCTCGCAGCACGACAACAACGACGGTCGTCGGCTCGCCCCACGGAGACGAACTCGACGATGACGACATCTCCACGTGGCGGAAGAGGAACACCTGGGTCAACCCCGCCACCCTCCTCGCTGGAGGAGACGGAGACGGGGCAACCATGGCCAGGCAGGGGGCAGCACCTCGACGGCTGTCGGACCAGAGCGAGTCGACGACGCCGGCACCCCTGCGGGGGACATGTCGGGCGTTATCCTCGCACCTGAGACAACGACAGGTGTCGCTTCCCGGCAACGTGCCAACCCCAAGCGGACTAATGATGCCGACACCCTTGCGAGGGACTTGTCGGGCATTAGTCTCGCACCTGAGATAACGACATATTCCACCTCCGATGCAACTTCACCGCCGTCTACCAACCAATAGGTGCCTTCAGTTTTCCATCCCGTTCCCTTTAGATTCAGCTTCGACCCACCAAGCGACCCCGCTTCGGTGAGCGCTTTCGTGAGGGCATATCCTGACCTTACGGGGTACCATATGTGGTCAACTTGGGACCGACTGACGGCCGCCTCAACCTCCGGACCCGCGGGTTCCGAGGAAGAGGACGACCCCGATGTCAGTTGGGATTTCTCTGGACTCCGTGATCCCAGTGCCATGCGCGACTTCATGTCCGCATGTGACCACTGCCTCTCCGGCTGCTCTGATGATGGTCACAGCCTCGACGATGAGGGTTGCGACCCAACTCGCGAGTGCTTCCACATCGATCAAGAAGATCACGACGGAGAAAACCACCTCGGCATGCCAGGAAGTGACGGCGCCCTTGCACCTACGTCTCGCGTTGAGATCCCGCGGGAGCTAGCTGTGGCCCAGGTCCCCACGGGAGGTCAGGGCTCACAGCTCGAGCAACTCCGCAAGATGCAGGCCAAGCTCGACGAGGAAGCGGGGCGACTTGTGCAGCTCCGGCAAAACCTCGAGCAAGAGTGGGCAGGCCGAGCGCTCGCTGGAGGAGCACGTCATTGGGCCCGGGACGTCCAGCACCGCATTGTTGACAATGCCAGGGCAATGCTGCCCCCGGCCATCAACGGGGCTGGCCAGGACCTGGCTGCAGCGGCGGTATTGCTTCGAATGATGCCGGAGCCATCCACCACCAAAGGGCGACGTATCCAGGGCGAACTCAAGAACCTCCTGGAAAATGCCGCAGCCCGATGAGCCGAGAGCTCCGCCTCCCGAAGGCGAGGGTGCCCCTTGGTGCATCACGTGGTGTCCTCTCAACACACGCGCGAGGCCTCGGTCCACACCGAGCCTACAAGAGACGAGACACCTACAGCCAGGGATCGCCTCAGCGACGATCAACACCGCCGCGACCGTCAAGCCCGCCTCGAGGAGAAGGTGCGCCGAGGCTACCATCCCAGGCATGGGGGACGCTACGACAGTGAGGAGGATCGAAGCCCCTCACCCGAACCACCAGGCCCACGGGTCTTCAGCCAGAGTTGTGGCTCGCGGATTACCAGCTGGCGTGCTAGTTGGGAGGAACGGACGACGACAACCTCATCATCCGCAACCTCCCCCTTTTTCTCTCCGACGCTGCTCGGGCCTGGCTGGAGCATCTGCCCCCTGCACAGATCTTCGGCTGGGACGACCAAGTCAAGGCCTTCGCGAGAAATTTCCAAGGTACATACGTGCGCCCTGGGAACTCATGGGATCTCCGAAGTTGCCGCCAGCAGCCCGAGAAATCCCTGCGAGAGTACATCCAGCGGTTTTCAAAGCAGCGCACCGAGTTGCCCAACATCACCAACTCGGACGTCATCGGGGCTTTCCTCGCCGGCACCACTTGCCGGGACCTGGTGAGCAAACTGGGGCGCAAGACTCCCACCAAGGCGAGCGAATTGATGGACATAGCCACCAAGTTCACCGCTGGTCAGGAGGCGGTCGAAGCCATCTTCCGGAAGGACAAGTAGCCTCAAGGAAGGCAGAAGGAAGACGACCCTGAGGCGTCCATCCAACATGGCAAGAAAAAGAAGACCAGGAAGAAGGTGCAAGCGAAGCGCAACGCCATCGACATGGACCTCGTCGCCGCTGCCGAGCACAGGAATCCTCGAAAGCCTCCCGGAGGGGCCAACGTGTTCGACAAAATGCTCAAGGAGTCGTGCCCCTATCACAAGGGTCCCGTCAAGCACACCCTGGAAGAGTGCGACATGCTCCGGCGTTACTTCAATAAAGCTGGACCCTCGGCGGAGGACGACAAGGACTACGACAACAACAAGAAAGGGGGCGACAAGGAAGAGGAGTTCCCAGAGGTCCACAACTGCTTCATGATCTACGACGGATAGGTGGTGAACGCCTCGGCTCGACACCGCAAGCAGGAGCGCCGGGAGGTCTGCTCGGTGAAGGTAGCAACGCCAGTCTACCTAGACTGGTCCTACAAACCCATCACCATCGACCAAGGCGACCACCCCGACTACGTGCTGAGCCCAGGAAGGTACCCGCTCGTCGTCGACCCAATCATCGGCAACGTTAGGCTCTCCAAGGTCCTCATGGACAGAGGCAGTAGCCTCAACATCATCTACGCCAAGACCCTAGAGCTCTTGGAGGTTGATCGGTCCGAGATCCGGGCTGGTGCAGCGCCCTTCCACAGGATCGCACCCAGAAAGCGTATCCTGCCCCTTGGATAGATTGACTTGCCCGTCTGCTTCGGAACTCCCTCCAACTTCCGAAAGGAAACCCTCACCTTCGAGGTAGTTGGGTTCTGAGGGACCTATCACGCGGTGCTGGGAAGGCCGTGCTACGCCAAGTTCATGGCCATCCCCAACTACACTTACCTCAAGCTCAAGATGCCTGGCCCCAAGAGCTAGAGTCATCACCATCGGGCCCACGTACCGCCACGCTTACGAGTGCGACGTGGAATGCGTGGAGTACGCCGAAGCCCTCGCCGAGTCCGAAGCCCTCATCGCCGACCTGGATTGCCTCTCTAAAGAAGCGCCCGACACAAAGCGGCACGCCGGCAACTTTGAGCCGATCGAGGCAGTCAAGTCTGTCTCTCTCGACCCCAGCAACGACGCCAACAGGAAAGTCAGGATCGGCTCTGAGCTCGACCCCAAATAGGAAGCAGTTCTCGTCAACTTTCTCCGCGCAAACGCCGAAGTTTTTGTGTGGAGTCCCTCGGACATGCCGGGCATACCGAGGGATGTCGCCGAGCACTCACTGGACATCCGAGCCGGAGCCCGACCCGTGAAACAGCACCTACGCCGCTTTGACGAAGAAAAGCGCAGGGCCATAGGCGAGGAGGTCCACAAGCTAATGGCTGCAGGGTTCATCAAAGAGGCATTCCATCCTGAATGGTTAGCTAACCCTGTGCTTGTAAAGAAAAAAAGCTGGAAATGGAGGATGTGCGTAGACTACACTGGGTTAAACAAAGCATGTCCGAAGGTTCCCTACCCTCTGCCCCGCATCAATCAAATTGTGGACTCCACTGCTGGGTGCGAAACCCTATCTTTCCTCGACGCCTATTCAGGTTATCACCAAATCAAGATGAAAGAGTCCGACCAGCTCATGACTTCTTTTATCACACCTTTTGGCATGTATTGTTATACTACTATGCCATTCGGCTTGAGGAATGCAGGTGCAACGTACCAGAGGTGCATGAACCATGTGTTCGGAGAGCACATCGGCAGAATGGTCAAGGCTTACGTCGATGACATCGTCGTCAAAACAAGGAAAGCCTCCGACCTCCTCTCTGACCTTGAGGTAACATTCAGGTGCCTAAAAGCGAAGAGCGTAAAACTCATTCCTGAGAAGTGTGTCTTTGGAGTCCCCCGAGGCATGCTCTTAGGGTTCATCGTCTCCGAACGAGGCATCGAGGCCAACCCAGAGAAAATTGCGGCCATCACCAACATGGGACCCATCAAAGATTTAAAAGGAGTACAAAGGGTCATGGGATGCCTTGCGGCTCTGAGCCGCTTCATCTCGCGCCTCGACGAGAAAGGATTGCCCTTGTACCACCTCTTAAGGAAGGTCGAGCGCTTCACTTGGACTCCCGAGGCCGAGGAAGCCCTCGGAAACTTAAAGGCACTCCTTACTAATGCGCCCATCTTGGTGTCCCCCGCTGTGGAAGAAGCGCTCTTGATTTACGTCGCCGCAACCACTCAGGTGGTCAGCGCTGCGGTCGTAGTCGAGAGACGAGAAGAAGGGCATGCACTGCTCATCCAGAGGCCAGTCTAGTTCATCAGCGAGGTGCTATCCGAGACCAAAGTCCGCTACCCGCAAATCTAGAAGCTGCTGTACGCAGTGATTTTGACACGGCGGAAGCTGCGACACTACTTCGAGTCTCATCCAGTTACTGTTGTGTCATCTTTCCCCCTGGGAGAGATCATCCAGTGCCGAGAGGCCTCGGGTAGGATAGCAAAATGGGCAGTGGAACTCATGGGCGAAACACTTTCATTTGCCCCTCGGAAGGCCATAAAATCCCAAATCTTGGCCGACTTCCTGGCTGAATGGACTGACACCTAGTTGCCAAC
This sequence comes from Zea luxurians, assembly GCA_029449295.1. Taxonomy (NCBI): domain Eukaryota; kingdom Viridiplantae; phylum Streptophyta; class Magnoliopsida; order Poales; family Poaceae; genus Zea; species Zea luxurians. The sequence goes on from JAOPSE010000002.1 coordinate 222,409,726, forward strand.
GGCCCCAATCCAGGCCGAACTTTGGATCATGTACTTCGACGGGTCATTGATGAAAACCGGAGTAGGCGCGGGCTTGCTCTTCATCTCACCCCTTGGAGAACATGTGCGTTACGTACTGCGCCTCCATTTTCCGGCATCAAACAACGTGGCCGAGTACGAGGCCTTGGTTAATGGACTGCGCATCGCCGTCGAGCTAGGGGTTCGGCACCTCGACGCTCGTGGTGACTCGCAGCTCGTTATTGACCAAGTCATGAAGAACTCTCACTGCCGCGATCGGAAAATGGAGGCCTACTGCGATGAAGTTCGGCGCTTGGAAGATAAGTTCTATGGGCTGGAGCTCAACCATGTTGCTCGACGGTACAACGAGACCACAGATGAGCTGGCGAAAATAGCCTCGGGGCGAACGACGGTTCCCCCGAATGTCTTCTCCAGGGATATATACCAGCCATCCGTCAAAATTGACGACGCGCCCGAACCCAAGGAGACCTCGGCCCAGCCCGAGGTACCCTCAGCCGCCGAGGGTGAGGCCCTGCGCATCGAGGGAGAGCAGGATGGGGTTACGCCAAACCTGAACTGGCAGACCCCGTACTTGGAATATCTCCTCCAAGGAGAGTTGCCCCTCGACAAGGCCGAAGCTCGGTGACTGGCTCGGCGCGCCAAGTCGTTCGTTTTACTAGGTGATGAAAAGGAGTTGTATCACCATAGCCCCTCGGGAATTCTCCAATGATGCATATCCGTCGCCCAGGGACAGGAGCTGTTGCAAGAAATACACTCGAGGGCTTGCGGTCACCATGCAGCGCCTCGGGCCCTCGTGGGAAATGCTTTCCGACAAGGTTTTTTCTGGCCGACCGCAGTGGCCGACGCCACTAGGATTGTACGCTTCTGCCGAGGGTGTCAATTCTACGCGAGACAAACACACCTGCCTGCTCAGGTTCTACAAACAATACCTATCACTTGGTCATTCGCTGTGTGGGGTCTGGACCTCGTCGGTCCCTTACAGAAGGCACCCAGGGGCTTCACGCACCTGCTGGTCACCATCGACAAGTTCTCCAAGTGGATCGAAGTCCGACTCTTAACCAGCATCAGGTCCGAGCAGGCGGTGGCGTTCTTTACAAATATCATCCACCGCTTTGGGATCCCAAACTCTATCACCACCGACAATGGCACGCAGTTCACTGGGAAAAAGTTCCTAGACTTCTGCGAAGACCACCACGTCCGTGTGGACTGGGCCATCGTAGCTCACCCAATGACAAATGGGCAAGTGGAGCGCGCCAATGGCATGATTTTGCAGGGACTAAAGCCGAGGATCTACAACGACCTCAACAAGTTTGGCAAGCGGTGGATAAAAGAGCTACCCTCAGTGGTTTGGAGTCTGAGGACGACGCCGAGCCGGGCCACGGGCTTCTCGCCGTTTTTCCTAGTCTATGGGGCTGAGGCCATCTTACCCACGGACTTGGAATACGGTTCCCCGAGGACAAAGGCTTATGACGACCGAAGCAACCAGGCCAGCCGAGAAGATTCATTGGACTAGCTGGAAGAGGCTCGGGACGTAGCCTTGCTACACTCAGCGCAGTATCAGCAGTCCCTGCGATGCTACCATGCCCAAAGGATTCGGCCCTAGGGCTTCCAGGTGGGAGATTTGGTGCTTCGGCTATGACAAGACGCCCGAGGGCACCACAAGCTTACCCCTCCCTAGGAAGGGCCATTCATCATCGCCAAAATTTTGAAGCCCGGGACATACAAGCTGGCCAACGATCAAGGCGAGGTCTACAACAACGCTTGGAACATCGAACAGCTACGTCGCTTTTACCCTTAAAATGTTTCAAGTCGTTTATGTACCTCGGTCCCTTTACATGTACAAATAAAAGGTCTAGCTATAAAGGGAGGATCGACCTTGCCTCAGCAAAAACCGACCCTCCCTCGGGGGCTAGAAGGGGGGAACCCCCTCTACGTAAAAATTTTCCTCGGAAAAGTTTTTCTACTAAAACGTCTTTCGTGCCTTTCGACTATGTCGATAGCGGGATCCCAAAAACGAGCGAGTGAGACCTTGAACGGTAAGGCCGACCGAGCCGAGGGACTCCTACGCCTCCAGGATACGGATACCTCACTCATCACCTTTCGCGAAAGGCAGCTCACGCTCGGATAAGTGATTTTGCTACCGAACAAGTCCTAACGCTCGGGTAGAAAACGACTTTCGTACCATTTCGACTATATCAACAACAGAATCCTAAAAATGAGCGAGAGAGACCTTGAACGGCAAGGCCGACCGAGCCGAGAGACTCCTACGCCTCCGGGATATGGATACCTCACTCGTCACCTTCCAAGAAGGGTAGCTCACGCTCGGGTAAGTGATTCTGCTACCGAACCGGTCCTGATGCTCGAAACAAGAGGAAAGGAAACACATCTTTAAACTCCAACATTGGAAATGTTTAGGCCTCAGCGACCGCAAGAAACATACGCATACTTAAAACAAACTGTTCCTGCAGGCTCAGACATCGGCAGGGGGAGGAGCAGCACCCTCGGCGTCGTTTCCGCCCTCGGCAGAATCTGGCCCGACCTCAGACGGTGACACGGGCGGAAGGACCTCCACCTCGGAGGAGGAAGCCAGCACCGCGCTTGGGCCCTCGACAGCCGCGTCAAGCCTCTAGACCTCGGCTAAGGCGACCTCCTCTTCGTCGGGTAAGCAGTAACCCTCGCTGACCCGCTCCAGATCCACATCGTAGTGGGAGGCGAAGACGGTGAAGGCCCGCCTAACGCCGTGGTGCAGCGCCCCACGGAGTCTGCTGCGCACATGGCCGCCCAAGGCCCGCAGATGACTCTGTGGGGAGCTACCAGAGGGGACGTCGTCGAGGCCAAAGCCCCGACAAAAGGCCGAGATAGGCTCGGACATGGCCACGCGGTCGGCCTCCTTCTGCTCAGCCGCCTGGGCAAGCGCCTTATAGTTCTTAACGGACTCGTTAAGAGCCATTTCGAACCCTGCAGACAGCCGGACAATGTTCTTCAAACACGAGGAGAAGGACAAAGCTAAACCAAGAGTCACAAAGCAGGCAAAACATACCTTTGGCCCGGGCACGCCGCTGCGAGGCCACGGCTTGGGCGGACTGGGCAGACCCAATGGCCACGGCTAGGCCCTCCGCAAGGGTCCCGGCCCGAGCAGATGCCTCGGCTAGCCGCTCCGTAGCCTCGGCCAGCTGACCCCTAAGGGCCTCAGCCCGGCTCACGGCCTCGGCAGCTTGGCTCCGAGATTGGTCCCGCTCGCCGATGGCCTGGCCAAGCTCCAGCTACCGCTGCTGCATCTCCTCGGCCTGGGAAGCCACCTGCTCCCAAGCAGACAAAGCCTCCATCCGTGCCGACGCCGCCTCTGCCCGCGCCGCTGCTGCCTCCGACTTCAGTTCATCACAGAGCAACCGAAGGTCCGCCACCTCGGCGCTCCGTTGGGCGAGGCGCTCATTGGCCTCGGTAAGCGCGGCCCACTGGGACCGCAGTGAATCCCAGACGTCGCCCTCGCGGCGGATGAACAGAGACTTGGCGGTGCTCACGTCCGCAAGTTCCTGAGGAAGGAAAACAGGATATTACCAAGAATGCCCTGGTCACGCAAGGTGTACGTCTAAATCCTTACCTGGAAGACCCTGGGAACGTCCCTGGAAAGGATCTCCATGGTCGACCGAAGCGACCTCATCGCTGCCTTGATATACTCAACGAAATTATCCCGAGACCTCTCCTCCAGCTCATCGTTGAGGGAGAGGAGGGGTTCCGGGTCCGAGGTGTCGCGGCTCCAGAACAGGAGCGGCTGCCCACACCACTCGACCAAGGTCGCCGCTCCCCAAGACGGGCCACGGTTCTACGCGCCCCTCGACCAAGACGTCGGGTCCCCCGCAGCCGATGCATCGGGCACCGCCGCAGTCGACGTACTGGGCCTCCCCTCGGCTAAGATGGCAGGCCTCCGATCACCGACCTCGGCAATGAAGGTCGCCCTCTCCTCATGGCCGAGAACGTGGAGGTCGGGGATGACCACGGGCGGCGGCGCCTCAACCATCCCGACGTCGGTCGCGACGGGCGGCTCCGTGGGCGAATCAGCGACGGCCCCGACAGGGGTCGATGCCGGCGCCGGCAACAAGTCAGGCAGGCTCGGGGCCGCGGTCGCGTCAGCGGCCTCCCCCGGCATGATGGCCGCTCCAACAGGGGAGTTAGCCTGGGAGGCTTGCCTCATGGCAACTCGTGCTGCCTGGGCCCCCCGCCGGAGGGCACCTTGTGCGGAGGCCAACCAACCGGCATGACGCGCCGCAGCACCCGCTGTAGAGGCCATCCCCATCTTAAGGGCCTTCGTGGGGGCCAGACCGGCCGAACCCTGCCTCCGCTTGCTGAAAAAGAGAGAGAGCGAGTTCAAGACACACAGCGAAAAAAACCAAAACAGGGGTATCTTCAGACACTTACCCGCTCCGGGGCAAGGCCAGCCGTGCCTGCGGGGAGACCCCTCGGGCCCCAGTCTCCGCAGGCACTACCGAGGGTTGCCCCGCTGTCGGCTTCGGCGCCGCTTCCACCTCGGGCGCCTGAGGCACCGAGGGAGCGGCCTGCCCAGACGTCATCACGACCGACGAGGGACCGACCTCCTGTACGGCCGGTGCAGGCACCTGCTCTTGAGGGGCGTGCGGTTCGGCCTGACCCCCCGGAGTCACCCCAATCATCTCGGCCAAGGGGTCAAGTACCCCCTCGGCCTGCCTCCGCTCCTCGGATCGAGACCTTGGTGTCCTGGCCCCAGGCACTGATGGTGCCAGCCCACTTGGAGGATGGCTCGACGACCCCTGGCCCAGCCTCGGGTCCGGGCTGAGGCCAAGTCGGGCCGCCATGTCATCGTCTTCATCATCATCATCATCATCATCATCATCATCGTCGTCGTCGTCGTCGTCGTCAGGCGTCTCCAGCGACGACTCCAACGGGAGCCCCTCCCTCGCCTGCCTCCGACGACGCTTCTCCAAGGCTTCCCGAGCTCGCATCCTCTCACGAGCTCAGGCCTTTTCCGCGTCCTTCTTCTCCTTTTCCTTCTCTGCGGCGAGCCTACGCGCGGCTCGATCCGCCACGTCCTCCGGGACCGGTGGCCGGGAGAGTTTAAAACCCCTCAACCCCTGGGGACGAACAAAAATCCCAACAGTAAGAATCAAAGACGTAAAAACTCGGCGCAAAACAGAAGGAGGATCGGACACTTACCAGGGACACGTACCCCTGGTCGGGGCGCATCGAGGGCTGGCTAAGGACGCCAGCATCCAGCCTCCCTACCGTACCCGCTACCCGTCTGCGGAGGTCGTCGGCGGAGAGGGAGGTTGAGTACATCAGCGAGCCCTCCAAATCGACCCCCGGCGTCATCTCCGAGAGTCGCAACCGCCGCTCTGCTAAAAAGAGCACCCTTCGGCGATGGATAGCGGCGATGACCCCGCAGCGGTAAGGCCCTCATCTCGTAACTTCAGCAAGGCACGCAGAATAGGCTGGAGCTTCTCCTGGTTCGCGCGTGTGGCCCCCAGCGCCAGTTATTGCCGGCGGCGGTCACCACTCGTTGAGAAAACGGCGGAAGCATCCCGTCGTCGTTCCGAAGATAAAACCACCGGTTCTGCCACCCCTTGTTCGAAGATACAAGGGAGGCAGGGATGTACTGCTGCGCACGCCCCAACCTCAGCTGGAGGGTGTAGCCACCGGCCCGCACCGCCATGTGGACCTTCTTCACATCCGTCGCCGCGGCGAAGAACTCCGCGGAGAAGAGATGGGTCCACAGGTCCCAGTGAGGGTCAATCCCCAAAAACCCCTCGCAAACCGCCGCGAAAATGGCCGCTTGCGCAATGGAGTTGGGGTTGAAGTTATGCAGCTCCACCCCGTAGTGGTGCAGAAGCGCCCGCATGAAGCGGCTCGCCGGCACCCCGAACCCCCGCTCATGGAAGGGGATGAAACTGACCACATACCCCGGCGGCAGAGTCAGGTCGGCCTCGCTCCTGGGGGCCATCCACTCAGGCTGCGACCCACTGAAGAGAGGACGGAGCAAACCGTCAGAAACAAGGGCCTCCAGATCCTCCACAGTAACGGTGGAGAAAGGCCATGGGTCACGCGGCGGAACGACGGTCACCTTGTCAGCCATCGTCGAGCGGAAGCGGTGAAGGCGGAGGGGATGAGGTGCGCGGTTTTCTCTTCTCTGGCCTTTCTCTCAGGTTGCGGAAACCAAAGCAGAAGGCAAGCGCAAATGGCAGGGTAAAGAACCGTCGCCGGTCCCTCTTCCGGGTATATAAAGGCCCGGACGAGATCCACCCAAAACACCGCCCGAACCCGTCGCAAAATTCAAACTCGAAGACGAAACAGTTTTTCTATTCCTCGAACGACTCGCGCACGCGCAACAGATGCCCCGCGAATCGCCCGTCCCATCGCATTTACTCCTTGGCAGGGCAAGCGACACCTCTGGCAGGCGAAGCGTGCGCCGTTTTACCTCCGTCATGATGACCGCGTCAAAAAAGGTGTGCCACATTATTTAAATTCATATCCTTTTCCTCTTCCTCTCTCTCTCTTGCCACAGGGATCGGGAAAGGGGGTATTCCAGAAAAGGACCCTTCTCAGGGAAGGAAACAAGCCTCGAGCCCTCCTACTGATCAGGGGTTCAAAGGTTGCGCCCTGCGGGGTTCGGCAACTGCCCCAGAGCACTCGGGCTCCGAGCCCTTTACTAATCAGGGGTTCGAAGGCTGGCCCCTCGGAAGGGTTCAATAGCCGCCTCAGAGCACGCAGAGTCAGGGATGACGCTAGGTACATCAGTTACATGGCCGAGGCTCAGGCTACGCTCCCGAGGTACCCTAGGACATTTCCGAGACCAGTGGGAACGATTTGTAATGGAATCCCACCAGAGGGAGGCATCGAGCCCTCGAACCCTATCAAATGGGTCTGGGTCCAGCAAATCACCTGCAGGTACTTTTGGAGCGCGCCTCTGGGCCACTAGCCGACCCTTATCGAACGGGGCTCGAGCGTCCACTCGGATCACCTGATAGCAACTCACTGGAAACACCATGTTCGATGCCCTCCGAGGGTAACATGGCGCTTTCCCGCCTTCCTCCTTGCGGAAAGGCGACGAAGGGGCCTACAATAAAAGTCGAGACGGTCCTTGATCGTCCTCTCGCTCCGTGCAGAGGCTCGGGGGCTGCTCTCGCACCAGGCTACGGCCAAATCATCGACCACGTCGACAAAACAGCTTAAAAACTCGGAGCCTGACCACGCACCCGGGCTGCGGCCAGACCGCATGAGGAAACGACAAGGCCGACCAAGACATCACAAAAAGAATTAAGACCTCAGAGGAGTCAAACCACTCCTCCGAGGCCTCGGGGGCTACACCCGACGGGTGCGCTCGCGCGCACCCATCGGAACAAAATATAACCAAGAAAGGCTGGTCCCCTTACAAAAAATCCGACAGAACCTCCAAGCGAGTGCCTACACTACCTTTGAGGCTCGGGGGCTACTGTCGGGTACCATAATTAGGGGTACCCCTAACACTCCTAAACTCGGTTGGAAAACGTCTTCAGAACAAACCATAAAGACTGATAAGTGTGGTTCAAGTCAAGGCCTCGTCTGCCAAGGGACGTGATCTCGCCTCCCCCGAGCCCGGCCTCGGGCAGAAACAGTAGTAACGGGTGGATTCACGCCTCGCCCGAGGGCCTCCACAGGCAGTAGGCGCACCCTCGGCTCGCCCGAAGCCTAGCTCAGGCAAACTTTGTCGTGCAGCGGCCTCGGCCAAATCGCCTTACCAACCGACTGTATCGCAGGCGCATTTAATGCGTGGATCGCCTGACACCTTATCCTGACACGCGCTCCTCAGTCGGCAAGGTCGAAGTGACTGCAGTCACTTCGCCCTTTCACTGACCGTTCTGACAGGGAAACAACACTATTCACCCCGTTCTGACTACTGTGCCAACCACCAGGGAAAGACTAAGGCCTTGTTCGTTTACATCGGATTACACCCGGAATCATTCCGGCTAATCAAAGTTTATATAAATTAGAGAAGCAATCCGGGTCAGAATCGTTCCGACCCATCAATCCTACACAAACGAACAAGGCCTAAAAACAGTCGCGGCCACTCCCGAGTTCAGCCTCGGGTGCAACAGGGAGCTCCGTCTCGCCCGACCCCAGGTCTCGACCTCAGCCTCGGCCTCGGCCTCGGGAGGAGGTCTCCGCCTCGCCCGACCCCAGGCCTCGACCTCAGCCTCGGCCTCTGGAGGAGGTCTCCGCCTCGCCCGACCTCAGCCTCGGCCTCAGGAGGAGTCACCGCATCGCCCGACCTTGGCCTCGGACCGACTACGCTATAGGGGATACATCATTACCCTACCTCTAGCTAGCCGCCTTAGGCTATGAGGGAACGAGACCGGAGTCACATCTAGATTACTCCGGCAATAGGTAATGATGGTTCCCCGCATGCGTCCATGACGTCAACAGTCCACAAGCTCTCTATGAAAGCAAAGAAACGTCAGCAGGACCCAGGTCCGCACCGCCAGCTACGCTTCATACAGGGCTCAAGCACCTCTTCGCCAGACACGTTAGCACATTGCTACACCTCCATATGTACAGTTGGACCATCCCCTTGTGTCTATAAAAGGGGATGCCCAGGGCCTGCGAGAGGGGGGGGGGGAGAGACGCGGGCAGCAGGAGCAACAGAGACGGACTCACCCAAACATCAAACTCCACTCCGCAACGCTAGACTCTCTAGGAGGCCTAGCGCCCGTTCCCACTCTCGCGGCGCTTGTAACCCCTACTGCAAGCACCCCCGGTGCAAGATAATATAAGCCTCATCCCTCCACTTGTGTTCCATCTTGCATCAACCCATCTGGACAGGGGCACGCGACACTAAATTCACTAGTCGGTCCGGTTGAGGGTCCCCCGGGTCCGAAACACTGATAAAGCTATAACTCCAGAAGAAGCTAAAGCAGGATAAATAAGAACAGTAGCTTCGGTAGAAGACGAAGTTGATTATCATGTAGCAAAAGATACTATAGAGGGGACCATACTTCAGGCTGTAGAGAACATCAACAAATATCAAGCCAAAACAATAAAATGGCGTGACAGAAAAGTTCGGTTGAAAAATATTAAGCCAGGGCATTTGGTGCTTCGGAGAGTGGCCAATCCGGACACAGTAGGCAAATTACAGCTGAAGTGGGAAGGACCTTTTCTGGTGGTATCTTCGTCGAGGCCCAGTTCTTACAGATTGAAGGATATGGACGATAATTGAAAGGGAAATAGGGTCAAACCTTTTCCTAAATGATTTTGGTGGTTGAATTGCCCAACACAAATTATAGGACTAACTAGTTTGCTCTAGATTATAGACTCTATAGGTGCCAAAGGTTCACAACAAACCAATACAAAGTTAAAATAAAGGGTTCAAAAGAAAGGAGCAATGAAAACCGAAGGCTGCCCTGGTCTGGCGCACCAGACTGTCCGGTGCACCACTGGACAGTGTCCGGTGCACCAAGGAGAATCACTCTGAACTCCTCAGCTTTGGGTTTCTGGAAAATGCTCTCCGCTATAATTCACCGGACTGTCCGGTGTGCCACCGGACTGTCCGGTGTGCCATGCGGAGCAACGGCTACTGCGCCAACTGTCGTCTACAAAATGAACAGTGAACAGTGCGCGTCTGCACGCGTAGAGTGAGAGCAGGCGCCAGAAGGCGCACCGGACAGTGAACAGGACCTGTCCGGTGGCCTAGCTATCAGAAGCTCCAACGGTCGAACCCTAACGGTTGTGTGACGTGGCTGGCGCACCGGATTGTCCGGTGCACCCATCGACAGCAGACTTCCCCAACGGCCACTTTGGTGGTTGGGGCTATAAATACCCCCCAACCACCACACTTCAAGGCATCCAAGTTTTCAGCCATTGCATTCAATACAAGAGCTCTAGAATTCACTCCAAGACACAAACAAGAGATCAAATCCTCTCCCAAGTTCGGAATCACTCCAAACATTTAGTGACTAGTGAGAGAGAGAGAGATATTTGTGTTCATTTGAGTTCTTGTCGCTTGGATCGCTTTTCTTCTTCCCCATTCTTGTTCTTAACATCTTTGTAATCAAAGCAAGAGACACCAAGTTGTGGTGGTCCTTGTGGGAACTAAGTGTCCTAATTGATTGAGGAGAAAAGCTCACTCGGTCTAGGTGACCGTTTGAGAGAGGGAAAGGGTTGAAAGAGACCTAGTCTTTGTGACCACCTCAACAGGGAGTAGGTTTGCAAGAACCGAACCTCGGTAAAACAAATCACCATGTCACACTCTTCATTTGCTTGTGATTTGTTTTCACCCTCTCTTTCGGACTTGATTTTATTTCTAACGCTAACCCCGACTTGTAGTTGTGCTTAAAGTTTATAAATTTCAGATTTGCCTATTCACCCCCTATAGGCGACTTTTAATTGGTATCAGAGCCCGGTACTTCATTAGAGCCTAACCACTCGAAGTGATGTCGGGAGATCACGCCAAGAAGGAGATGGTGATCGGCGAGAAGCCCGCTACAAGCCATGGGAAGGCTCCATCGGGGGAATCCGGCAACAAGGGGAAGGGATCCCCTTCACACAACAAGTCACATCAGAGTGGCGATAAGAAAAATAAGATGAAGAAGGTGGTCTACTACGAGACCGATTCTTCGTCACCATCCACCTCCGGTTCCGACGCGCCGTCCGTCACTTCTAAGCGCCATGAGCGCAAGAAGTTTAGTAAGATCCCCTTACACTACCCTCGCATTTCCAAACGTACTCCATTACTTTCCGTCCCATTAGGCAAACCACCTGTTTTTTATGGTGAAGATTATTGTATGTGGAGTCATAAAATGAGGCACCATCTAACCTCACTCCACACTAGCATTTGGGATGTTGTTGAGTTTGGAGCACAAGTACCATCCGTAGGGGATGAAGATTATGATTCGGACGAAGTTGCCCAAATCCGGCACTTCAACTCCCAAGCCACTACTATAATCCTCGCCTCTCTAAGTCGAGAGGAGTATAATAAGGTGCAAGGGTTGAAGAGTGCCAAAGAGATTTGGGACGTACTCAAGACCGCGCACGAAGGAGATGAGGTGACAAAGATCACCAAGCGGGAGACGATCGAGGGGGAGCTCGGTCGATTCATGCTCAACCAAGTGGAGGAGCCGCAAGCCATGTACAACCGGCTAAAGACCTTGGTGAATCAAGTGCGCAACCTCGGGAGCACAAAATGGGATGACCATGAAATGGTCAAGGTTATTCTAAGATCACTTGTTTTTCTTAATCCTACAGAAGTACAATTAATTTATGGTGATCCTAGATACAAGCTAATGTCTCCCGAGGAAGTTATAGGAAAATTTGTGAGCTTTGAATTGATGATCAAATGCTCCAAACAAATCATCGAGTGGGGCACCACCTCCACGCCTAGGGCTGGAAAAAAAGCTCGAGCTCGATGAGCTGGCTCGGGCTCGCAGCAGCTCGGCTCGGCTCGGACCGGCTCGACGCTCAGAACGAGCCCGAGCCGAGCCTGTTTTTGTGGCTCGTGAAAAGAGCGAGCCAGCTCGGCTCGGCTCGGTGCAGCTCGCGAGCTGGCTCGTGGCTCGATCCAACAACAATTTGTTACACAAAATCTTAATTAGCATATAATATTAGTACAAAGTAGACAATAATTTATGTTATTTGAGATTACTATACAAAAATAATCTATTTTCTATATTATATTAGTGATATATCTATTTTACTAATTTAAAATATGTTATTTAAAATATTTTTAAGATTTTATATTATAATTTAGAGAACAGATTTAAATTTATAGTTGGGCTCGTTGGCTCGGCGAGCCGGCTCGCGAGCCTAGAGCGAGCCGAGCCGAGCCGCTTTTCCGAGCTCGCCGGATGAGCGAGCCGAGCCGAGCCGAGCTCGTTGCGTGAACGAGCCGCAGCGAGCCGAGCCGAGCCGAGCTCGGCTCGGCTCGTTTCCACCCCTATCCACGCCCGAGGTGCAACCCATCGCATTCAAAGCGACGGAGGAGAAGAAAGAAAAGTCTACAACAAGTAGGCTCCCCATCGACGCCTCCAAGCTCGACAATGAGGAAATGTCGCTCATTATCAAGGGCTTCCACCAAATCCTCAAGCAAAGGAAGGGGAAAGATTATAAGCCCCGTTCCAAGAAGGTTTGCTACAAGTGTGGTAAGCCCGGTCACTTTATAGCAAAATGTCCTATTTCTAGTGACAGTGACAGGGGCGACGACAAGAGAGGGAAAAGAAGGAGAAGAAGAGATACTACAAGAAGAAGGGCGGCGATGCCCATGTATGCCGGGAGTGGGACTCCGACGAGAGCTCCACCGACTTCTCCTCCGACGAGGATGCCGCAAACATCACCGTCAACAAGGGACTCCTCTTCCCCAATGTCGACCACAAGTGCCTCATGGCAAAGGACAACAAAAAGAAGAAGGTAAAATCTAGAGCTTCCACTAAATATGCAACATCTAGTGATGAGGCTAGCTCTAGTGATGATGAAGATGACTTGCTCACCCTTTTTGCCAACCTAAACATGCAACAAAAGGAAAAATTGAATGAATTAGTTAGTGCTATTCATGAGAAGGATGAACTCTTGGATAGCCAAGAGGACTTCCTTATTAAGGAAAACATGAAGCATGTTAAGGTTAAAAATGCTTATGCTCAGGAAGTAGAAAAATGTGAAAAAATAACTAGTGAGCTTAGCATTTGCCATGACACTATCTCCAACCTTAGAAATGAGAATGCTAAATTAATTGCTAAGGTTGAGAAATTAAATGTTTGTGATGACTCTCTTGTCAAACTTAAAAATGATAATGCTAGTTTGATTGCTAAGATTGACAAGTTGAATGGATCTCTTTCTAGCCTTAAGATTGAGAATGAAAAATTAATTTCTAAGGCTAAGGATTTAAATGTTTGCAATGTTTCTATTTCCAATCTTAGAAATGAGAACGCCATTTTACATACTAAGATTGATGAATTAAATGCTTGCAAACCCTCTACTTCTACTGTTGATCATGTTACTATTTGTACTAGATGTAGAGACATTAATGTTGATGCTATTCATGATCACCTAGCTTTAATTAAACAACAAAATGATCACATAGCTCAACTTAGTGCTAAAATTAATGAGCATGACTTAGAAAATGAAAAATTTAAATTTGCTAGAAGCATGCTCTATAGTGGGAGATGCCCTAGCATTAAGGATGGCATTGGCTTCCAACAGGGAGGCAATGTTAAACTTAATGCCCCTAAAAGATTGTCTAATTTTGTTAAGGGCCAGGCTCCCACGCCTCAGGATAACAAGGGCTATATTTTATATCATGCTGGTTATCCTGAGGATAAGATTAGAAGAATTCATTCTAGGAAGTCTCACTATGGCTCTCATCGTGCTTTTATGTATAAGAGTGAGGCATCTAGTTCTAGGCGTTCTACTCATGTTAAAATGCCTAAAAAGAGATCTATTGCATCAAATGAGCCTAATGTTTCATTTAAGACTTTTGATGCTTCTTATGTGCTTACTAACAAATCAGGCAAAGTAGTTGCCAAATATGTTGGGGGCAAACACAAGGGCTCCAAGACTTGTGTTTGGGTACCCAAGGTGCTTGTTTATAATGTCAAAGGACCCAAGACCGTTTGGGTACCTAAGAATAAGGCCTAAACTTGTTTTGTAGGTTTATGCATCCGGGGGCTCAAGTTGGATAACAGATAGCGGGTGCACAAACCACATGACTGGGGAGAAAAGGATGTTCTCTTGCTATGAGAAAAATGATGATCCTCAAAGAGCTATCACATTCGAGGATGGAAATCAAGGTTTGGTCAAAGGACTTGGTAAAATTGCTATATCACCTGACCATTCTATTTCCAATGTTTTTCTTGTAGATTCTCTAGATTACAACTTGCTTTCAGTTTCTCAATTATGCAAAATGGGTTACAACTGTCTTTTTACGGATATATGTGTTACTGTCTTTAGAAGAAGTGATGATTCAGTAGCATTTAAGGGAGTATTAGAGGGTCAGCTATACTTAGTTGATTTTAATAGAGCTGAACTCGATACTTGCTTAATTGCTAAGACTAACATGGGTTGGCTCTGGCATCGCCGACTAGCCCACGTTGGGATGAAGAATCTTCACAAGCTTCTAAAGGGAGAACACATTTTGGGACTAACAAATGTTCATTTTGAGAAAGATAGGGTGTGTAGTGCATGTCAAGTAGGGAAGCAAGTTGGTGTTCATCATCCACACAAGAACATCATGACAACGGACATGCCACTGGAACTACTTCACATAGATCTATTTGGCCCGATAGCTTATATAAGCATCGACGGGAGTAAGTACTGTCTAGTAATTGTGGATGACTATTCTCGCTTCACTTGGGTGTTCTTTTTGCAGGACCTTAAAGGGATTCTTGAGACGGGCTCAAAATGAGTTCGGATTGAGGATCAAAAAGATAAGAAGCGATAATGGGACAAAGTTCAAGAATTCACAAATTGAAGGCTTTCTTGAGGAGGAGGGCATCAAGCATGAGTTCTCTTCTCCCTACACACCTCAACAAAATGGTGTAATGGAAAGGAAGAATAGAACTCTACTTGACATGGCGAGGACCATGCTTGATGAGTACAAGACTCCGGACCGGTTTTGGGCCGAGGCGATTAACACCGCCTGCTACTCCATCAACCGGCTCTACCTTCACTGAATCCTCAAGAAGACATCATATGAACTCCTCACCAGTAAAAAGTCCAATGTTTCATATTTTAGAGTCTTTGGTAGCAAATGCTTTATTCTTGTTAAAAGAGGTAGAAAATCTAAATTTGCTCCTAAGGCTGTAGAAGGCTTTTTACTTGGTTATGATTCAAACACAAGGGCATATACAGTCTTTAACAAGTCCACTGGACTAGTTGAAGTTTCTTGTGACATTATGTTTGATGAGACTAACGGCTCTCAAGTAGAGCAAGTTGATCTTGATGAGCTAGATGATGAAGAGGCTCCGTGCGTTGCGCTAAGGAACATGTCCATTGGGGATGTGTGTCCTAAGGAATCCGAAGAGCCTCCACAAGCACAAGATCAACCATCATCTTCCACACAAGCATCTCCACCAACCCAAAATGAGCATTGTTGGGGGTTTGCTTCGTCGCCGAAGGTCCTGTCAGATGAAGCACCTTCGGAAGGTCAGAACAAGAACAATGCCGAAGTTACCAGTCAGGGAGCTTCGTAGTACATTTCAAAGGGCACCGACTTAAAGATGAGATGACCAATCGGCCCATGATAGACTGTGTAATGATTGTAATTATCTGTAGAGGGCATAAATCTAAATTCACACAGGCTGCGCCCTGTGCCTATAAATAGGTAAATAGTACCCTCGTACTGTTCACGCTTTGACACCACATCTGTATCTTCGTATTCAATCGAGCTCAAGGTACAAATGTGATTTAATCTAATCTTTATGTATTCATAATTATTTGACAATAAATATGTATAATTTGATATTATGTAATTATTTATGTTGTCTTATGTTTCATAACCTTCGTCTTCTGATTACATATGTCAAATTTATGAAGGTATGTCCTTCATAACCTTCGTCTGAAGATCATTATATCCTAAGGGAGATAATGCTTCAAAGAACGAAGGACATTAGCATTTAACATTTTTCTTGTGTGTTGCCTTATTCTTAATTCATAGCATTTGAGAACAAGTCCCCAACAAGGATCAAGCTCAAGATGATGAAAATGATGATCAAGAGGATGAGCTATCTCAAGAGGAGGTCAATGATCAAGGGGGAGATGACAATAATCAAGACAAGGAAGATGAACAGGATCAAAGACCGCCACACCTAAGAGTCCACCAAGCGATACAACGAGATCACCCCATGAACACCATCCTCGGCGATAATCATAAGGGGGTAACCACTCGATCTTGTGTCGCTCATTTTTGTGAACATTACTCTTTTGTCTCTTCTATTGAGCCATACAACGTGCACGTTCGACGACTACTATATCAAGGACTATGGCGTCATCTTGGACCAGAGGTGACGCAGAGGAGGACCGACAACAATGACCACTCGCCATCATCGGGGTAGATTTTGTGCCGGCCTGCCTTTAATTCTCTTCGCAAACACATACACTTGCTTTTTTGTTTAAACAAGCGTGTATGGTGGTGCGTACCTGATGACTGACAATGTACGAGAGAACTTCTACCGGCAGTTGTGACACGTTCTCTTCAATGATGAGACCATACAAATCGTGGCATATATCGAAGTCTGCATGATACTGATGGTTGCAATGTAGTATTGAAACAACTAAATTAAAATAACAAAATTTATGTATGGCTAGGATTACAAATGGATTATGAAATATTTTTTATAACAATATAAGACACATTTTATATATAAGTTATTATGTTATTATATGTTCCTGTTACAACGCACGGGTACTCACCTAGTTATTTATAAAATTGAGTATCACAACGTACCGCCTAGCACTAATAGTAGCACGAGAAATCAATCCTACATAGTACATATGATGTCGTTGACTTTTTTTTGAAAATTTTGACCACTTATCTTATTCAACAAAAAATATAAGATATAATTTATTTTATCACTTAAGGTATTTTAAGTATAACTTAAAATTTTAGATTTTCGAATAAATATTTCAAATAAGACGAGTGACCAAAGTTTTTTTTAAAAAATTCAACGACGTCGTATATTTAAAAATAGAGGGAGTATTTCTTTTCATCATATGTACGTGGGTCTGGATATAGGCCATATTTATTTCAACATTTTTTAGTTTCTAGCAATCAGAAGCTGCTGCAACTGCCAAACGCTTAATTTTTCAGCCAGCTTTTAAGAGAATCACTTTAGTAAAAAATCGTCCAAAATCAACGTGAACACAGAATCACCCAAATCATTGAGAATGTAGGAAACCATCATTTTCTATATCTTAAACCTTATAGACTTTTTTATCGTTCTTTGCACATAACCTACATGATATTCTCTATTTAGCCAAATTCTCCTCATATCGAAATTTTTAAAAAAGCTCCTCAGAAAAAACTAAACTAAATAGACCTATAGTCCAACAGCATGCCAAAAACACATTGCATTTGCATTTTGCGCGACGACGTGGATGCTGTCGGCTCAACAACGTATTTTTTGCGCGTCCTCTCTACTCTACGGGAGATGATCCGTATGCGCATCCGCGAGCTGCTACATGCGTTCACTTTTTCCATTTCGCAAACAAAAGTCGTGGCACGTGCGATGCACATGCAGATCCGCGAACCGCTGGACAGAAGTATAGATGTACACAAAACATGAAGCACCAACGCCCTACCCGAGTCACGTTTTTTTTTGCCTAGTACGGCCCACTTTTATATAGGCTCAGGCTAACCTGACACGAATAAGTGGATTATGCTTAATAGAAAACTAATCACAATGGACTATCCTGATACGGCTCGTTTATCTCTAAGCCCGTCAAACATGTTTTTTTGCACTAAACTATGCTTATTGGACCGTTTAGCCTATTTTGGCCGGGTTTTTTCATGTTTAACGGGCCGGGCTCGAACAGAAAACGAGCCCATGAGCTTAGACAGCCCGGCCCAATTTCCTAGCCATGCCTAGCGGGCCAGGCTCAAAACGGGTCGGGCTTCACTGGGACGGGTTGGGCGGCCCGTTTGGCCATCTCTAGACATAAGAGTGTTTGTTTTAGCTTAAAATCATGTTTTGACCGTTGTACGCTCGATTCTGTCAGTCAAATGCTTCGCTTCTCGATTTGTTTACGTGAGAATCGTTCTTTATAAAAACACAGCAAATCAATGTAAACGTAGAATCTATCGAGTCGTCGTGATGAGAGGAATTCATCACTTCCTAAATCCTAAACCCAGTAGACTCCTTTATCTGCTCCGCCTGTAAATTTCATGATATTTCGATTTTTCGTGATAGCTAGACTATCCATGAATCTAAATTCTCACAGAAGTTTTAGAAAACATGCTCATAGCCTAAGGGATATTTGTTTTTTAGGGACTAATCTTTAGCCCCTCCATTTTGTTATACTAGGTGAGTGCCCGTACGTTGCAACGGGAACAAATAATACTACGATAACTTATATATAAAATATGTGTTATATTGTTACGAGAAAATGTTTCATAATCCATTTGTGATCCTGGCCATACATAAATTTTGTTATTTTAATCTAGCCATTTCACCACTACATTGCAACCACCAGTATCATGCAGATTTCGATATATGCCACGGTCTCATCATTGAACAACACGTCCCACACCTACCGGAAGAAGTTTTGTCATACATCATCAGTCATCAAGCACACACCACCATATGTGCTTGCTTAAACAAAAAGACAAGTGTGTGTTTGCGAAGAGAATTAAATGTAGGTCGGCACAAAAGCTACCCCAACGGTGGAGAGGATGATGAGCTGGTCATTGTTGTCGGTCCTCCTCTGCGTCACCTCCGACGCCGAGATGATGACACAATACTTAATATAGTAGTCATCGAACGCGCGCGACATGGCGAGTACCAATGACTCTTGGCTGGTCTACCAGACGAAGTGCACCCCGGGCTCATTAGCGAGGTAGTACATCTAGTCGTTGCACCACCGGATGCGCTACTCCTCTACATACATCATGTTCGAGAACACTCACAACGTCAACAACGACTGTCGTCCCAGCACACAAGAATTCATGGTCGGTCAGTAGCGACTTACGTGGTAGGTTGGGCTTTAGGTGGACAATGAGCTGGATGACGTGATGGTGTCGTCGTCGGATGCAGTGCTCAAAACAACCCGAGAGTCGCTGAGAGCACCTAGAGGGGGGTGAATAGGTGATCCTGTAAAATCAAGAGCTAAATAGCCACAAAACTTAGATATTAAAGTGTTAGCGTGACTAAGTAGCTTTGAAGCGAGTTCTTGTGAACACAACAATCACAGAGAATCCAACACAAGAGACGCACGATTTTTATCCCGTGGTTCGGCCAAGTAACACTTGCCTACTTCCAAGTTGTGGCGTCCCAATGGACGAGGGTTGCACTCAACCCCTTTCAAGTGATCCAATGATCAACTTGAATACCACGGTCTTTTCGTTTAGAGTATCTTCCCGTTTGCGAGGAATCTCCATAATTTGGAGTCTCTCGCCCTTACAATAGAGATCAGAAAGAAAGTACATAGTAAGGTTGGGAGAAGCAACACACACAAGATTCAATCCACAGCACACACACGCGCACAAGTCAAGACTTGAGCTCAAAGGACAACACAGGGATTTCACAACTCGAAATGAAGCTTAAATCACTATCACAATGAATCAAATGTGTAGGAGCGGAGTCTGGATGTCTTAGTATGCTTGGAGAATACTTGGTATCCTGCTCCATGCGTCTAGGGGTCCCTTTTATAGCCCCAAGGTAGCTAGGAGCCGTTGGAGATCGACATGGAAGGCTATCCTTGCCTTCTGTCGAGTGGCACACCGGATAGTCCGGTGCGCCACCGGACAGCCACTGTAGAATGTCCGGTGCGTGATTTCCTTCCAAATCGGGCACAGTCGACCGTTGCTCCTTGGAACCGGTTGGTGCACCGGTGCACCCAGTCGACCGTTGGAGTAGCCACGTGTCGCGCGTTGATCACGCGGACGACCGTTGGCGCAGGCGCCGTTGGCTCATCGGACAGTCCGGTGCACCACCGGACAGTCCGGTGAATTATAGCCACGTCGCCCCGTTCCTTTTTCCGAGAGCGACGAGTTCGCCGCGGATGACTCACCGGACAGTCCGATGCACCACCAGACAGTCCGGTGAATTATAGCCGTACGACTCTGTCGATTCCCGAGAGTAGCTAGTTCACCGGAGACTCGCCTGGTGCACCACCGGACAGCCCGGTGTGTCAGGCTCAGCTGGAGTTAGCTGTACACGGCCAACTCTTCTTCAATTCAACTTTTCTCTTCTTGGTTGTTTCTAGCACTTAGATAAACACATTAGTATTCAAAAACAATGTACTAAGTCTAGAAACATACCTCGTGTCTTGATCTGCACTTTCCCACATTTAGCACACAAGGATTCAATTAATATGTGTTAGGCATCTAATCACCAAAATACATATAGAAATTGCCCAAGGGCATATTTCCCTTTCAATCTCTCCCTTTTTGGTGATTTATGCCAACACATCAAAAAATAACTAAAATGTGCAACATCAAAACAATTGAAGACCAAATTGTTTTAGCTTATGATTTGACATATTTGGATCGCTCTTTGCCACCACTTGGTTTGTTTTTGCAAATCAAATTCATTTGCCTATCTCTAAGTCAAACACGCTTGTTTGGGCACATAGAGAGATATTTCAAGAGTAAAATTGATTCAAGTGCCCAAAAACTCCCCCTTTTTCCCACAATCAAAATTATCCCCCACAAGAGACCAAATTTTGCAATAAGAGCATTTTGGACAAATCAAAAATTCTAACTCTTTCACAAGTGATTGGCTGATCCATTTGCTTTGGCCTTAATTTCTCCCCCTTTGGCATTAAGCACCAAAACGGGATCATTTTTGGCCCTTTAACCCCATTGCCTCACCAAAAATGTCAATTCAGAGCTAAAGGCAAATAGAGCATAAGAATTAACTTTGAATTAAATACACTAATACCGGGGTGCAGTGGAAGTCTTTGCATCGTCCAAGTCCATTTTCCCTTTTAATGCACCTTTGAGACTACATCAAGGGTACTCAAGCAAACAGGTAAGTCTCAAAGGGTCAAGTTGTAGCACATCTCCCCCTTAATATGTGCATCATTTACATATGGACTTGTGAGATTCGAGGATCACTTTGTACAACTTGAGCACCATTAACAAACAATAATTGATTTAAATGCACAAAGTAACATGATCAAAGGCATAGACTACATGTATGCTATAGATCAATCCAAGTTACGTGAATCTAAGACATTTAGCTCACTACGCAACCTGCAAAACCTTTTCTCATCTAAAGGCTTAGTGAAGATATCGGCTAGCTGGTTCTCGGTGCTAATATGGTACACCACGATATCTCCCTTTTGCTGGTGGTCTCTCAGGAAGTGATGCCGGATGTCTATGTGCTTAGTGCGGCTATGTTCAACAGGATTATCCGCCAAGCGGATTGTACTCTCATTGTCACATAGGAGTGGGACTTTGCTCAGATTGTAGCCAAAGTCCCGAAAGGGTTTGCCTCATCCAAAGTAGTTGCGCGCAACACTGTCCTGCAGCAACATACTCGGCCTCAGCGGTGGATAGGGCAACGGATGTTTGCTTCTTTGAACTCCAGGACACCAGGGAGCTTCCTAGAAATTGGCACGTCCCCAATGTGCTCTTCCTATCAACCTTGCACCCGGAATAATTGGAGTCTGAGTATCCAATTAGGTCAAAGGTAGACCCCTTTGGATACCAGATCCCAAAGCAAGGCGTAGAAACTAAATACCTAAGAATTCGCTTAACGGCCACAAGGTGGCATTCCTTGGGGTCAGATTGATATCTAGCACACATGCATACACTAAGCATAATATCCGGTCTACTAGCACATAAATACAGCAATGAACCTATCATGGACCGGTATGCCTTTTGATCAACGGACTTACCTCCTTTGTTGAGGTCAACGTGCCCGTCAGTTCCCATTGGTGTCTTTGTGAGCTTGGCGTCCTTCATCCCAAACCTCTTGAGAAGATCTTGAGTATACTTCGTTTGGGAGATGAAGGTGCCGTCCTTGAGTTGCTTCACTTGGAACCCAAGGAAGTAGGTCAACTCGCCCATCATCAACATCTCGAACTTTTGTGTCATCACCTTGCTAAACTCCTCACAAGACTTTTGATTAGTAGAACCAAATATTATGTCGTCGACATAAATTTGGCACACGAAGAGATCACAATCACAAGTCTTTGTAAAAAGAGTGGGATCAGCTTTCCCAACCTTGAAAGCATTAGAAATTAAGAAATCTCTAAGGCATTCATACCATGCTCTTGGGGCTTGCTTAAGTCCATAGAGAGCCTTAGAGAGCTTATACACGTGGTCGGGATACCTGTCATCCTCAAAGTCAGGGGGTTGTTCCATGTATACCTCCTCCTTGATTGGCCCGTTGAGGAAAGCACTCTTTACATCTATTTGAAATAGCCTAAAAGAGTGGTGAGCAGCATAGGCTAATAATATTCGAATAGACTCTAGCCTAGCCACAGGAGCAAACGTCTCCTCAAAATCTAAACCTGCGACTTGGGCATAACCTTTTGCCACAAGTCGAGCCTTGTTTCTTGTCACCACCCCGTGCTCGTCTTGCTTGTTGCGGAACACCCACTTGGTTCCCACAACGTTTTGCTTTGAACGTGGCACCAGGCTCCAAACTTCATTTCTCTTGAAGTTGTTGAGCTCTTCCTCAATGGCCAACACCCAGTCCGGATCCTGCAAGGCCTCTTCCACCCTGAAAGGCTCAATAGAAGAGACAAACTAGTAATGCTCACAAAAATTAGCTAATCGTGAGCGAGTAGTTACTCCCTTGCTGATGTCACCCAGAATCTGGTCGACGGGGTGATTTCTTTGGATCGTCGCTCGGACTTGAGTTTGAGGGACCTATGGTGCTTCTTCCTCCATCACTTGATCTTCTTGTGCTCCCCTTTATCATGCCATTCTTGTTGAGGTACCTGCTCATCGTCTTGAGTTGGGGAATGCACCACTGTCGAGGAAGATGGTTGATCTTGTTCCTGTAATTCTTGTGGTCGCACATCACCTATTGCCATTGTGCGCATTGCGGCCGTCGAAATTTCTTCTTCATCTACATCATCAAGATCAACTTGCTCTCTTGGAGATCCATTAGTCTCATCAAATACAACGTCGCTAGAGACTTCAACCAATCCTGATGATTTGTTGAAGACCCTATACGCCTTTGTATTTAAGTCATACCCTAGTAAAAACCCTTCTACTGCCTTGGGAGCAAATTTAGAATGTCTACCTTTCTTCACCAGAATGTAGCATTTGCTCCCAAATACACGAAAGTAAGAGACATTGGGTTTGTTACCGGTAAGGAGTTCGTAGGAGGTCTTCTTTAGGAGGCGATGCAGGTAGAGCCGGTTTATGGTGTGGCAGGCTGTGTTCATAGCTTCTGACCAAAACCGCTCGTGCGTCTTGAACTCTCCAAGCATCGTTCTTGCCATGTCGATTAGCGTCCTATTCTTCCTCTCTACTACACCGTTTTGCTGTGGTGTGTAGGGAGCGGAGAACTCGTGCTTGATGCCTTCCTCCTCAAGATACTCCTCAATTTGCAGATTCTTGAACTCGGACCCGTTGTCGCTCCTTATCTTTTTCACCTTTAGCTCAAATTCGTTTTGAGTCCTCCTTAGAAAGCGCTTTAGGGTCCCTTGGGTTTCTTATTTGTCCTGCAAAAAGAACACCCAAGTGAAGCCGGAAAAGTCATCAACAATTACAAGACCATACTTACTTCCCCCGATGTTGAGGTAGGCAACGGGTCCAAAGAGGTCCATGTGAAGAAGCTCCAGTGGTCTTGATGTTGTCATCACTTTCTTGCTGTGATGAGTGCTTCCCACCTGTTTCCCTACCTGACATGCTGCACAAGGTCTGTCTTTCTCAAAATAGACATCGGTTAGTCCTAACACATGTTCTCCCTTTAGAAGTTTATGAAGGTTCTTCATCCCAACATGTGCTAGACGGCGATGTCAAAGCCAGACCATACTAGTCTTAGCCATTAAGCATGCATCTAGATCGGCATTCTCTTTCGAAAAATCAACTAAATAGAGCTTGCCGTCTAATGCACCCTTAAAAGCTAATGAACTATCACTCCTAAAGACAGATACATCAACATTTGTAAACAAACAATTGTAACCCATGTGGCACAATTGACTTACAGACAGAAGGTTGTATCCTAGCGACTCTACTAAAAATACATTTGAAATGGAGTGCACGCTTGTGATGGCTATCTTTCCCAAACCTTTGACCTTGCCTTGATTCCCATCTCCAAATATGATTGTATCCTGGGAATCCTTGTTTTTGATGTAGGAGGTGAACATCTTCTTCTCCCCCGTCATGTGGTTTGTGCATCCGCTGTTAATAATCCAGCTTGAGCCCCCGGATGCATAAACCTGCAAGGAAATTTAAGCTTGGGTTTTAGGTACCCAACTCTTGTTGGGTCCTACAAGGTTAGTCACAATAACTTTTGGAACCCAAATACAAGTCTTGTCTCCCTTGCATTTGGATCCCAATTTTCTAGCCACTACTTTTGTATTTTTGCATGTAAGTACAAAAGAAGTATTGCAAGCATGATAAATAGTAGAGGGTTTATTGCACAATTTTCTAGGAGCATGAGACACAACATGATTCCTTTGAGGACTACTAGCCATAGGGGCCTTCCCTTTCTCCTTGTTGAGAACGGGAGTCCTTTGGCTCGTCAAGTTCTTAGTTTTCTTTTGAAAACCAAGTCCATCCTTAATTGAGGGGTGTCTACCAATGGTGTAGGCATCCCTAGCAAATTTCAATTTATCAAAATCAACTTTACAAGTCTTAAGTTGAGCATTAAGACTTGCCACCTCATTGTTCAGTTTAGTAATAGAAGCAAGATGTTCATCACAAACATCAACATCAAAATCCTTACATCTATTACAAATAACAACATGCTCTACACATAAACTAGTTTTGTTGACTTCCTCTAGCATAGCATTTAATTCATCATTTAAACTCCTTAAACTAGAGACAGATTCATGGCAAGCAGATAACTCAGAGGATAGCATTTCATTTCTCTTAATTTCTAAAGCAAGATATTTGTGTACACTAACAAATTTGTCATGTTCCTCATATAAAATATCATCTTGCTTTTCTAATAATCTATCCTTTCCATTTAGAGCATCAATTAATTCATTAATTTTGTCTACCTTAGCTCTATCTAGTCCTTTAAACAGGTTAGTGTAGTCTACTTCATCATCGGAAGATTCTTCATCACTAGATGAAGTGTACTTGGGTGTGTCCCGAGTACGTACCTTCTTTTCCTTGGCCATAAGGCATGTATGGCGTTCGTTGGGGAAGAGTAAGGACTTGTCGAAGGCTGAGGCAGCTAATCCTTCATCGTCGGAGTCGGAAGAGGAGCAGTCCGAATCCCATTCCTTTCTAAGGTGCACCTCGCCCTTTGCCTTCCTATAGTTCTTCTTTTTCTCCCTCTTCCCGCTCTTTTCTTGTCCCTGGTCATTATCATTATCGGGACATTGAGCAATAAAGTGACCAGTCTTACCGCATTTGAAGCAGGAGCGCTTTCCCCTTGTTTTATTCTTGTTGGGGTACTCCTTACATCCTTTAAGCGTGGTCTTGAAGCGCTTGATGATAAGCGCCATTTCATCCTCGTTGAGCCCAGCAGCCTCCACTTGTGCTACCTTGCTTGGTAGCGCCTCCTTGCTGCTTGTTGCCTTAAGAGCAACGGGCTGCGGCTCGTAGACGGACAGTGGACCATTCAAGGCGTCATCTATATATCTTGCCTCCTTAACCATCATGCGCCCGCTTACGAATTTTTCGAGGATCTCCTCGGGCATCATTTTGGTGTACCTGAGGTTTTCATGAATAAGATTCACAAGATGAGGGTCAATTACAGTAAATGACCTTAGCATGAGTTGGACGACATCATGATCCGTCCATCTTGTGCTTCCATAGCTTCGATTCTTGTTGACCAGGGTCTTGAGTCTGTTGTAGGTCTGAGTTGTCTCCTCTCCCCTGATCATCGCGAACCTCCCCAGCTCGCCTTCCACTAGTTCCATCTTTGTGATCATAGTGGCGTCGTTTCCCTCATGAGATATCTTGAGGGTGTTCCAGATTTGCTTAGCGTTGTCCAAGCCACTCACCTTATTATATTCATCCCTGCAAAGTGAAGCTAGCAAGACATTAGTTGATTGGGCATTTTTATGGATTTGCTCATTTATAAAAACAGGATTATCAGTGCTATCAAAATGCATTTCGTTTTTAACAATCTCCTAGATACTAGGATGGAGAGAAAATAAATGACTACTCATTTTATGACTCCAGAAAGAATAGTCTTCTCCATCAAAGTGTGGGGGTTTTCCAAGTGGAATTGATAGCAAATGAGCAATTGAATTGTACGAAATACGGGAATAATCAAATGAATAGTGTTGATTAACCGTCTTTTTCTTTAACGAGGAGTCGTCGTCGTCATCCCTTGGTGAAGAAGATGAGGCATCGCTGTCGTAGTAGATGATCTTCTTGATGCGCCTTTTCTTCTTCCCGTATCTCTTCTTGTGACTCGAGCCTGAGTCGGTAGGCTTGTTGTCTCTTGGCTTGTTGAAGACAGACTCCTTTTCCTTGTCGTTGACCACCATCCCCTTTCCCTTAGGATCCATCTCTTCGGGTGATTAGTCCCTTAGATGAAGAGTACGGCTCTGATACCAATTGAGAGCACCTAGAGGGGGGGTGAATAGGTGATCCTATAAGATCAAGAGCTAAATAGCCACAAAACTTAGATATTAAAGTGTTAGCGTGACTAAGTAGCTTTGAAGCGAGTTCTTGTGAACACAACAATCACAAAGAATCCAACACAAAAGACGCGCGATTTTTATCCCATGGTTTGGCCAAGTAACACTTGCCTACTTTCATGTTGTGGCGTCCCAATGGACGAGGGTTGCACTCAACCCCTTTCAAGTGATCCAATGATCAACTTGAATACCACGGTCTTTTCGTTTAGAGTATCTTCCCGTTTGCGAGGAATCTCCACAATTTGGAGTCTCTCGCCCTTACAATAGAGATCACAAAGAAAGCACAGGGTAAGGTTGGGAGAAGCAACACACACAAGATTCAATCCGCAGCACACACACGCGCATAAGTCAAGACTTGAGCTCAAAGGACAACACAGGGAGTTCACAACTCGAAATGAAGCTCAAATCACTATCACAATGAATCAAATGCATGGGAGCGGAGTCTGGATGTCTTAGTATGCTTAGAGAATACTTGGTATCCTGCTCCATGCGCCTAGTGTGGCGGAACCACCCGGATTATTCCAGCTTAAGTGCCTAAGTCACGCCTCAGGGGCCGCAACACACTTAAATCGGAATAACCCGTCAGTCCCTCAGATCTAGTCTGATAGAGCCACTTAACCAGGATCAAATTCCACAATCTCACTCGAAGGTGAGTCACAGAAGAAATGCAATAAAACAGGAAACCTCAAATTAAGTGCTGAATTATTACATAGATCGGAGTTTTTCGAGTAGCAAATAAGAGTTCACGAAGTAAAATACAGCGGGTAATCGATGTCGTCGGTAACGAGGCAATGGGCAAGGCCTAGCCCACTACTCCTCGTGCTCCTCTCCTACCGGAGCAACATCCCACTCGACCGTCCAACCCGGTGGCAGGGTGGTAGGCCAAGTCACACCATCAACCATCTCCTGAATCGCACCTGCAAAAAAATTATGCCACAAGCAAGGCTGAGTATACTGATACTCAGCTAGACTTACCTGGTGTGAGGAATCTACTCCTCTACCTCTAGACTATGCAACTGTTTGGCTGAGGGGTTTGGTTTACCAAAAGCACTAGCTGTTTCTAAAATCCATTTTTAACCTTTCAAATTCTAGCATCATTATCTTAGCTACATTTGATCCTTCTAAGCATACATGGTAACAAGCATTTTAGTTCAATCAACAAATTGTCTCATGTAACCTCATTTCACTTCTTACTCGATATAGTACAAGGGGTCAAGCAGTCTCATTAGCTGCGAGAAGCAGACGATTCGAATCGAGTTTTTATCCTTGCAAGGTAAACCTAAACACACGACATGTCAGGGCACTCCGTCCCCACACATGTCAACCGTCCCCATCGATTCCCCGTTCGCGTCCAGGCCTCACCGCCTTGGCATACAGTGCTCCACTGACCTCGGCTGCCGCCATGCAGTGACCGCACTTGTACCCACCATAGCTAGCATGGGAGACCCAGTCTCAGGTCGCATGAGGGATAAAGTCCGCGCCTGGCTTCACTCAGGTACTAGGTTTATCGATTACCATATTTCCCGACATGTGCTTAGTACGTTCAAAAGCTTGACTCAGGTATCCACACATTAATCCTTAATTCCTTTTTCCCGTCTCATGGACAAGGCATCCTCCCTGGATTCAAGTCCATAGACTATCATAGATCCCGTTATCAAGATGAATACAATCAATTCCTGACCTCACGCGAGTGCTAGAAAAATCACTCAACTTCTACTGAGATCCTGATTAGCAAGCTGCTACTCGACCTAGCATACTAGTATTCATCCCAAAAAGGAATCCTAAGTTCATGCATCTAGAGGTTTCAAGCAACTCCTACACTTAAGTGCACATTACAAACCTACAAACATTAAGTGTAGTAAAATAGCATATATAAACGGTTATGCATAAAAACCGGGGCTTGCCTTCAATAGCTGGGGCTGCGGGGAGATCCTCGGTAGCAGCCTCGGGAGCTTGCTCCTGGTCTTCCTCTTGGATAGATCCTTGCTCGGGGATGAGCACGTACTCTCCGTCGGCGAGATTACAATCTAATGAATGCAATGCGTAAGATATATGCAGGATATGATATGTTCATTAGTAATTTAAACTTTTGATGGTGTATGATCTACTTGAGTTAGATAGAGCTAAATCTTGTTTATACGAGATTTTTGGTGGTATACTTGGTAAATTGGATCAAACTCAGCTAAGTTAAGTGGTAGGTTTATTCTTGGGGTTCTACTGAATTCTTTTTAAGGTCTTTAGTGAGAATTGTCAAGAACTCAAGTTGGACTTATTGGAGTGAGGTTTATTTCTCCTTTCTTTTTCTTTATTCTCTTTAAGTTTTTGGAGTGGGTTTGAACTACAAGTCACCTTAATAAATTTCCAAAAATTCTGCAAAAATTACAATGGCTTGTTACTGGTGTATAATTCTCTGTCTCAAAATTTGGGGTCCAAAAAGTGAATATTTTTCTCTCGACAGAATTACCAAATTTTAGGGCAGAAGGGGTGATTTGAACTACAACTATCATTTAATAGTAGGTAATTCTCTAAGACTTATTTTTGCTGGCATTTAGATGCTATAACATGACTCGGTACAAATTTCTAGCCATTAATACTTATTAGTTATTTTACAAGGATTTTCTAAAGTTTCTAGCCAAAGGGATGCTTTCTACTACCACTATATTTGAAAATATCAAACAACAGTGTTGGGACCATGCTTCATCGCCGAAGGTCCTGCGGAAAGAAAACAGCTTCGGCTGAAGCTACTTGAACGTAATGCCGAAGGCACCATTCATGAAGCTTCGGTATTACAGCATGTCCGAAGATGGGGGTCGAACCGACTTAAAGATAGAATGACCTTTTAGTCCTTAAGGGTCTCAGTCAATGTTGTAAACTCTTATGAGGGGCATGATTGTAATTCTTCACAGGCTGTGTCCTGTGCCTATAAATAGTGAACAGTATTTCTTTACTGTTCACGCATTCTTGTAATTGCAAGTGCATCACTCGGGAATTATTACTTGTCAAGGCGAAGATATACACGTACCTTAAATATTGTATTCAAACATCTTATATCCATATAATAAAATATGTGAATGATGCCATTTATTTCTGACATATTTATCTTTGATGTTTTACATTTTACATTACTTTATATTATCTTTGTAAGTTTAGTTACGAAGGTGAAACCTTCGTAATATTATGTTCATGGTCTTCGTTCGAAGTTCATTAAATCCTTGGGGAGATAATGCTTCAGCGAACGAAGAGCATTTGATATTTAACATTTTTTGTGTTGCCTTGTTCTTGATTCATAGCATTTGAGAACAATTCCCCAACATTGGTGCCCACCTCCGGTGAACTCACTTCTACTTTTTTGAGCTGATAGCTTCGTTCAACGATCAAGCTGGAGCTGCTTCGGCTCCGAAGCTGGTACTCCCCATAACAGGCGGTTCATGCTCAGAGCCAGCCAACAAGAAGCAGAAGGAGGCACAGAGAAGGGTACAGCATGTCGGGGTGCAAGGACCCTTCATCAAGTCAAGATGGTCTCACATTCCGATTACCTTCTCTCAAGAAGATCTTCAACTCAAGGATTACCCACACAACGATGCTATGGTTATCTCTTGTGTGATCAAAGGATTTCTAGTCCATAATGTTTTGGTTGATACAGGCAGTGCAGCAGATATCATATTTGCTAAGGCTTTCAAACAAATGCAAGAGCCCGAAGACAAGATCCATGATGCTACGCACCCTCTTTGTGGCTTCGGTGGGCGGCAGATTGTAGCACTTAGGAAGATTACCATGCCAGTAACCTTCGGATTTGTCAACAACACAAGGACTGAGCAAATTGTGTTTGACATTGTTGACATGGAGTATCCTTACAATGCTATCATTGGTCGCGGAACACTCAATGCTTTCGAAGCAATACTTCATCCAGCATATCTTTGCATGAAGATACCTTCGGATCAGGGACCTATTGCTATTTATGGGAGTCAGGAAGCCGCCAGAAAGGCCGAAGGGAATTGGACTGATTCAAAGGCAATCCATAACATAGATGAAGCCGAAGCTTGTGAGCAGTACAAGCATAGAAGGGAGAAGGCTGCTTCGGCCGATCAGCCGAAACCCATGCTTTTTTGCGAAGATATCGTAGAGCAGAAGGTGCTGCTAGGATCTCAATTGTCTGAGGAACAAGAGAAAATCTTGATAAGATTCTTGTTCAACAACAAAGATGTTTTTGCTTGGTCAGCTAATGATCTTTGCGGAGTTAACAGGGATGTTATTGAGCATTCGCTTAATGTTGATCCATCCTTCAGACCCAGAAAGCAGAGGCTTCGGAAGATGTCTGATGACAAGGCTGAAGGTGCTCGAAATGAAGTGAAAAGACTTCTCAGTGCTAGAGTTATTAGAGAGGTAAAATACCTAGAATGGCTGGCTAACGCTGTCATGGTAAAAAAGGCCAATGGTAAATGGAGGATGTGTATCGATTTTACTGATCTCAACAAGGCCTGTCCGAAGGACGAGTTTCCATTGCCAAGGATAGATTCCTTAGTTGATACAGCAGCTTCATCAGAGCTTATGAGTCTGTTGGATTGTTATTCAGGCTATCATCAAATCTGGATGAAGAAGGAGGATAAGCCGAAGACCAGCTTCATAACCCCTAGTGGAACATATTGTTACCTTCGGATGCCTGAAGGGCTTAAAAATGCTGGAGGAAGCTTCAGCAGAATGACAACGAAGGTTCTCCATTCTCAGATAGGCAGGAATGTGCTAACTTATGTTGATGATATCATTGTGAAAAGCACGAAGCAAGATAATCACATTGCCGATCTGCAGGAGACCTTCGCTAATTTTAGACAGGCTGGTTTAAAGCTGAATCCAAAAAAATGTGTCTTCGGAGTGAAGAAGGGGAAATTTCTTGGTTGTCTAGTTTCAACAAAAGGAATTGAGGCTAATCCAAACAAAATCGAAGCTATCCTTCGAATGGAACCACCAAGTACAAAGAAGGGGGCTCAAAGATTGACAGGAAGACTGGCATCTCTCAACAGATTCATATCTAGATCAGCAGAGAGAAATTTACCATTTTTCGAAGTGCTGAAGTCAGCCGAAGTTTTTCAATGGGGACCAGTCCAGCAGAAAGCCTTCGAAGAGCTGAAGCAATATTTGATAGATCTAACAACACTAACTCCACCAACGCCAGGGGCTCCTTTGTTATTATATGTGGCAGCTTCGCACTCAGCGGTAAGTGCAGCACTTGTTGAGGAGAAGCTTGAAGGCCAAGTCAAAAAGCAGGCCCCAATATACTTTGTATCCGAAGTTCTTAGTTTATCAAAGAAAAATTATACAGAATTGGAGAAGGTACTGTATGCTGTTTTGATGGCCTCCAGAAAGCTTCGGCATTATTTTCAAGCTTATAATATAATTGTTCCTTCTTCACAATCGTTGAAGGATATTATGAGAAACCGAGAAGCTACTGGAAGGATTGGAAAATGGGCTGCAGAGCTCAATGAATTTTGTATTGATTATGTGCATAGATCTTCGATTCAGTCCCAAGCATTGGCAGACTTCATTGCTGACTGGACGCCAGGGGCTCAGGAGGAAGAAACGAATAAAGATGCTGAAGCATGGACAGTGTTTTGCGATGGGTCTTAGGGAACCTTCGGAGCAGGAGCAGCTCTGTGTTGGTTTCACCTTTCAAAGTTAAAACTTGTTATGCGGCAAGACTTGATTTCAGTTGCACAAACAATATTGCTGAGTACGAAGCTCTGCTCTTGGGTCTTCGGAAGTTAAAGGCAATGGGAATCAGAAGGGTCATTCTTAAAACTTATTCCCAAGTTATTTCTGGTCATATTGACAAGAGCTATAAGGCAAGAGATCCGAAGCTTGAAAAATATTTAGATACAGTCCGAAGGATTGAGGCTTCCTTTGAAGGATTCTCTGTTAAAAACATTCCTCGTGGAGAAAATGAATATGCTGATCTATTAGCCAAGTCAGCAGCACAGGGGCTGCCTTTACCTTCGGAAGTATTTTTCGAAACAATAAAAGCACCTTCGGTCGAGCTTCTTGAAAGAGCGGTCCTCAACATATCCCCTGTCTATAGTGAAGATTGGAGAACTGAAATCATCTCTTTCCTTTAGGGTAATTTTCTTTCAGATGACGAAGCTTATAACAGGAGGATAGAAGCAAGAGCTCGACCATATGTCATAATAGAAGGGGAACTATACAAGTGTGGGGTCTGTTCCCCGTTGCTCAAGTGTTTATCCAGAACCGAAGGCATAGAATTGATGAAGGAAATACATGCAGGCTTGTGTGGATCTCACATTGGATCTAGGCCTTTGCTGGGAAAAGTCTTTCGCCAAGGATTTTATTGGCCAAAAGCAGCTTCGGATGCAGCGGAACTAGTCCAAAAGTGCGAAGGTTGTCAAAAATGTGCAAGAGATAAAAAACAACCTTCGTCTCTAACTCAGTTAATACAACCCACTTGGCCGTTACAAAGGTGAGGCCTTGATTTGTTAGGTCCGCTACCACCAGCACAAGGAAATTTAAGATATGTTGTAGTGGCAGTGGAATATTTTTCTAAGTGGATTGAGGCAAAGCCTTTAGCCACAATAACTTCAGTTACTGTCTAAAAGTTTTTCTGGCAAAACATTGTTTGTCGCTTCGGAGTGCCGAAGGCTATCACTGTGGACAATGGAACGCAGTTTGATTCTGAAGCTTTCAGAGAATTTTGTGATCAAATTGGCACGAAGATCCATTTTGCATCAGTTCGACATCCGGAGTCAAACGGACTTGTCGAAAGAGCTAATGGGATCATAATGACAGGAATAATGAAGTCAATCTTCAATCAGCCCAGGGGAAAGTGGCCAGAAGAATTAATCAAAGTGGTGTGGAGCCATAACACAACAGTGTCAAGATCAACAGGCTTCACGCCATTCAAACTATTGTTTGGTGACGAAGCAATAACCCCGGAAGAAGCTAAAGCAAGATCAATAAGAACAATAGCTTCGGCAGAAGGCGAAGATGAAGCTGATTACTCTGTGGAAAAAGATGCTATAGAGGGGATCAGGCTTCAAGCTGTGGAAAATATCAACAAATATCAAGCTGAAACAATAAAATGGCGTGACAGAAAGGTTAGGCTGAAGAACATTGAACCAGGACACTTGGTGCTTCGAAGAGTAGCCAACCCTGAAACAGTAGGCAAATTACAGCTGAAGTGGGAAGGACCTTTTTTGGTAGTATCTTTGTCAAGACCCGGTTCCTACAGATTGAAGGATATGGACGGCAACGACATTCCTAGGTCATGGAATGCGGATGAGCTTCGGCGATATTATGTTTAGCTTGATGTAATTTTTTCTATTCTTTTTTGTGGCACCCTTTTCCTTTCCAAAGGGGGAGAAAGGTTTTTAATGGGGCCACAACATGTAATTTTCCTTATTTCAATTCTATAAGAGTGATATCCCCCAAAAATGTAAATGTAAATGCAAAGGAAAAAGAAAAGAAAACAGGGAAAAGCTCAAAAGTCGTTCCTAAGGGAATGCAGAGCTTACAGCGAAAAATAAACGCTGATTCCGCCGAAAGTAAAAGGCGAAGAAGCTCCTAAGGGAGGCTTACAGCGAAAAATAAACGCTGATTCCGCCGAAAGTAAAAGGCGAAGAAGCTCCTAAGGGAGGCTTACAGCGAAAAATAAACGCTGATTCCGCTGAAAGTAAAAGGCGAAGAAGCTCCTAAGGGAGGCTTACAGCGAAAAGTCAACGCTGATACACCGAAAAGTAAATGGTGAAGCCGAAAAGTAAACGGCAAAAAGATTTGAATCATTCCCAAGGGGATGAAGGGCTATGATTATGGTGTTTGAATATGTGTTCCGCTATTCATTTGCACGATACATTACATCATGTCATTTGCATTCATAAACATTCATTTAGACATATAGAATCATCATCATACCACACAAAAAAGACAGATGCTTCGGCAATGAGGAAAAACTTCGTAGAAAGAGGAAGTTTTCATGCTTCGTTGTGTACGAAAAGAAGGGAAGGTGTTTTTCGCCTTCGGCTCAAAAGAGAAGTTTCGTCCACAGCAAAGCAGATTGTACACGGATAAAGGAGATAAGATATATTACAAGGTATGTACAAATTTACATAAGTTTTTTCATAACTATATTACAAAGATCTCTCTAGAATTTTTTGCAGGAAAGTTTATTATAGCAACTATTAAGCTTCAGGCCGTCATACTTCAGCTTCCTTATACTTCAGCTTCGTCATCCTGCACATATTAAAGAGCAGAATAAGAAAGGTGCAAATTTCAAGGAGAAGGTAAAAGTAACAAATATAAGTTCCTTACTGGCTTAAGGTGACTTCGAGCTTCGTCACCAGCCATTTTTCGCCCACCATTTACCCAAATCTGGGTCATAAATCTATTTCCGATGCTTCGGGCTAGGCTTGGGACATCAGTCAAATCTGATGCTGATAAGCTGAAGTTTGGTCTATTTACATATTTTCCATGCGTACAGTCAGCCTTCAGAAAAGCGGTAGCTGTGCCTCGAGAAGCTACCAGGGCGCAGAAGTCAGCATGCCCAGCGATAACTTCGTCAAGAGCATCAACCTCGCCTTCAATATATTCCAACGTGCTGGGCAGGTTTTCAGCTGAAGGTGTAAATTTTTCAGAACTGGCTCCGATAGAGTGAAACACATCCTTCAGCCGCTGCACGCACCGGCTGCCGAAATTTAGGCATCTCTCTTGAAGTTCCTTCAATGATTTTTGTAAATTTGAATTTTTCTCGATCTCAGTCTTGAGACTTGTTTCAAGGTCCTTCTTTTCTTGCTCATATTTTTCTGACTGTTTGAGTAATTCATTCTTTAAACTGTCATTTTCGACTTGGACCTTAGCCAATGAGCCTTCCATAGATTGAATAACAAAGTCTTTCTTTTCTAAGGCACCTTCGTGTTCTTTAGCTACGATTTCAAGGTCTTGAATGGTGAAGTCTTTCTTCTTCAGAACAGCTTCGTAATTTTCAGCTTTTTCTTCTAAATCTTTGATGATAGCTTTGTTCTTCTTCTCTTCAAGATCTTGTTGCATTTTTAGCACTTTACTTAATAGTATACTCTGCCAAAGCAACCTTCGTCAGAAAACGACCTAAAAATAATAATAACAATAAAATCGTGATAATATTTTCTACCTTAAAATTAGCATAAAGCAGGCTACCGGCGATATGGTGTCGCTGGTACCTGCAGAGGTCTGCCTCTATCTTCGGCAGGCCAACGCTTTTGGAGAAGGTTCTAACAATTTTGGCCTCAGTGCGATTCCGAAGGCATCTTAGCTTCCCTTCGTTGACCCCACCAAATAGCATAGACCCTGGTTTATATCCACAGGATATGGCATATTTTTTTAGCTCTTCTTTTTCAGCACCTGTTAATTCTTGTCCAAGTAAATCTTGAAAGTTAAAATTTCCTCCCTCCAAAATTTCTTCAACCTGCTCTTTTCCTTTTTTAGTAGCCATGCTCACTGCAGCCACAGCAGCTTCTTCTTCAGCCATTTTCAGAAGTATATTGTCAATAACTTCAAGTGTGGTTTCTAGGTTTGAATCTTCGATGGTCCCGGCTTCGGCGCCGGTAGCTTCGGCTCCGGCAGTTGCAAATTTAGTGGTTTCGGCCCCGGTAGCGGCGGCTGCGACGGCTTCGGCTTCGGCGGTCTCGGCAAAAACAATTTTTGACTCCATTGCCGGTGGCGGTGTCTGATGAATCACATCTGTTACTTGGATAATTCTTCGTTTTTCGGCTTTACAGGGCTTTCTGCTACCGAAGCTTCTTTGTCCTTCTGAAAAAACTTCGTCAGTTGCGGCGCCAGCGGACTTAGCTTGACAGGCAAGGGTTCAGTCATTACCTTCAGGATCTCTTTTACTTCGGCAGCAGAAGGTGTCGCAGGAGTTTCCTCCTCTTGGACCAATGTTTTTGGTTCCGGAGATGCAGTTTTCCTTTTTCTTGAAGCAGCTACCTTCGGCTCAGGGCTCACCTTTTCAGAAATTTCCTTTTTCTTTTTGGTCAATCTGGTGCTTTCTTTGTCAAGGGAGCTGGCAATTCTTTTTCTCTTCGGGCCTCCGGCATCTCCGCCCAATTGCTCGTAATCAGGATAGTCAAAATTTAAGGCATCTAGCACCCGATTCAACCTTCGCTTCGGGCGACTACCGAAGGCTACTGTCATCAACTGATCTTCCTTCTTAGAATAATTTCCAAGGATATCGTTGCACATAATATCGATTGTGTCTAACCATTCCTGGTAGGGTTCTTTAAAATTTTTCTTAAACTTGTAGTAATAGGGTAATCGAACAAGTTCGCCCTTTTTCTTTTCCCCCTCCAGCATCGGCATCTCCCAATCCCTCATTGTTGGGAACACTTTAAAAGCCAAAAATTCCTGCACCAAGTCCCTAGTGCCAATATGTTCTGAAATTATTCGAAATTCACCCAAAGCAATTTGGCTCGGGCTTCCACTTATCATGTTGCATCGGGGCCTCGTTTCTCCGAAGGTTAGCTCTAGTGGATTCTGGACCAATTTATCTTCATCTTTATCAACTTTAACATAAAACCACTTAGACTTCCATCCGGCTGGCCATTTGCTTCGGTAGCTTATCACTGGAAACTTCGAAGTTTTACGATAAGCAAAGTTGTAACATCCAAAATTTTCATGTAACCCATCTCCTCTGGCCTTAGTCTGATAGTGTAGTTCATGGACTCGGCAGAAACCTTCGCCGAACGATTCCACTCCCTGGCTACGAAGGGCCCAGATATAAACACTTAATCTAACAATAGCGTTAGGGGTCAGCTGATGAAGGTAAACCCCAAACTTCTTCAACACATCAGCAATCATCCCATTCGAAGGAAATCTTAATCCTGCTTTGAAGAAGCTTTTGAACACTACCACCTCATTCTTTCCTGGCTTCGGAGTAGTTTCCTCTCCGCCAAAACAAACCAGCTTCTTTTTTGCTTCGCTAAAGTAGCCCATCTTCACCATTTTTGGAAGATCAGCTTCAGAGATGGTGGACTTTCCAAAGTCCAAATGACTAGGTTTGCTTGGCATCCCGCAGTTGTACTCATCTTCGGAACCAACTTCTTCAAAATCAGCTTGTGTTGCTTCGGCAGCAGGTGTGTCCTCTCCTGTAACTAGCCCGGAGCGCTTCATCGCTTCAGAAATCGGAACAGTTTCAGCAGCTTCGGCTTCGTCTCCTTCGTGCTCAACTCTAGCAGTAGAATGCACTCTGGCCATTTGATTTTGAATTTCTTGAAAATTTCTTGGAAATTAATAACCTTTCTTCCGAAGCTCTTCTTCTGACGAAGCAGGCACCGAACTGGAGCTTCGTTTGAATGCGAAAGTCAAGCTTCGGCTATGGTTAAATTTTTGGCAGCAAAACAGTGCAATAGTAATGAATGCTGTGGTAACTTCACACCTACCTGTCTGTTTATATAGTGCTGCAGGTAAGAAGGTGAATCGTCAGGATTTCTACACCAGGCAAATAGTTGCTCGCACCCGCTGCATGGTGGGCCGCAAAGATCAAAATAGTGAACCTACATGGTGGGACCACTACGCGCTCGAAAACTGTATCGTTTCTCGACAACGAGCTCAGGGAAGGTGTTTTTCGGACCTTCGGCTTCCTGAAGCCTAAGAGACTTTTTTCACGGATCAAGCTCGTTACGAAAAACGATCTAGCACCGCGAAGGGGCTACTATTGGGACCATGCTTCATCGCCGAAGGTCCTGCGGAAAGAAAACAGCTTCGGCTGAAGCTGCTTGAACGTAATGCCGAAGGCACCATTCATGAAGCTTCGGTATTACAGCATGTCCGAAGATGGGGGTCGAACCGACTTAAAGATAGAATGACCTTTTAGTCCTTAAGGGTCTGAGTCAATGTTGTAAACTCTTATGAGGGGCATGATTGTAATTCTTCACAGGCTGTGTCCTGTGCCTATAAATAGTGAACAGTATTTCTTTACTGTTCACGCATTCTTGTAATTGCAAGTGCATCACTCGGGAATTATTACTTGTCAAGGCGAAGGTATACACGTACCTTAAATATTGTATTCAAACATCTTATATCCATATAATAAAATATGTGAATGATGCCATTTATTTCTGACATATTTATCTTTGATGTTTTACATTTTACATTACTTTATATTATCTTTGTAAGTTTAGTTACGAAGGTGAAACCTTCGTAATATTATGTTCATGGTCTTCGTCCGAAGTTCATTAAATCCTTGGGGAGATAATGCTTCAGCGGACGAAGAGCATTTGATATTTAACATTTTTTGTGCTGCCTTGTTCTTGATTCATAGCATTTGAGAACAAGTCCCCAACAAACAGATTTCTGATTTTTCCTAGCTTATTCTTTGCGCAAGAGCAATCATTCTGAAGTTTGGCATCTTTTTGCTTAAGGGAAGGGGTGGTGTGCATTAATTGGATTAAATGGCCTTTCTTACAAAATATTGGCAATAAGTATTATTTTGCATCTTTCCAATGGGTTTGTATTTTTCTCTGGTGGCCTATCTCATTATTGGTCTAGCAAAATTTTATTTACCTATTATTGCATTATTGTGGGTTACTCATAATTTAATTGAACTATGGCTCATTATCATGTTCTATTTATTTACCTTACTTAAAATGATGGGCTGGGGTGTTTATTATTTTTGCAGTGGGGTTTTGGTGGTTACAAGTCCACTAGATTTTTATTATCAATTTTGGATCTGGTTTTGAAATTTTAATAATTGATTTCTAGCTAAAATAATGCTAAATAAAATATTTTACTTTAAATCTGATCTGAACTAGAGGTTCCTTTATTTTTTCTAGGTTCTTTGTTACTTAAGCAAACTAAGAAAAATAATTTCATTCACTGGTCATTAATTTCTAAGGCCTTTCTGATTTTCCTAAGGTTTGGGCAGAAATGGCTTTTAATAGATATCTACACTAAATTTTTCAATACTGGGGTTCTCACTATTTTTAAACAGTGTTTAAGTGGGGTTTGAACATCTACAAATTTTCTTAGGTTCAGCACAGGAATATAACTAATTTTCTTTAATTAAATAAGGTTTGGTCAGTTTCTGTATTAAATTTTTAACTCTAAAATTTAGAACAGAAAGCATAAGGTTCAGTATTTTTAATTGATAGTTCATAATATTTAGAATTTAGCAAAATTGGTTTAACAATTTTTGGTTAAGTATTTCTTAAGTTATGAATTTCCTAAGTTCTCTGTTCATTAAAAAGATTAAACAGAAATGGTTAAATGGAAAACTACTTTGCAACGGGGTCCCTAGCGGGTGTTTTAAGTTTTCCTTACAGACTAGTCCCTAGCTACTATTCAATTGAGTCACTGGCATCTCAGAAAACCCCCTGGATTCTTCTAATCCTAACCCGAGGTCCTTCCCCCCAAATTAAACAGTACCCGCGGCGGAAGAAAGAGCGAAGGGGCTTACCAGCGGCGAGATTGCTCCGATGAGGTGGCCGAGGGTGTAGGGGAGGTCCTGAGGATCACGGTGATGTGCGGGTCGCCGTCGGGGATGGTCGGAGTCGGTCGGTCCGTGTGCGCATGCGGGGGAGCTCGTCGGCGGCGAGGAGTCCGACCTATCCAGGGCACAATTGACCAATCAAACGGGTCAGGGAGCTTCACTGGGGATTAAGGAAGGTGTGAGCGCAAGGAATTGAAGAATGGTTTACCGGAGAGCTCGGTCCACGCACGGGGGCGGGCGACCGAAGTCTGGCGAGGGTGATCTCAGGCTTCCGGTGAAGTTTTGCCGGGTCCGAGGGCTTGGAAAGCTTCACGGGCCAATGACGAAGCTAACCGAGGCACTGGCGCGACTTGGGGGTGACTGGAGTGGGCTGGCCACGGTGGCCGAAGCTCTGGCGGCAATGGCGGGCGGAAAAGAGCTCGCCGGAGCTAAAGAGGGGCGTTGGGCCGGCGATGGCGAGCACGGGGTGAAGTGAGGCGCGCCCGGGGAGGCTTTATAGGCGTGGGAGAGCACGGCCGAGGGCGGGGCTCTGACAAACGCTCGGGGCGTGCGCGGCGAACGCTAGTGCGCGCTCTGGCGCCTGGCACAGCGTCGAGCACGAGGCAGCGCAGAGAGAGGTCGAGTTCAAGCGCGAATTGGCTCCAAATCTTTGAGATTTTGGCCATGATCCCGTTGAGAGATCTCTTCCTCTCAGGCCCCTTTGTCATTTATGTGTGGAGGCTAGCAGGTTTGGTTGACTGGATTAAGAGATAGAGAGGGAAGAAATCTAGTTTGTCTCACTGCCGCACACAGGGAGAAGATCTCTGGTTTGACGTGTCCAAGGCACGCGTCCTAATGCCATCTTCTGGCACAAGACAGAGAGGTTAGTTATGCACGTTTTTGCTAATGAGGCCATTAGGATTTGAGTTAGAGATCAAGGTGAACACGCTTGATCTTTGGCTCAAGGTCTGAAATTCAGAATTCTGAATTTCAGAATTCCCTATGAACTCCCACTTGAGAGGCTTGTTTAGGGTTTTATTTAAATTGTTTTGGCCAAGCTTTCATAATCTTTGTTGTTGCTTATTTAGTATACTTTAATGTTTATAATTGGCCCAAGTCATGATTTTATATTT
Organism: Zea luxurians; assembly: GCA_029449295.1. Classification (NCBI taxonomy): domain Eukaryota; kingdom Viridiplantae; phylum Streptophyta; class Magnoliopsida; order Poales; family Poaceae; genus Zea; species Zea luxurians. Next base: position 222,450,748 of record JAOPSE010000002.1, read on the forward strand.
TTCATACCCTTTTTCCTTTCCTCTTGAAATTTGTTTATAGGGTTCAATTAGGGTTTTTATTGGGGTTGCACATTTTTGCCTTTTTGAGAAACCCATTTGTTTTGGACATGATACTTTTAAGTATAAGCTTAGTGGGTCCTTTATTCTTAAGTGAATTTGATGTTCATGCTCAAATTGGTTCACATAGAATGATGGTTCTTGGGTTAGCATTTTTGAGAAAAAACCCTAGGTGACACTAGGGTGTCACACCTAGGGGTCTCTTTTATAGCCACAAGGCAGCTAGGAGCCGTTGGAGATCAACATGAAAAGCTATCCTTGCCTTCTGTCGAGTGACGCACCGGATAGTCCGGTGCGCCACCGGACAGCCACTGTAGAATGTCCGGTGCGTGATTTTCTTCCAAATTAGACACAGTCGACTGTTGCTCCTTGGAACCGGTTGGCGCACCGGACACTGTCCGGTGCACACTCGACATCCAGTATAGTATAGCACGAGCTCGCTAACTGCTAGGTCCATCACGCTCAATAAACATGCCTGTGCGGCGGCCCCCATTCCTCCATGTGCGGAGGCCAACGGGCACGCAACCTTCGTTGGTGTGGTGTGGTGTGGTCTGGTTTGTCTCCGTTGCACTGTTGAGCCTGCTCGGCGGGCCGGTTGCCAAAGCCAAGAGGCCCCGAGCAAGAACAAGAATATCCCGAGCAGTGGGCCATTGAACACGACCGATCGGAGAAGGCGAGGACAGCCTCGCTCGCTCGATGGCTGGCATAGCCAGGCGAAGATGCTACTGAGTACTGTCGGCGTTGTCATCACAGCTTTCTAAATATATAACCCCAACTCTACAGCCAGTAGTGTAAGAAAGATAATTCTTCCGTCCTAATTTATAATTTTTTTAATTTTTGTAATCTTATCTTTGACATTATACTTTAATCAAAAATTTACGAAATAACAAAAAAGTGTGGTTTTATTTATTATCAAATATACTTTACATATAATCTAAGCTTTTTTCATTTTTATGATTTTTTAATAAGATGGTCAAAGTTAAGATTGAAAATGTCAAATGGGTTATAATTTGAAACATAGGGATTTCAAAAGACCTATTTATCTGTGTAAATATAGAGATAGAAGATAATAATGACATATCTTTTCTCTTCTCATGGTATTCGTTATAAGGAGGTGCATATTTATTACATATAAACGGATAGATCCCTTCAGGAGTATATTTAATATTAACTCCACATAACGCTTCATAGAGTTTCTTAGCACTCCTTGAATGAATACCACAACTAACTTAGTGGACAAATATAGAAAGGGTGCATAATATCACTCCATGCATTTTACTTGTTGTCTTGTTAAAAACCATATATGAGAAACTTTAGAAAAATCAAGAATGGAAAAAAAGAGTCCATTGATTGTCTTCACGACAATTACAACCTTCAGGATTAAATAGTAAGGATTAACATTTAAGGGGTGTCCTCCTTTTTGGTCATGCATGTCTCTTAAGTATCTCATCTACATATCTTAAGCACATCTTTGAATGTGGCTGCAGACTGCAGACAAGGAGTTACTAAATAAAATAGTGATATCTATCATTACAAGATTGACTCGCGAGATTTTTCATTGCAGCCCCACTCTAGAGTTCATGAGGATAGAAAATTTTCAAGAAAAATACGTGGCTCGGCGCTTAATGATGAGCTGGCCTCCATATAGCAATATATGGAGTATAAACTGTGATAAACTGTCATGTGTGAACTGCATCATTGGGAAATTGGGATGTAATGAAATTTTCTGCAGGTACACTAACCTCGAAAACGTATGTGTAGTTGACGACTAGCAAAACACCGTGAGAGTCGTAAGTATGCCACCGAGATAGAACGCTATTGCCATAGTATGATGGCAAAATCAGTGAGGACGTGTAGGACGAGCATGCATCCTGATTGTTGCATCATGTTTGTCACCTATACACCCAAGATGCTTCTCTTCTCTTTATTCCAGTAACCATTGATTGTAGATAATATGGTGTAATGCTGAATTATGAACTTCGATGAAATAGGTGTCCTCCATTCTTAGGTAATCTATTTAGGTATTATATGTATTTACCCTGGTACTTAATGTACCAATAAAAGGTTGGTAGTTTGTCTACTTAAACCGAAAAAGGTCATATTCTTAGTTAGTGAACTATGACCCAAATTTGAATTCTCCCTTATCGCATTGTCGACCCATCGACCTGACCCAGAAAAGACCTGTCCGAGTATTTTCTTGAATTTGATGCCTTTGGTTTTCCCCATGTCTATCGAAGGCATACCAACTTCATCTTGTGATTGTTTTCCCTCTGTATCTAATCAGATACTAATCCTTGACCTTGTAATCTTTGCGATGGGCATAGAAATATGCTTAGGCTGAAATAACAGTCTCCCATCGTACTCCATCACCAACCAAGTTAGGTTATGGCCATGTCTTGTTCATTTCATCGGGCCATGATCTATTTGACTCTCTACTTGTAACCGTTTTGACAGGTAGAGTCTCTTGTATATTGTCACCCTTGCCCAATCCATTGGTGTCACGCGAGATTTCTTATTGATTACATCTGGTAATGGTGTTATGACTAAAGCCGATGGTGCCACGACGAAACCGAGGGCCTCCGATGGGTGATCAACACATGGTTGCGCTACTTGGCACGCGTTGGTATCACCATTAGCAGTCATAATCCATTATGAGATTATATCAATATGTTATCTTTGCACAAATTGTTCTTACCATGTGAGATTCATTATTGGTGCCAGTTCGATAATGGTGTCTCGATTAATGACTTATGGTACCGCCGCGAAACTGAGAGCCCCTTGTGAATGTACACGCAAGGTTATGCTGCTTGGCGCATGTTGGTATCGAGGCCTCTAGTCATGATCCATTGTGGAACTACACCGATGTGTGAACTTCCGTGGACTCCTTCCTTGAAACAATTTCTATGTTGTTTGTCAAGTTATCAAGCAACATCTATCATCTCGGTTGGATCAAAAGGGCATACCGTTCCCATGTGTGGTCTCTTTTCCTTGACGTTGATGGTGACTTCACACATACAAGTTCCCTTTACATCCTTTCTTGTAAAGGTGAAGCCTTGGAACTTTTTAGTGTTGAGAGACAAATGATTAACTCTCAAAATGGGGATTGGTTTTTCCCCTGCTGTTGAGATGCAGGAGTTTGTTCATTCGCTCTCTTATTTAATCCCTGTATTCCTGGACCAAGTCAGTTCATCTCGCATGGAGAAACGGATGAACAACCAGACTAAATGGATTTCTACCCAAATGCATGACCTTTTGCTAGTAAAAGTGAACTCTCAACCCTTGGCTTACCGATGGTACTGAGAGGACCTGCTCAATGCCAAAGGTAGTTCTACAAGTTGGTTTTACTAACTTGTAACTGCATTGTGAACAAAGGTTGAGTTTAGAGATCGTTTTATCGATTTGCTTGAACTCACTTTAGTTCAACCCATTCTAAGAAAGAACTTACAAAAATCAAGTTAAGCCAATTGATAACCACCTAGTCATCGCTCTAATCGTGCCTCGATCGCCTCACGTGTGCTTTTCCAGCATGTGTGACCAATTCGAGTCATGCTTAGTGCTCGATAAAGCGGATTGATTGTGAAGTCAACATTTGTTGATCATCTTCACTAATGTGTTCCTCGAATTTTTATTATCTTCTTGGAACTTGAATTCCTCAAGTGACCACTTGTTGGTAAACCTCCTTCTGTGTGTTTTACCAAGATGGTGCATCTGATTCTGTTTGGGTAAAATCGCGTATTTACCGCTCGCTCAACAGACTCAGATAGTACAATGTCATAAAAGCAAACTACACACATAGAACCCTATATGTTCTTCTGGCAGGAATCACTTCTATTGTTGGACATCTCTAAATTGGCTTAAGTCGATACATGTTATGTCCACTAGAGAAACAACATCCTGAGGCACTCGCCTTTATTTGGAAATGTCTCACGGTTATCGCTGATATGGACATGGGTTACATGCTTCTCTACTCTTAGAAGTCTTTCGTTCCGAATCTCGGGACGAGATTCTTTTAAGGGGGGGAGGGCTGTAACACCCCAGGTGTTTATATTCCGCTCGACAACGAGTACGAATTTAAGCACGTGATATCAGTAAATAAGACGGACACTAAGGTCTAATTATTTTTTGCCTATCGCGATTTTAATATCGCATCTGTTCCGTCTGTCGTGAGCGCGACATCGTTTTTATTTCCATCTATCCGGGCTCTTCCAAAATTTTCGTGTTGTTCGGCACATAGCTGTTCCGAAAATCGGTGCGTCCGGTGATTATTTAAAAATTCATCGCTCGCGCGAATACGACTTCGGAAGCCCGAACTCACTCGGGCGATTTTACCCTGGGCAAAATTAATTTGATCTCGGCGACAAAAGTGTTAATACAAAATTAAATCGGACTACACCCGGAATCCAAGAAAAAAACTAGGCGTAGAATTATAAACTAAGCTGTTTCCTAGTCAAGTGTTCGAGTAGCGAACGAAAATCATCTGAAGTTAACTAAAGCAAATACAGATTAAAATATAGAAGCCGAAATCCGTTTAACTCAGCCTGTTGCTTCTCGCTTCGGTCCAATCTTCAAAAGTGAATTGACAGTACGATTTTGTCCGCATTAGTGACACATAGGAAGTCTTAAGAAATTTGTGTGGTTTTAGTGCCATGAACAATAGAGTTAGTTATGATATTCTGTATCATTCTTATGCCCCGTTCCAAACCTCTAGGGCTAATTAGTAGTCCGCTAATAAGTTATTAGCCGGGTTCATGCAGCTAACAACTAATAGCTATTTGTGAGGTATAACTAACAATTAGTTGATCCATTAACTAGCCATTTCTAAACCTCTCAGCTAATTTTAGTGACTAACTATTAGTTTTAGATGTTTGGAACATGACCTTAAATCTAGAGTGTCATAGTCTTTCATGCCATACTAAAAAAACTCAATATTCCTAAGTATAGCAGCATAACAACAAATTTAGGATGTGGTTTAATTCTAGAGTAATACGACCTAGAGGAAAGTGTCGAGCACTTTCTCTATCACTTTTGGCTCATGTGTGTCCGATGCAATTATATGGAGGTATTCAACGCCATCCTTACATGTAGTTGTAACTTGATAGCCTCTATGATGGGTATCTTTGAATGTGAGAAGATTATAAGTTGCTCCTGAATACATGAATGCTTTCTCAATGAAGATCCTAGCATCATTAAGAGACCAAAACAGACATAGCCACAAAGCTGACTGGATGTCTACTGCAGCAAGCAGCTGTTGCACTAAACTAGCGCCCGCAGAGTGGAGTGAAGAGCGCTGCCTCTAGCTCTGTCTCGAGTGAATGCGTATTTTCCTCTCCCAACATAATCAATTTGTTTTTTTTTTGTTTCCTTGCTGGTCGAGTGAGATGAGATCAGGCCTTGAATTATTGCGAGATTTGCCTGGTACTCCTACTTTACTTCACGGTACACTAGTAGCAGTAACTACTTAACACTAGTGTACTATCACTATCACCTGTATACTGTTCGTCAGTTCTAATCCCGATCGACTCTCACTCGCTCACAGAGCATGCACCTGAAGCGTGTCGCGTCACGCGCTTTTCACTGGGCATGCCCATGCCGTTTCGCGGTACGACCACCTCGTGATTTTTGCCGACCAGCTTCGAATCGGGCAACTATTTTTTTTTCTTCTTCCTTGTAAGAAAAAAGAATAAAAATCAAATACAGAGCCATTGGTTCGAATTCCAACCCCCTGAAAAAAAAACAGGCCATAGGTTTTTGGGGTCGGGCAGCCAAAGCCAAAGCCACGCAGGCAGGCAGACAGACACAGACCAGACCAGACCAGCACAGCAGCTGGCTGCGTGGGTGGGCCCCACCCAAGCCCCGTGCTATATAACCCCCACCCAGAGTGTCCTCTGCCCGGTTTCCTCCCCCGTTCCCCTCTCTCTCTCCACTCGCCTCCGCTCGCGGTGGAGTGCCCCAATCCTCCACCTCTTCTTCGCCCCCCGCCTCCTCTTTCTCCTCAACCCTACTCCGACGCGGCGCCACGAGACAACAGCGGGCGCGGGGAGCAAACGAGAACTAAAACGAGAGGGAGGTCGCGGCGCCCGATTCGGTCGCGCTCGCGCGGGGGCGCCCCGGATTGGATTGGATTGGATCCTCGGATCCCCCCGCGCGCGGAGGGGAATTCGGCGCCCAGATCCCCGCGATTCCGGCGCCGGCGCCGGGCATGAGAGGCCGTAGGGCATGCCTGTGGTGGTGGCCCCTGGCGCGGGACGAGTGAGCCGCCGGCGGGAGGACGACGAACAGGACCTGTGTCTGAGCCTGAGGCCTGAGAGGAGCAGTCGTCAAGTAGGAGGAGGAGGAGGTCGGGGTGGGTGATCCGAGGCCCGAGGCGGCCGTGCCATGTCTCGCTGCTTCCCGTTTCCGCCACCACGATATGAGAAGACCGTGCGCCCCGACGCCCAGCTAGCCTCGCAGCAGCAGCAGCAGCTTGACAAGGTGGAACAACACCCCCACCCCACCCCGCACCCTGCCTTACTGATCGATCGCCTCGTCGTCCACTCGTGCTAGGTGCTACTGACTATCTCATATAGGATAGGAATAGGATGGACTGACTTGGACGCATTAGGCCTGTACTTACATGCTTTCTCCCCCCTCAAGTCTCAGCTTAGCTGGCATTCAATTGGGAGAAATAAGGAGCTAGAGCAGGCTGGTTAGGGTTCCTGTCTGACAAATTCTAGCAGCGTTTTAGCTCCCGTAGCTGAGATCGCGGGCGTTACAGGATCCATAAGGCGTTCTATGTCGCATCCTTTCCGGTTTGCCGGTTGGGGGGCAAACTAGAACTAGGAAAGTGTTAAGTCTTGCTGAATCAGTATTTACTCCTTTCCAGAGTTCGCGGAAGCCGGTCAGGGCCTCCCACTTTAATAGCAATAGGCGTTATAGTAGGACGCACAATGCGTTACTTTGGGGATCCTTTGTGTGGCTGGTTCAGTGATTGAGATAGATTTGGAAAGAGTTTGTTTTGCTGAATTGTTATTCAATACTCACTAAGGCGTGTCCCTGTTTACATAAAATGCATATGTCACAAATTCCAATAATTTTTTTTGGGTTATTCGTTCAGGTTGATATTGCAGGTTAGATTTTAGCACAATTATCATGGCAACAGAATTCGCTTTTGAAAGGCAGCTTAATATGTTTACCAAGGCTAAAAAAATGTCTACGTGTGTACAAACTAGGATGTGAATAAATGTTATAGTCAGATGTCGTTTCTGGTAGCTACCAACTGTGGGAAAAAATGTTCAAGCCATCAATAGAGAGTAGACCACCTTGCATCGATATCTTTTCAACTATAGTTGAAGGCAAACATGAAGAGTTAGATTGGTTAGTCTGTTTGTGTTCTACTATTGTCATTTCATGATTCATGACATGGTGGGATATGATTTTAGACATTTAATCAGCATATTTCCTGTTTTGGACTTGTTATCTGTCCTTATCCTTATATGAAATCAGTGCCAGGCCACCATAGAGGGTATCATGAAATTGCTGGTGCCATACTACATTCCAAATGAATAATGGCTGCATACAGCCCAGTAGCTACTTTGTTTGCTGTATTCATTGGCTTGGGGGTCCTTATATCATTGTTCTTGGCAACTCAAGTTATGTTTCCCATTCTTTTTGCTGTGTTTTGGACTCCACATGATCAATTTTTTGGGTCTTCTGACAGTTGATTATAATTAAATGACAAACTAAAAATATGGCAGGAAACAGTACATTTTGGATTGCCAGTGCCTAATGCCAAGTTTTAACAAGATTAACAATGCAAAATTGCTCCCTCGGACAATACTGGAATCTATGAACCTGTTACTAGTGCAAGAAAATTCAGAAATGTTGTTACACGACAGTACCATGTAACTTAAATATTGTAGGCCTGTAGCACTTGTTAAGATGGATAAGTGTTGCCTGGAGCTTTGTGTTGTTATAGAAGTTTTATTGATCATGTTTACTATGAGTAGGTTTAGCTGTAGGCTCTAGCCAATGCAAAAAAAAAAAAACAGATGTATAGAAGTGAGATGGTTTAGGCTTTTTAACCGATCACTATTGTTTGGTGAAGTTGATTGCGTGATTTTCGGACATCCCATGGCCTGTCTAATCCTTCCATGCATGTGGATGCAGCCTAATAAAAACGTGCACAGGTTAACCTAATTTGTGGTTACTATTGAAGACATTAACTTGAGAGCGTGTAAAGGACTAATAGGCTAATAACTATCTTGTTCCTTTCATAGTTCATAGGTCAAAGTTGTAGTTGGAAAACCAGCTATCTCCTAATTTATTTCCAGCTTTTGTGAATTTGGTTCAAATGTAGCATGTCCCTTGCACATATGAGAAGGTAGATGTCCTAATAGGGTGTGAATGTAGTTCAGTGATCTGTATTGCATATTGCCTATACTTTGCAGATTTGTTGTACCATGGATACAACTTTATTTACATGACAGAAATGTGATGAGCTGAAAAGCCTGGAAGTGAACTAGTACAAATCATTGAACAAAGTTACTAGTTAATACCTTGTCATTCAGTATGCTTTTAGGCAGTCTGATCTTGAATAGTTGTGCGAATGGAGTATTGATGTCACTGTTCACCCTAAAACATCACTGTTCATCGTTTTGTACATTTTAGTTACTGGTTATTTTATGTACTGTATTTCACTAAGGCATGCTCCTGGCCTTTATTTTTTACTCATTTGCTAGTTTTTTTTTTCTGTAACTGGCGTTTACTTGACTTGAAACAACGTTGTCATCTCAGGAGAAACACAAAGAGAAGAAACATAAGAAGGACAAGAAAGACAAAGATAGAAAGGAAGGTAAAGAAAAGAAGGACAAAGACAGGAGTAGGAATAAGCACAAAGATAAGAAAGATCGAAAAGAAAAACACAAAGACGAGAAAAAAGACAAGAGCAAAGATAAAAGCAGGGAGTCAGGCGAAGGAATTCAAAGAAATGACGAGGCTCTCCATGGTCAGAAGGTTGGAGAGAGCAGCAGGGGGTCTGAAGAAATTAAGGATCTTAAATTCAGGGAGGAGTTGGTCAGAGGAGTACAGGATGAGAAAGGGGCAGCGAGTCAAACTATTGAAAATTATGCTGTTTCAAATGATCGAAATCGCAAAGGCTTCATTGCTTCACCTGCAATGGAGACTGAAAGGTCCGCACATAATAAAGTGCATATTCAGTCTGGTAATGCTTCAAGGAAAATTGAGGGATTTATACAACAGACCATCAATGCCAATCGACAAAAGAATGGGACATCAGTACAACATTCTGAAAGCTTCACCACTTCTGCTCGAAGAACTGCTGGTGGCTTTCCACCAGCACCTACAACGGAGGATAAATTCAAAGCTGCAAGGCCTTCATCCAGTAATGAAGCTGCACCCAGAAAAGAAGGGGTTGGACAGCGAATCAGTAACATTAGCATATCGCTTCAAAAGAGAACTGAGAACACAAACAAAGATGTTGCGAAGAAAGAAGTTGGCACCTCCTCTCCATTGCCTCCAAATCCTGCTAATGCTATGCATAAGGGAAATGGCAAGGTTGGTAGGCCAATGGACAACACACAAGGATCCATGCAGAGATTTGGCAGCCCATCAACATCAAGTGCAACATGGGGGATGGATAGAGGAGCACCTAGGTCATCCATCCCAAGCCCGAGCATTACAATACGGAGACCGAATGGCATGGTACGACCAGCTGAAAATCTTTCTGTCTCTGCTAAGAAGCCTGATGCAGGAGGCCTTTCACCTGCTATGGGTAAGGAAAAGGAACAAGGTGGAAGGTTGCTGCAAGCTAATATTTCAACTGATCAGAAACTGGCAGCTGAAAGTCGTTCTGCCTCTGCTAAGAAACCTGATGCAGGAGGCCTTTCACCTGCTATGGGTAAGGAAAAGGAACAAGGTGGAAGGTTGCTGCAAGCTAATATTTCAACTGATCAGAAACTGGCAGCTGAAAGTCGTTCTGTCTCTACTAAGAAACCTAATGCAGGAGGCCTTTCACCTGCTATGGGTAAGGAAAAGGAACAAGGTGGAAGGTTGCTGCAAGGTAATATTTCAACTGATCAGAAACTGGGAGCTGAAAACCGTTCTGTCTCTGCTAAGAAACCTGATGCAGGAGGCCTTTCACCTGCTATGGGCAAGGAAAAGGAACAAGGTGGAAGGTTGCTGCAGGGTAATATTTCAACTGATCAGAAACTGGTTATGTCAAAGCCTCCAGCTGTGGAGAAAGCTGCAGATGGGAGAGCTGAAAGGATGGAGAAGGTCAGAGATGGGGCATCTGATATTGCCAAGAAAGAGGACAAAAAGAGTGATCGGCATGAGAAAAAGAAAAGGAAAGAGAAAGATAAACACAAAGAGAAGAAAAAGGAGAAAGAGGCAAAGAAGGAGAAAAGGGAACATAACCACAAAGAGCATAATAAAACAAGAGAAAACAGTATAAGTTATCCAATAGATAGTCTTAACTTGAAGCCCTCGGTCCCTCCTTTAGCCCCACCAGTTGATGACGGAAAATCTGTTGTGCCTGATGAGAACCTGAAGAAGCGAAAGAACCATGAAACGAATGGTTACTTACAAAGTGAGTTCCTAGCTTTTTTTCTTTTTTATTTTGCACTTAACAGCATGCGAGTCTTGTATGACACCATTATCCTTTTTTATGGTGCTTTATATTATATAAGACTTCTGATGCTGCTGTACAGACAACCTTGATATGCGGCCTACAAAGTTGCCGAGACCAGCACTCCCCAGCAATCGTGTGGAGAATGGTACAGCATCTCATGTAGCCGCGCCACTCTCTTCTGTGAAGCAGGAAGCCATAAATATTGAAAAGGCTGAAAGGCTCCACAAGGAAGAGAAGGTCAATGGCAACCAACAGGGTCAGCAGCGAGGTCCAGTCGATCCGGTGGCTGCTTATGAGAATGGCACAAGCTCTAGGAAGCCACCTCACCCCGACTGCAAGTATCTTAGCCAGATATACAGCATTCCTGAAGCACCTCAAATGATGGAATTGCCTGGGCAGGAAGGTGAGGACTGGCTGTTCGACAAAGGCGGCACCCAGCCAAGGAAGCCGGGCAGTTCAGCGCCTGAGGCTGATGGAGTCCCCCAAGTGTGGGCTCAGGCTCTGAAAATTGACCATGCTGATGTCATTGCTCTGCCATACGTGATACCCTTTTAGCTGAGTGACAATCACCTGTGAAGCTGAGACATCAATGAACAACAGCAACTTTGTGTGGCTGGGATGTGTTGCCAGCTTTTACAAGTAGCTTGTGTGGCATAGATAGATAGCTTCATGCACCACTCCCTTTTGCCGTGGGCGTGCTGCGTGGAAAGTCGAACAAACAGTGTTGGCTGCCAAGAGGCTGGGATCTGTAATGGAGTTGGTTAGGTGTTATCGCCGCACAATTTTGATCTGTTGAGGTGTAATAGCATTTTTAATACCAAAGATGTACATTAGAGAGAGGAGGGAGAGGGAAAAGACTTTGAGATTCTTCTTCATTTATTACAGTAGTTGGATGGATTTGAGCAGCTGCTGCTGCTGGTGGTGGTGGTGGCTGAGATAAATCTGCTTGTGCTTGATTTGTTCCAAACCAAAGTTGGCACTTGTGGCCCTCCTCATGTTTCCTGTGTGTATATATAACTCTAGCTTACGTATATGCTCATGTGCCCGACCGACGGCAGTGATGTTGAGAAGTGAAGACTGCTTTGCGAACTGTTTACATGTCTCCATCCTTTTGCAGCTGCAGCCAGCAGGGCGAAGAGAATGAGAATGAGAATGGGAATCGCTTGCACCCCACTCCAGAAATCCGCGGCCATCCCTATTGCTATTCCATCCCGGACGCCAGGAGTTGGAAGCGGTTGGTAGGCTGCACTTGCCGTGCAGTGCCTGCCGGCTGCCGCCACTATCCTGGCTATCCATTCGCTGCTCATGCAACTGATGCAAGCAAACAAGCAAGCAGCTCATCAGCTCTGCGCTCTGCAGTGGAGTGGAGTGGAGTGAAGCGAAGCTGCAGCTAGCGTGCACGCGCGGCTCCCCTCCCTGCAGTGGTGGACACTTGTATGTACTCTGAGAGCCCTGAGAGCTTTTGCCTCCTCCAACAGGCAAGGCAATGGCTATGGCTTGGTCTGTAAGGCAAATGAGAATCACGTGTAATAACAGATTGTCAACACGGTATATCTCGCTTAGAGTTTCACATGTCTTCCTACTATGTAGATGTTATTATTAACAGATTGTCAACACTTGTAACCTACTAAGACTCTTAAGTAATAACAGATCTCCGCATATATCGAATAATCTCCCACTCAAAAACATACTCACTCGTTCTAAGTGCCGAATTCATAATTTAGCGGACGGACACATGATTATCAAGGTTGCTCACATTTGTTCTAATCCATGAAAGGTCCCTGCAGCCTGATTTATTTGGTTCGCTAGCTGCAGTGGTTTAATTACACGCGAACGATCTCTCTCACACAAACAAACTAAAGGTCCACAGTTTGCTGTTGCTTTTGTACCTATATCTATAATATAATGAGCAAACGATAGTTATATCGAAAAGGCAGCAATCGAAACCAGATGGTTGTTGAAGGGGGCACAGCAGACACGGCGTCTGCACCACCCCATCAGCCGAATCCAAAAAAGAATGTGAAACAAAAGATCGAAAGCAGAAGAAGGGTTTCATGCGCGTGCACATTTTTTCGTACTTCTTCTTCGTCTTTCTAACTCCCTCGATGGGGTCTCTTCGTTTTCATTCCTTTTCCCGTACCAAACGGAATGGCGAATAAAAGCAGGCAGTGGTTGGAGAGGAGACTCATGAACAGATCCCCCGTGTGGTATTTTATTGTGGCGAAATTGCAGCGTCAGAAGATTGTGCAATGGACACAAGAGCCTTAGAGCTACAACATCTAGTCTTGATAGTGTTATTCTCTGTTATGAAAATGCTTGGGACTATGCTCCCTAATCTCAGTAGAGTTGTTACCTATCGCTTGGCTTTAATCCGTAATAATAATAGATTCTACTACTTCTACAGTGTTTTGTCTCTATAGATTGCAGTTGCGGCAGTTCAAATAGCTAGCTTTGATCCGAAGCAAACAACTTGTAGATCATCCCTCTTAACATGATATCAGGGCCAATAATTTTTTTCTTATTCCCACCATGCATCCTTCTTTTATATTTATGGAAAAAAGCCAAATTACTTCATATGATAATGTTCACATAACTTTCTAAAGTATTTTTTTTGTTCGTTTTACCCCTACATTCCTTTGAGTTGGTCCAATTTATCCCTTAACAAAAAAAATGTCTTCTTTATTTGTTTATGTAGAAACTGAGTTTTTAGTTCAAATTTAGTTGGTTAGTGGCTAATAGCATAATTTAACCTAGAAAATATATTAAAATTTTTATAATTAATTTAAATAAGTTAGAGATCAGATAAGGTAATAACTTTAATGGTGTAAAACTAAATATAAAATAATGATAACAAATTATTAACATATTTATTTAAAACATAAGTTATGATATCTTTAATTACCTTAAAAATATGAATTTAAAATTAAACTTGTACATGGAGAAATGAAAAGGACAACTCTATATAGTGAGAGAGTGAGGGGGGAGAGAGACGTGCTTCTGCGAGTGTGTAATGTGTATCATCCATCCAAAAGTACAAGACTACAAGGTTTCCATAAGTATGCAAACGGGAATTTCAGACCATCTCCGAGCGTTGCCCGAACAAGTCCAGACCGCACATGCGTGGCTTCGGAACCTTCAACGGGCCTTCAACGGTGCCATGTATTTATTCGGTTATTTCCGTTATATATAGATTTAATGGAATTAAAAAAAATAAAAAAATAACTTGTTTAAAATTTAAATTCGTTCAGTCTCACTCAATCCATATAGATTGAAATCAAACCGAACAAGCCTTAAGGAGAGCATTATGCTCTCCTTGTTTTCAATCGCACTAATATTAGTTCTGTTTAAGTCACGTAACTTGATAATAATGTTTACTAAGGCATATAAATATTGTCTAGTTTTTTCTAAAAACATTTCAAAAATGGTAAATACATATTAATTAAATGAGTTGTATTATATAGAGAGAGCGTAGGGGATGGAACCTTTTAAGAAAAAAACAGTAAAATATATTAAAAAGTATAGATAAAAGAAGATATATAGGGAGAATGGTTGAAAAGAGCCTAAAGGTTGTTGGTTTCAAATTAAAACCGGCTGTTTGGAATACTGCGGATGCAATCGACAAAAACTCTGTAGAAACCGATACGAATTAAATCCAAACGAACATGCTTATGCTCTGTTTGGTTCATTTAGTCACTAGACTAAAGTATCTCGTTTGGTTCCGGTGATTAAATCGGACTAAAGAGAATTAATTGATGTGAATAATGGTTGTATTACCTCTATTAATTAGTAGATGTTTGTTCCAAAAAGAAAGTGGAGAGGACAAATAAGACAAAAATCCTACTTTAATTAGTCTCTTTTAGTCACCAAGAACTAAAGTTTAGTCGTTTCACTTTAGTCATCATATTTGCCTTTTCATGGACTAAAATTAACTAAATTTTAGTTAGCCAAACCAAACGAGCCCTTAGCAGCAGGAGAGGAGATGGATGGAGGAAGCAACACTGCAGGTATCAAGGAAGGTTCAGCAGAAGAGGTACCCCACGGAGGCAGGTAGCAGAGGTGGCGCCTGACCTAACCCAACGACTATCTCTCCTTTCCTCTGTCGGCCGGTCAAACCGGTCTCGGATGAAAACAGTCGTCGGATCGGACGATTCGGCAAATCCGTCGTTTACCCCATCCAGCAGCAGTGGTCAATGCCTTTCTTTCTATTTTTTTTAGTTTGTCAGCTGCTGTATAGCAGCAGCAGCAGCAGCATATACTAGTTTGGGCAGGGCAGAGAGTGAGTGGTGGTATCATGTAGTGCCAAAATTATGCCTTTCTTTTTTTTTAGTTTGGGCATCAAGTAACAGGATCGATTTCGCTGATGCCAGATTGGTACAGAGATCATCTGGATCAAGATTGACATGCCAATCTCCTCTCCCTCACAGAAGCTAATCTTTTTTTTTTGTTGACAGTGAGTATCACTTGTTGTGTGTGTGTCTCTCTCTGTCTGAGTCTCTGCCACCAAACTTTTCTTTTTTAGCTCACACACACCATACAATTGTGACCCCGCTTGCTATATAAACAGTCAATCATGCATTCTTGGCAGCAAAGCCAAAAACACAAAGCCCGGGCCGGACGGGAAGCTGGGAGGCCCAACCATCCCAGCAGCAGCAGCCATATAAAGCTCCTGCCTACTAGCTACGAGGGGAGACGAGAGGCGAGGAGAGACGCCGCCGGACTGCCGTGCCCAGCGCCCACTGTCTGGCTGTGCGTGACCATCCCATCCCATCCCATCCCATCCGGGTCATACATGAAGGACCGCCGTGGCAGCTCCTCCGTCGGCGGCGGCGAGCGCTTCGCCGTCTTCCCCTTCTCCATGGGCTGCATGTCGCAGTCCGCCGTGTCCGTCGCCGACCCCGGCGACAAGAAGGCGCAGGGGGACCCGTCCTCCACTGCCGCCGCCACGGTGGCTCGGGGTGAGTGAGTGCTGCTGATCGATCGACCACAATTCTGTACCACTGCATATGCAGCCACCTGGTGCTGTACTGACAGAGCAGTCAGCAGCAGCAGCAGGTTCATCGGAAGAAGGCGCCGGCGAGGCCATGACGAAGGAGAAGGCCGTGGCGTCGGCGGCGGCGGCGGCGGCGACGACGCCGGGGCTCGTGGCGGCCGGGGTGTCGAGGCTGATGAAGGGGATCCGGAGCCTGTCGCAGATGTTCGCGGGGGAGGAGGACGGCGGCGGCGGCGAAGACGAGGAGGAGGAGGAGGAGGAGCGGGAGATGGTGATCGGGTACCCCACGGACGTGCAGCACGTGGGGCACATCGGCTGGGACGGCCACAACAGCAAGGCGGGCGCCGCCGCGGCCATGGCTGGCATGGTGAACGCCTTCTCCCTGCCTTCCTCCCTCTCCCTCCGCCACCTCGACATGGCCATGGACCGCGCCGCCGCGCACGCCTCCGCCTGAACCCGGCCTGATGACCGCGCGCAGCTCCGACGGCCGGTATCGTACGTAGCTACTAGATTCCGCGGTTCCGCCATTTGATTGCTTGACACGTACGTACGCGGAGAAGGAAGGAAGGATATGATCGACTCCCATGCCTCCAGTTTGCTGCTGCTTGTTACTGCCGCCGGCCGGTCCCTGTTCTTGCCAGTCCAGTGCCGGCCGTGCGTGAAAATCTCTCGCTTTCTCTGTCATATCATATCCGGTGTGAGCTACTGTAGCGTAGAGCATGAGACGACAAGCGTATTTGTGTACATACGTGCATGCCAACTTGTATAGTTTGTGAGGCTTCGCCATCACACACCCCACGGTGCCTGCTGGATCGGAGCTCATGTCAGTATGTGTGTGCCTGCTGCCAGTGACCTATATAACTCTGCGTGTGATTTTTAATTAACTCCCACGTTACAATTTTTCCAACAAAAAAAAATTTGGTCATCTTGTTACTATATGCTACTCCTACAGAGAATGAACGTGGCTGGCCATAATGTATTTCCTGGGTACTGCTACTACCATGGAGCAGGTAAGCTAACACGAAACATGGGGCGGGGCGCAGTACATGACTGCTGGTAATAATAAATTGCAAACATGAACGCAGATACTATACCTGACCGTCAGTACGTGCATTCAAGTGTGTTTTTAACCTGCATTGCTGGCTAAACAGCAGCGTCGACTCATCATCAGTACACGCGTACACGCATCCTGCTCGTCATTACGCGTACAGCGATTAAGACGGGTTAACTAACACATTTGTTCATCACATTCACGCCGGTGCATTGCATGCACGTACCAATTTGTTTGTTCTAGAAAGAAAAGGAAAAGAAAAGAAAAAAAGGTGACAGCTACCACCACCGGACCGGACCGGACGGGTGTGGCGTGGTGGGTGTACATGCACGCGTACACCCACCTTCTCTTCCTTTTCCGGTTGCTAATCACGTCAAGGATGTGACAAGGGCGATAGCCCACTGTTCCATCACTGCTTAATTGCTAATCCTCCTGTGGCGCATAGCCATAGTGTCACAATCTTCTTCCACCAGTGGAGGATTAGGAATTTAGGATAGTACGCATTTTTATAATATTAATTATAAAAATGCGTGTCTGCTTGCTTAAATGTCTACGATCGTGCGAGGGTTGGATTAAGTGAGGCCAACAAAAAAAATGCTGTTTGTATGTATGCGCTTAATTAAACGGGAAGGAAACCGACAGCACAGTGGGGGCAGAGCGTTAGCTCACAGGTCCTTATTGTTTATGGTGCGCGCGCTTTGTTAGGGAAAGACCGCCGGCCGGCCCGTGACGAACCCAACTGCATCGTCGTCGTCATCATCACTGTCACATTACTTCATGGTTGTTGTCTTGTTGATGGCAGTGTGTAGGGGGGGCCTATCAAGCTTTAAATAAACAATCACTACTATTGTGTCATGTTTTCAGTTCCTGCTTCAGGTGGGGGCCTTAGTTTGTATATATATAAGCGCCCTTCATTTCTTATACTATAGAGCAAGAGTGCCATTCTACGGAATGAAGAAACAAAAAATTGTGATTACAATGATGCCGTCCATTCCTATGTTTATTTCCTTTTTGTGTGTGTGTGTGTGTGTGTACGAGTTGCGGAATGTTCGTGAATTCATGAGTTGATGGATAAACTTAGAAGAGAAGGTAGACAGTACTTGTTTCAGAAGCCCTGCAAAACATGCAGCCGGAGGTACCACAACCGTGGAGGTGTGCAGACTTGCATATGATGCTTCAGCTTTTCTGCCAGTTCAGACCGGACTTCCCAGTTCTGAAGAGAAGCAAAGAGGAAACCTGAAAAAGGAATAAAATACAACAGGCAGCAACGTTACTTACCGGCTAATTTAATCCCTTTTTCTTCAACATAAATGCAGAAAAAAAGCAGGATACCATTACATTGCACGGCACTTCAGATAGAAAGGTAGCCAGCCCTCCCTAGCAACTCATACTTCAAACAACAACACAGGAGATCACATGCTATAGACCCTTATTCATGCTTTGGCATCATATGTCGCAGCTTGGCAACTCTTTCGGCTCACGAGACGAGACAGAACACAGACTAAATTATTTGGCCAAGTGGCCGGCGGCTACAAACCGCCAGCCATTGGTTTACATCCATCAAGCGGACAATAGGTTGTGCTCTTGACTTGGCATAAACTATGCTTTATCTCTCCCACGGTATCTCTGCGACACAGTCTTGTGAGAAACAATAGGGCAATCATCATAGGTCGCACACCAGAATGGAATTTAGCTCAGCATCAGCCGCTCCACTGATCGTGATGCCTTGGTGTCTAACGCTCATCAAGTAGGACAGTGAATCATGGGTTACTACCTCGCCTGGAATCAGAACTGGGATACCAGGTGGATACGGGCATATTAGCTCACCACAGATTTCACCAAGGCTGTCCTCGATTTTCACTCTCCTCTTCTCTGTAAAGAAGGCCTCTCTTGGACTCAGATGCACAGAGATATTCTCTAATGGGCCATGCACACGATTCTCCTTCACGGGTTTCAGGCTATTTGCAAAGAAATGTTTTTCTGATAGATGCTTTGCAGACTGCACAAGCTTCTCAGCGTCCTGCACTCTGGTTCCTAAGTTCACTGCAAATGTCACGGCCCTTGTGCCAACAAGCTCAGATACGATTTGATGGCCTTCATATAAAATGTCATCTGCTTCGTATCCCGATAATTGCAGATCTGAGGCACTGAGTGTGATGCGCAACGGATCAATGGCAGGGAAATCGGAAGCGAAGCACGGTAAATCTAGAACAGATATCCCTGGGATTCTCGCCAGCAGGTCTTTTGTTTCCGATGCTATAGCTAATGGCTCATCAAATATATTTCTGTTCTGGCTCAGCTGATCTCTCGCGGCATCTAAAGATGACAGTAGAAGGTAACTCGGGCTCGAGCTCTGGAGGAGCTGAAGGCACTGGCTTACTTTATCTACATCGACAAGATCTCCAGACATGTGAAGCATTGAAGACTGTGTAAGGGAGCACAGGACCTTGTGTGTGGATTGCACAGCTAGGTCAGCACCTTGCTCAATTGCAGTGCTTGGCAAACTGTCATGGAACCTGAAATGTGCACCATGTGCTTCATCAACTATAACTGGAATGCCTCGTGGATGACAAACACTGACAATACCTTGCACATTGCTGCATACACCATGGTAGGTGGGTGAAGTAACAAGAACAGCGCCTACCCTCTTTCCATCCTCCTCCAGCTCTTTTACTGCTTCATCCAGCTGCAGCGGGGTGATACCACCAGCAATGTCCCACCCAGAATTATATTCTGGTATTATGTATTTAGGCACCACACCAGACAAGACCAGCGCAGAGATCACTGAAAGGTGGCAGTTCCGTGGCACGATGAGGTAGTCGCCGGGAGAACAGGTAGCCATCACTGAGGCCTGGATTCCACAGGTCGTTCCGTTGACAAGGAACCAAGTTTTAGATGACCCAAACAGTTGAGCTGCTCGCCTCTGGGCATCTAGAATCACACCTTTTGGGGAGAAGAGATCATCGAGCTCGGGTAGCTCGGGCAAGTCATGCAGAAATGCCCCTGAGCCAATGAGTTTCGACAAGGAAGATGGAGCAGCTTTTCCTCTGTTGTGTCCTGGGAAGTGAAAGCAGGAAACATCTTGTCTGGCAGTTAATTGCAGTGCACAGACCAGAGGGGCAGTACAATCTTGTACAAGCCCCGAGGATCCAGATGATGAAGGTCCAGTTCCAGATATTGCTGGTGTGCTTGATGCAGTGCCACACTGAACAACAGCACTTCGTCTGGAAGACTCCTAGGAGGCAGGAAATTTTATAGTCACATAGAACACAATAAATAGTTTAAATGAACATAAAAATAAGTTTCTGTTCATTTTTCAGAGTTAATGATACTAAGCATATATTCATATTCTAGTCATGGGATATTCTTGCAGACAAACTTTTTTTTAAACGCGAATGGCAGGAGCTCTGCTTATATTTACAAGTGATCTTGCAGACAAACTAAAGAGCATATGTTAAAAAAATTGTGTTCAAAGGGGAAATAAGATACTAGTGAAATAAATCTACTGTAAAGTGTCACCATTCACGCACTGAAACTGAACACAGACACAGCATACACTCGATGAGATTGGAACGACAGTCATAGCTTCAGGAGAGAATGTGAAGGTACCCGTATAGTTTGGGGCCATACTTAAAAGTTAAATGGCCAAATTCGTTATTAGCTCTCCGACTGATACAATCAAAAATCCATAATAGGAACAGTAAACCCACGGACTCGAGGTGCTTTGGTGGTTCACAATCTAAGGACAGCTTCAGAGCAATTCCACAAACAAGTTGTGGGCGTTCCGTCGGCGTCCTACAACTTCAAGGACGCTCCCCGAAACCAACGATTCTAGAGTTGGACACGCGGAACGTAAACACCACCGCGCATCACCACGAAACCCCACTGAAAATCTAGAGTACTGGGAACGAATAAGAACTGGCGGGTTCCAGAATAAACTACTAAAATCATTCATGAGGACGAAGGCAATGGCAGCCAGGTGCAGAGCCGGTTCTGAGCAGGAGGACATTTACCCAGTCCGGCAGGGGAAACACGCGAAGGTGACGGGAGGGCAGCTGCCGGCAACGCAGCGAGCCATGACTGGTCACTGGTGACTGCTGCGCCCTGCTTCCCTCTGCGAGAGACGGCGAGCTGGACGGAGGGGAAGCCGGGAAGGGGACCCGATCGTGGTGCTGGGCAGCTGGGGATAACGTTATGCAAACTTGGCCCGGCCCAACTTGATCCAGCCAACATAGGAATTCTAGAGCCCATGTTTCCGTTGGAAGTGGAGAATTCAGTGAACGGAACGGCCGTTTGGATTCTTTTATTTTAATAAATTAGAATATATGGTTGATTAAGCTATTTGGTTTAAAAAATAATATTTTGTATTTTTTAAACAAAATAAAGATAATTTATCTTAAATTAATAGAAACTGAAAAATAACAAATAATTCTATAGATCATCATATTATATGTTTAATCTATAATTTACAGCACGTTTTAGATCAATTCCGTACATTAACTCCATGGATTAGTTGCTACTGCACGTTGTCTGACGGTCTTTGTTATTTCATCTCGACTACTTTGCCAAGAACAATTACTGGCTGGCAGCTTAATTTGGTATGTTTAGCATGTTTGGCACTGCTCTGACTCCTTTGAAAATGGCTTCAGCCCTGACTCCTCTATAGGAGCAGGTCCTCCACAAGAGCTACTGTTTTTTAATGTTTGCAAATCGTCTGGCAATACGGTTTCTCTAATTTTTTTTATTTGATGTATGACTCAAATGCGTGCACTATCCTTGTTTAAACAATTGCACAAACACCTTGTGCGTGTGCTGCCCGAATTTTTTATATTTTGTCCCTTTCTCAAAAAAAATTCACGTTTAAACCTTAAAAAAATTTAATGTCATTTTTGGACCCTTTGCTCGGCGCCATAGCCTATAACGCCGAGGTAACACATCTCGGCGCCATAGCCTATAACGCCGAGGTAACACATCTCGGCGCCATAGTCTATAACGCCGAGGTAACACATCTCGGCGCCATAGCCTATGGCGCCGAGGTACGTGCTACGCTGACACAACCTGAACGACGTGGCGCCAACGTGGATCTTGGCACCGAGCTCAGATGTGTAATACGCAGCATGTCTAGCTCAGTTGGTAGAGTGCAAGACTTTTAACCTTAAGCAAGCCCCATGGTGGATGTTCAATATTTTTTTGTCTTTGTCACTAATTTGTTTTTTTGTTGTTCATATTTTCCGTTTATGTCGCTGATTTGTCCATTCAGATTTATTTTTCATCTAGTTTTTTTTTGTTTTTGTGACTGATTTATATATTCATCTAGATATTTTTTGTTTTTGTTTATTCAAACCCCGTGACGCAAGTAACATGCACATAAGTAACCCACCCTATAAAAGTACGGAGTATTTTATAAAATCATCAAGTCACTGTTTATTTATACCAGGTCTCTGTTAGCATTTCCGCTTGGTAACAACTTGGAGATAAAAGACGCAGGACGTAGATGAGCTCAGCTGTTGCGTTGGGAGCAAATTATGACGCAGGAGCATGAAAATAAAGCGACGTGCCTGTATAGTCCCGAGCATGTTCAGCGGCGCATATCCCGTTCCACACATGCTAACCTGGAACCCAAAGCAATGGACAATTAACGGTGTAGATCACTAAGATCAGGGATGCGTTTGTTTCTCCAGTTTGCATGCCAACCAAGACCAAGCTGGGCTGGGCTGGGCTGGACTGATGCGCTCAATTTTCAGATGACAGTTTCATGAATTATTTGCATGCCAACCAAGACCAAGCTGGGCTGGGCTGGACTGATGCGCTCAATTTTCAGATGACAGTTTCATGAATTACATACAGTATGGTATGCCAAAGGAATCCGTTAGTGCTTCCTCATGATAAGGATACGAGCATGAACAAGTAAAAAAACCAGTGTTTAAAATAGCGGGCTAAGGCATTTATCCCCGGCCTTTTTTAACAGCTAGAAAAGGATATATCCGGATATCGCCGCAGCTAAATGTTTTAGCGGTTTTCAGAACATAGAACAATCGAGTAGCATTACCTATGTAATAAACTAATAACCAAAGCAAAAAAAAATACAATAGGCGGTTCAGACTTTAGAACCAGAAATAATAGCAAGGAAAACAACATTCATTTGCTAAGTTTTATAGTCTACTGGTTGCAACATTCAATGTACTGAGCAGCAAAACATACAACATACTGAGCAGCAAAAGTACTTCAAAAGGAATTGCAAAGTTGCTAAGTTCCAAGACATTAATTTGATAAGTTGCAACTATATAAAATACGAAGGCATAAACTGGTAACTGGTTTTGCTGCTAGACAGAGGGCGAGGAGAGGAGCAACGAGCAAGACAGGAGTTGTGACATAAACGGCGGCTAGGGTTCAGTGAGCAACTGGGCATCGTCGATAGGTTATTTTGTTTTGGGCCCAAATTTCATTTAGCCCACAACGCACAACAGTTCCTTTAGCGGGCTAAATGATGTAGTGTTTAGCTGTTTTAGCGGGCTAATATCCGCTATTAGCGGTTCTGTCCGTTTAGCGCTAAATTGTGATTATCTTATCCCTACCCTTCTGTAACAGCTATATCCGGATATAGCGGCGGATATATCCAGCTATTTTAAACATTGAAAAAAACCCCATACCTCAGAACTGCTTTGTGTAGCCCCTTGATAGGCCAGAATGATCCTCTTGCTCGTCTTTCTTCCCGCAGAACTTCCCCCAGCGACAGGAGAGTTTGGGGTCTGCACTACAAGATACAGTTTGGGGGCAGATTAATCCATGTTTTAATTGTTTGACCCTTCCATTTTCCCTGTATTGTCTGGTGAAATTTCTTTTATCTCCAAGTTGTTACCAAGCGGAAATGCTAACAGAGACCTGGTATAAATAAACAGTGACTTGATGATTTTATAAAGTACTCCGTACTTTCATAGGGTGAGTTACTTATGTGCATGTTACTTGCGTCACGGGGTTTGAATAAACAAAAACAAAAACAAAAAATATCTACATGAATAAATAAATCAGTCACAAAAACAAAAAAAACTAGATGAAAAATAAATCTGGACGGACAAATCAGCGACATAAACGAAAAATATGAACAATAAAAAAAACAAATTAGTGACAAAGACAAAAAATATTAAACCTCCACCATGAGGCTTGAACACACAACCTTAAGGTTAAAGGCCTTGCACTCTACCGACTGAGCTAGACATACTATGTGTTACACATCCGAGCTCGGCGCTATAGATCTTGGCGCCGAGCTCGGTACCACGTTGGCGCCACGTCGTTCAGGTTGTGCCAGCGTAGCACGTACCTCGGCGCCATAGCCTATGGCGCCGAGGTGTTGGGAGCCTTCGGCTTCCGAAGGTCCTCAAAAACATGATTTGATAATGTTTTCCAAGTGAAATATGTGAACAGGTATCTTCGGATTCGGATCATGAGCATACAGAGCATGGTTAGGACGAAGCCTGAGCGAGACGAAAGGTGATTATGACGATGGATAAGGTGATCATGAAGCTGTGCACAGAAAAGCTTCGGCATGACAGTAGAAAAGGGGAACCGACTTAAAGATGAAAAGGCAAATTAGACCTCAAAGAATTACTATAGCGTTATTAGCAAATATAAAGGGCATGAATGTAATTTTGCATGGGCTGCGTCCCTTGCACGTTGACTTGGCGTTTGCTCTCACGTCACGCTTGTACCCCTGCTTTTCTTCGAGCCAAAGGTACATTCATAATCTGACATTGTAAATACAGCAATGCAAATTAAAATAAGTTAATAATAACATTTAAAGTGTTTATATTACTTTTCCATATCTTGTGTATGAATCCTTCTTCATCATTTATTGTGCTCATGAAGGTTTGTCCTTCATGACCTTCGTCCGGAATTCATTATATCCGAAGGGAGATAATGCTTCGAAGGACGAAGGACTTTGACATTTAACACTTTTATGTTGCCTTGTTCTTAACTCTTAGCGTTTAAGAACAAGTCCCCAACATTGGCGCCCACCTCCGGTGAACTCACTTCCACTATTTTGAGTTTCGAACACCTTCGGCAAGCGTAGACCTTCGTCATGCCGCCAAAGAAAGCTTCAGCAACAGGGGCTGCCGCTCTGCAGTCGCTGGACCCCAACCAGGACACTCTCTCTCTTCGGGAGGCCCGAAGCCAGAAAAGGAAGGCCATCAGTCCAACGCCTCAGGAGGACGACTTGGACCAAGAGATCAGAAATATGGAGATGCTCCATCAGCAGGTGCAAAGGAAGAAGGAAAAGATGGCTAGGCTGGCTAATCTGCAAAGGTAGATAGACGAAGCCTCTGAAGAAGTTCGCCATCTTGCTCAAGAAGAGCAGAACCGAAGGCCTCAGTATAGAGAGCTTCATCAAGAGGGCTTCTTCAACGAAGATGACTGGTATGAGAATTTCCATCATGGAAATTTTGCCTTTGATGATGCTTCTCCTCTATCAGCAGAACTGCAGGCTACACCTTGGCCCCCGTCCTACAAGCCACCTCAACTCCCCATGTACGACAGCCATTCAGATCCGAAGCAGTTTCTGATGAGCTACGAAGCAACAATATCTTCCTATGGTGGCAATACTGCAGTCATGGCGAAGTCTTTCGTCATGGTTGTCAAGAATGTTGCACAAACCTGGTACTCCTTCCTTCGGCCAGGAACGATCACATCATGGCAGAAGCTGAAGTATATGCTGATCACCAGCTTCCAAGGGTTTCAAACGAAGCTGGTTACCGCTCAAGCTTTATTCCAGTGCACCCAAGATCATGAAGAGTATCTTCAGGCGTATGTCCGAAGATTCTTACTGAGAGCACCTAGAGGGGGGGGGGTGAATAGGTGATCCTATCAAACTTAAAACTTAAGCCACAAAACTTGGTTAAGTGTTAGCACAATAATTGCCAAGTGGCTAGAGATGAGTCTCAACAAAACACAATAACCACAAGAAATCAATCACAGAGATGGCACGGTGGTTATCCCGTGGTTCGGCCAAGACCAACGCTTGCCTACTCCACGTTGTGGCGTCCCAACGGACGAGGGTTGCAATCAACCCCTCTCAAGCGGTCCAAAGACCCACTTGAATACCACAGTGTTTTGCTTGCTTTTCTTAATCCCGTTCGCGAGGAATCTCCACAACTTGGAGCCTCTCGCCCTTACACTTGAAGTTCACAAAGAAGCACGGAGCAAGGGAGGGATTAGCAATGCACTCAAGACAAGAAATCACAGCAACACCACGCACACAAGTCGCAACGAGAGCTCACAACACAACTCAATGAGTTCACCACTCAACTAGAGCTCTAATTGCTATCGCAAAGAATCAAAGGCGCGGAATCGATGTCTTGGTGCTTAGGAATGTTGTAGGAATGCTTGGTGTACTCCTCCATGCGCCTAGGGGTCCCTTTTATAGCCCCAAGGCAGCTAGGAGCCGTTGAGAGCAATCTAGGAAGGCTGATCTTGCCTTCTGTCGACTGGCGCACCGGACAGTCCGGTGCACACCGGACACTGTCCGGTGCCCGATTTCTTTCCTTCTATGGCGAAGCCGACCGTTGGCAGTCTTGGAGCCGTCAGCGCACCGGACATGTCCGGTGCACACCGGATAGTCCGGTGCCCCCTTCTAGCCGTTGGCTCGGCCACGTGTCCCGCTCAGATCGCGCGGCCGACCGTTGGCCCTGCCGACCGTTGGCTCACCGGACAGTCTGGTGCACACCGGATAGTCCGGTGAATTATAGCCGTACGTCGCCGATGAATTCCCGAGAGCGACGAGTTCGCCTGTGAACGGCCCACCGGACAGTCCGGTGCACCACCGGACAGTCCGGTGAATTATAGCCGTACACCGCCGTCGAAGTCCCGAGAGCAGCCTGTTCGCCAGAGCCAGCCTGGCACACCGGACACTGTCCGGTGCACCACCGGACAGTCCGGTGCTCCAGACTGAGCAGAGTCTTGGCTTCTCGAGCCAAGGCTTTTTCAATTGGATTTTTCCTGTTTCCAACACTTAGAGACAATACATTAGTCCATAAAACAATGTACTAAGTCTGAGAAACATACCTTTATCCTTGATGTAATGCCCAGATTTTACATTAGAAAAAAAAGATATAAATAAATAAATACATTCAGGTTAGTGTTTTGGGAAATTTTTCTTTTGAAACCTTTGAAGATTTATTAGTTTCCTTTTCTTTTCATAAATCAGGTAATAAAAGTCAAATACCCAATAAATAAATAAAGAAAAATACATATCATACTGAAGAAACTGTTGTGATACATTTTGTTGAAATAAAGAATCATAGTTTAAACTCGACCTCAAAAATTCAAATGAAAACATAGAATAGAAAATAGAAAGGAATTCCTTCCATGAGTAAATAACAAGGAAAATAATATGCAAAGAAAAATATATATGAGTGCTTATAATTCTTCCTACTGGTACTTTATTTGGGAATTTAACCTGGGTTTGAAATCACAAACAAATTTGAATTCAAACACTAGAGTTTGGAATATAGGGAGAAAAGATAAAAAGAAAAAGAACAAAAGCCTTCATGGGCCGGCTGACCCCATTTTCGGCCCACTCTGGGAAACTGACCGCGCGGCCCAACTCGGGAGCTCACGCACCGACATACCGACCCCACTCTCCAGCGACTCCGCACGCGCGCTCCACTGTTCCTTGGCTGGCTGCCCTGCGGGACCCGCTTGCCAGCCGCAGCTCTTCTCGCGTGCCCACCCTCACGTTTCGCTTACCGGTGGCCCCCACGCGTCAGCTCTATCCTCCCCAACAGAACATCACGCGATGACCGTCGTGTTTGTCGCGACGACCGCGCCGCGAAGCTCGCAACTCCGTACCTCGCTCCGAGCACGGACTCTACCTGCACCCGTGTATAAATATGGGTGTCCCGTAGCCGCCTCGACCCATCGACTTGAGCCATCTTTCATCAACTCTCGAGAGCGTCGCCCGCCATAGCCACCTCGCGGCCGCCGACGGCAAAACCTCCACTGTGCTTGCGCCCCGCCTTGGGTTTTCGGTCGAATAGTGTCGCTAGGACCGAGGGAAGGTGTGCGTGCACCGGCATCGGGTTGGGGGCGATCTACGCCGGCGAATTCGTCACCGGAGCTTCACCACCGCTTCGGATCCGCCGCGCCCCGTGGTCACGTCTACACGATCCAAAATCGCAGGCAAGAACTCTACTCCTACCTTCACCATGTCGGTCTCGTCGTGTAGAACGATCCAATTTTAGGTTTGGGGCAGTGATTGGCCAGATCGCGTGTCGCCGGCGAGCGATCCGCCGTGTGAGCAGTGCCACCGCCGCCGTGCTCGCTGTGGATTGGTGCGCGCGATCTTGGCCGTCGATCCTCGGTTGGATGGTCGGGATTAGAAAACCAAGTAACGCTTCGGCCAGGGCATATCGCGTCCGTTGGATGTGAATCCAGTGGCGGGGGAACGGCTCCAGCGTTCATTAGATCTAAACCGTAGGATCTAGATCCTGTGGTCATCGTGGCGTACCGGTTCAGTGTAATGTTGCTCTAATCGGGGCCGTAGATCGTCGATCGGGCGGCCAGATTTCCCCCGTACCCTTTCGCATAGCACATCTTACAAAAGAGACCTCGTAGTATTGATGAATCAACCCGCCATCCTGAGTCACTATTCCCTGTGTCTCGGGAATCTTGCGCCGAGAACCCTGTGCTTCCCAGTAAATGAGGCCCAGTCCAGAGGATTAGAAAATCAGAGAAATTAATTTAGAAATAGATTTTTAGTATTAAATTAATTGCAGAAACTTGTTTAATTCATAGAAAATTCATTTTAGCTCCAAATTGAGTCATTCCAGTTGCAATAATTTTGTATTAATATTGTCTATCAACTGGTAGCACTATTTAACCATGAAACTTGAATTAAAATTGTTCATTTGGGTTAATCTGTTCTAGGTGCTTAATAACTTCAGAAATTCATAACTAAATAACTATAACTCCGAATTTAGTGATTCTTGTTCCTACGATCTCGTAGCAACGCGTAGATTATTATTATTCAGTTTGTACTTATGTTTGGTGTAATGTTAATTTTGCCTATACAATGTTTGTTTGTATTGCTACGACTAGAGCGAGGTCACGTGTCATCTGAAGAGCAAGTTGGTACCTGGATTCTCAAGGCCCAGGCAAGTTGTGCCCTTGATCACTTCTTTTTACCCACCCATGTTCTAATTAATCATAATGATCTGCATAGGTTAATTTTGATGGGACCCAATAGGTTACCCTAGTTTGTCTATCTTTATACCTTGTTTACCACTGAACTTTTTGGGTAGTACTTGCTAGTGCTTTATGTGGTTTTGGGTATGAAGGTATATTATTCATGATCACACTTTTATTATATGTTTATTATTACTGTTCATGATAAGATCATTATGTTAATTGGAACATGGAGCGACCACCCGGGAAAACAGTGCTACCACAAGGGAGGAATGGGACCCCTTGGCTGATTAATTAGGAAAGCTAGTGGAAGACTACCTTACCCGAAAGGGGCAAGGGCAGTAGGGGAGTGGTCAGTGTAGGGAGGCCCTCGGGAGGATTTTGCTGCGATGGCGGTCCTGCAAGGGATTCCTGCATTGGAACTTCCTATAAACTGTAGCGGGTTTTCGGAAGCTAGTGGAACTTTGTAAAGGCCTCGTAGTGGATCCCTAGCCATTCACCTCGGTAGTGTCTAAGGGCCTTGCAAACCCTGGCGACATGGGATACACGACTTGTGGGTAAAGATGCGCAACCTCTGCAGAGTGTAAAACTGGTATACTAGCCGTGCTCACGGTCAAGAGCAGCTCGGACCCTCACATGATTAAATTATGGAACTTAAACTCAATTTGTCATATGCATTGCATCGCAGGTGATGTTGTTACTTTTGTTCTATTACTTAATTGGGTTTGGTATTTACTTATACTTAGTAATTGCTAATAAAATTCTGACCAACTTTAAAAGCAATGCTCAGCTTCAAACCATCCTCTTTGGTAAGCCTTACACTTCACGTGAGCTCCCACCTTTGGCGAGTTCATGCACATTATTCCCCACAACTTGTTGAGCGATGAACGTATGTGAGCTCACTCTTGCTGTCTCACACACCCCACAGGTCAAGAACAGGTACCACAGGATGAGGCGCTTGGAGGATGCCGTGATGTGTTCGTGAGAGGTCTAGGCCGTCGTCTCCCAGTCAACTTTGGGTTGCTGGACCGTTGTCTCCTTATAATGTAATTATTTATTTTGTACAGAATTCCTGTTATGTAGTAAAGATATGACATTCGATCCTGTGCCATGATTCATCATATGTGTGAGACTTGGTCCCAGCACACCTGGTGTTTATGTTAGCGCCCGGGTTTTGGACCCCTAAAATCCGGGTGTTACAGAAGTGGTATCAGAGGAATGTTGACTGTAGGACGAAACCTAGATAGAACTGGACAACCAATACCTACTTACCTTTGCTACTCTGATTCTTTTCTAAACTTTTCTTAATCTTTTCTCATCTATTTCCGCTTACTCTGATTATTATTACCTTTTAATTCTAAAGACAAATGTGGATTTCACACTTTGAAGTCCCATACCTAAAGTGACTTTTAGGAATAGGAGACCTAATCCTAGGAACAAAAACAAAACTATTTTTATAAGTGTCTATGTATTTGAATGTTTGTTCTTATGATATCTATCTGATTTGGATCTTTGTTTGAGTGTGATGGGTTGTGGAGTAATGTCCACAATTACATCTGCATATACATCTAGGCATAAAGGATAGCATTTGTAAGATAACTAGACAATCTAGATTATCCCCTTAGAAAATATATGTATATATATTATTCCGTATCTATCTCATCTTGACATATTCTATCTTACCTTTGGACATTCACCTCGTACAACTAATTACCCTAGTCTTGACATAGAATATCTGGCCCAGCCCTGCCAAAGAAAGTTTTAGTACATAACCAACTATTAGCTTATTCATTTTGCCTACCAAATGATTCCCTTGCAAAACTATCTTACCATATGCTTCTAACTTAGATGGTCAATACCAGGCGGGGTGGTGGAATTGATTTACCTGCTAATCGACACACTCGGTGGATATATCGACAACCCCAACCACAGCCAGCAGAGATGAATCCTCCTAATCCTCCATCAGGCGGAGTCGATCCACTAATTGCAGCTCAAATGAGGATGATGCAGCAAATGGCTGACACTATGGCAGATATGCGCACCCAAATGCAGCAAGAACGCCAAGAAATGCACCAGGAAAGAGAGGATGCACGTCGGGAAATGCGCCAAGAGCGGGAAGAGATACGCCAGGAAAGAAGAGTGCAACAACAACAGCTGCAGCAACAACAACAAGTGCCATTGCCTCCACCTCCACCACCAGTTCCACCCCGAGATAAGCACCGGGAATTCATGAGCCACAAACCACCAACCTTCTCCAACTCCGCAGATCCGCTGCAAGCAGATGACTGGTTAAAGTCCATAGAGAAGATGCTCAACATAGCTCAGTGCTCGGATAGAGAGAAAGTACTCTATGCATCTGGTCGTCTTGCTGGTCCCGCTGCGGATTGGTGGGATGCGTACTGTGCAGCTCATGCTGCTGCCGATACAATTACCTGGGAAGAATTCTCCACACAATTCAGAAATTACCATATTCCTGCTGGACTCATGAAGATTAAGAGGAAGGAGTTTCTCTCCCTCAAGCAAGGAAGTATGTCCGTGAGTGAGTATAGGGACAAATTCATCCAGTTATCACGATATGCTCCCAGAGATGTTGAGGATGATGAGCAAAAGCAGGAGCTTTTTCTGGACGGGTTAATTGGACCCTTGCAATATCAGCTGGTATCACACACCTTCCCATCCTTCCAAAGGCTATTGGACAAAGCTATTGCCGTAGAAAACAAGAGGAGTATATTTGGAGAGAAAAGAAAGGCTGTTAACCAAGGGCAGGCTGGAAGTAGTTCCCGTCCTCGCTATACTACCACTCCCAATACACCAGCTAGTGGCAGTTCTGGACAACAAACTCATCAGACACCAACTGCTCCTCCAAAAGCAAGCACTCCAGTAGGAACCGTTGCTCCTAACACAACCGCCATCAGGACATGCTTCAAGTGTGGACAACCGGGACACTACGCCAACTACTGTCCCAACAGAGCTGCCTACACTACACCAGCTCCAATGAAGCAAGGTCAAGCCTCGGCAGGAAGGAGTCAGCCCCTATCTATCAACCGGGGACATGCCCATCATGCAGAAATAGAAACTGAACCCGGTGAACTTGAAATTCAAGAAGAAGAGCCAGTTGGAGATGAAGTAGTCGGTGAAGAAGTCAACGAGCAACAAGAATAGAGAGATAAACATAGATATAGATACATATATATATATTTTTACTATTTGTAAGACCTAAATATTAGTTTAGCTATTAGTTAGTATTATTACTATTTTAGTGATAATAGTAAGGTCTATTAAACCTATGTTTTGTTAAAGGATTATGCATCATGCCGAGATTTCTTTGTTTGTGCATATGTTCCGAGAACCATATGAGTATACATCCTTTCTTACAAATCTCGAGGACGAGATTATTTTTAAGGGGGGTAGGATTTGTAATGCCCAGATTTTACATTAGAAAAAAAAAGATATAAATAAATAAATACATTCAGGTTAGTGTTTTGGGAAATTTTTCTTTTGAAACCTTTGAAGATTTATTAGTTTCCTTTTCTTTTCATAAATCAGGTAATAAAAGTCAAATACCCAATAAATAAATAAAGAAAAATACATATCATACTGAAGAAACTGTTGTGATACATTTTGTTGAAATAAAGAATCATAGTTTAAACTCGACCTCAAAAATTCAAATGAAAACATAGAATAGAAAATAGAAAGGAATTCCTTCCATGAGTAAATAACAAGGAAAATAATATGCAAAGAAAAATATATATGAGTGCTTATAATTCTTCCTACTGGTACTTTATTTGGGAATTTAACCTGGGTTTGAAATCACAAACAAATTTGAATTCAAACACTAGAGTTTGGAATATAGGGAGAAAAGATAAAAAGAAAAAGAACAAAAGCCTTCATGGGCCGGCTGACCCCATTTTCGGCCCACTCTGGGAAACTGACCGCGCGGCCCAACTCGGGAGCTCACGCGCCGACATACCGGCCCCACTCTCCAGCGACTCCGCACGCGCGCTCCACTGTTCCTTGGCTGGCTGCCCTGCGGGACCCGCTTGCCAGCCGCAGCTCTTCTCGCGTGCCCACCCTCACGTTTCGCTTACCGGTGCCCCCCACGCGTCAGCTCTATCCTCCCCAACAGAACATCACGCGATGACCGCCGTGTTTGTCGCGACGACCGCGCCGCGAAGCTCGCAACTCCGTACCTCGCTCCGAGCACGGACTCTACCTGCACCCGTGTATAAATATGGGTGTCCCGTAGCCGCCTCGACCCATCGACTTGAGCCATCTTTCATCAACTCTCGAGAGCGTCGCCCGCCATAGCCACCTCGCGGCCGCCGACGGCAAAACCTCCACTGTGCTTGCGCCCCGCCTTGGGTTTTCGGTCGAATAGTGTCGCCAGGACCGAGGGAAGGTGTGCGTGCACCGGCATCGGGTTGGGGGCGATCTACGCCGGCGAATTCGTCGCCGGAGCTTCACCACCGCTTCGGATCCGCCGCGCCCCGTGGTCACGTCTACACGATCCAAAATCGCAGGCAAGAACTCTACTCCTACCTTCACCATGTCGGTCTCGTCGTGTAGAACGATCCAATTTTAGGTTTGGGGCAGTGATTGGCCAGATCGCGTGTCGCCGGCGAGCGATCCGCCGTGTGAGCAGTGCCACCGCCGCCGTGCTCGCTGTGGATTGGTGCGCGCGATCTCGGCCGTCGATCCTCGGTTGGATGGTCGGGATTAGAAAACCAAGTAACGCTTCGGCCAGGGCATATCGCGTCCGTTGGATGTGAATCCAGTGGCGGGGGAACGGCTCCAGCGTTCATTGTGGTCATCGTGGCGTACCGGTTCAGTGTAATGTTGCTCTAATCGGGGCCGTAGATCGTCGATCGGGCGGCCAGATTTCCCCCGTGCCCTTTCGCATAGCACATCTTACAAAAGAGACCTCGTAGTATTGATGAATCAACCCGCCATCCTGAGTCACTATTCCCTGTGTCTCGGGAATCTTGCGCCGAGAACCCTGTGCTTCCCAGTAAATGAGGCCCAGTCCAGAGGATTAGAAAATCAGAGAAATTAATTTAGAAATAGATTTTTAGTATTAAATTAATTGCAGAAACTTGTTTAATTCATAGAAAATTCATTTTAGCTCCAAATTGAGTCATTCCAGTTGCAATAATTTTGTATTAATATTGTCTATCAACTGGTAGCACTATTTAACCATGAAACTTGAATTAAAATTGTTCATTTGGGTTAATCTGTTCTAGGTGCTTAATAACTTCAGAAATTCATAACTAAATAACTATAACTCCGAATTTAGTGATTCTTGTTCCTACGATCTCGTAGCAACGCGTAGATTATTATTATTCAGTTTGTACTTATGTTTGGTGTAATGTTAATTTTGCCTATACAATGTTTGTTTGTATTGCTACGACTAGAGCGAGGTCACGTGTCATCTGAAGAGCAAGTTGGTACCTGGATTCTCAAGGCCCAGGCAAGTTGTGCCCTTGATCACTTCTTTTTACCCACCCATGTTCTAATTAATCATAATGATATGCATAGGTTAATTTTGATGGGACCCAATAGGTTACCCTAGTTTGTCTATCTTTATACCTTGTTTACCACTGAACTTTTTGGGTAGTACTTGCTAGTGCTTTATGTGGTTTTGGGTATGAAGGTATATTATTCATGATCACACTTTTATTATATGTTTATTATTACTGTTCATGATAAGATCATTATGTTAATTGGAACATGGAGCGACCACCCGGGAAAACAGTGCTACCACAAGGGAGGAATGGGACCCCTTGGCTGATTAATTAGGAAAGCTAGTGGAAGACTACCTTACCCGAAAGGGGCAAGGGCAGTAGGGGAGTGGTCAGTGTAGGGAGGCCCTCGGGAGGATTTTGCTGCGATGGCGGTCCTGCAAGGGATTCCTGCATTGGAACTTCCTATAAACTGTAGCGGGTTTTCGGAAGCTAGTGGAACTTTGTAAAGGCCTCGTAGTGGATCCCTAGCCATTCACCTCGGTAGTGTCTAAGGGCCTTGCAAACCCTGGCAACATGGGATACACGACTTGTGGGTAAAGATGCGCAACCTCTGCAGAGTGTAAAACTGGTATACTAGCCGTGCTCACGGTCAAGAGCAGCTCGGACCCTCACATGATTAAATTATGGAACTTAAACTCAATTTGTCATATGCATTGCATCGCAGGTGATGTTGTTACTTTTGTTCTATTACTTAATTGGGTTTGGTATTTACTTATACTTAGTAATTGCTAATAAAATTCTGACCAACTTTAAAAGCAATGCTCAGCTTCAAACCATCCTCTTTGGTAAGCCTTACACTTCACGTGAGCTCCCACCTTTGGCGAGTTCATGCACATTATTCCCCACAACTTGTTGAGCGATGAACGTATGTGAGCTCACTCTTGC
Organism: Zea luxurians; assembly: GCA_029449295.1. Taxonomy (NCBI): domain Eukaryota; kingdom Viridiplantae; phylum Streptophyta; class Magnoliopsida; order Poales; family Poaceae; genus Zea; species Zea luxurians. The sequence continues at coordinate 222,486,057 of JAOPSE010000002.1, forward strand.
TGTCTCACACACCCCACAGGTCAAGAACAGGTACCACAGGATGAGGCGCTTGGAGGATGCCGTGATGTGTTCGTGAGAGGTCTAGGCCGTCGTCTCCCAGTCAACTTTGGGTTGCTGGACCGTTGTCTCCTTATAATGTAATTATTTATTTTGTACAGAATTCCTGTTATGTAGTAAAGATATGACATTCGATCCTGTGCCATGATTCATCATATGTGTGAGACTTGGTCCCAGCACACCTGGTGTTTATGTTAGCGCCCGGGTTTTGGACCCCTAAAATCCGGGTGTTACACTTGATTTGTACTTTGTCCACCTTTTTACACTAGGGCACTTGTGTTGGACACTAAATCACCAAAATACTTAGAAATGGCCCAAGGGCACATTTCCCTTTCAATGTTCCCCTTTTTGGTGATTTATGCCAACACAACATAAAGCAAGTAGAACAAGTACAAAATCAATTCAAATAAGAACTCAAAATTGTTTTGATTCAAATTTGACATATATGGATCACCCTTTGCCACCACTTGGTTTGTTTTTGCAAATCAAACTCAAATTTCTATCTCTAAGTCAAACACACATGTTAAGACATAAAGAGAGTCATTTCAAGAGAAATTAATTTCAAGATATCAAAAACTCCCCTTTTTCCCATAATCAACACTTCTCCCCACAAGAAGCCAACTTTTGACAAGAGAGACAATAAAAGAGATCAAAAACTCCCCTTTTTCCCATAATCAACACTTCTCCCCACAAGAAGCCAACTTTTGACAAGAGAGACAATAAAAGAGTTTTGACAAACCAAAAGCTCTATTCTACTATTTTCAAAATCTCTCAAGTGGTAGCTGATCCATTTATCGCTTTGGCCTTTATTTTCTCCCCCTTTGGCATCAAGCACCAAAACGGGATCAATCTTGGCCCTTTAACCCCATTGCCTCACCAAAATCTTCAAATGAGAACACAAAGGCAATAAGAGGACGTGAGATGAACTTGGAATTAGTTACCCTCTCATCGGAGTGCAGTGGAAGTCTTTCATGGTCCAAGTCCACCTTTTCCCTTTCAAAACTCCTTTGAGACTAAATCAAGCAAACTCAAGCAAACGGTTAGTCTCAAAGGGTCAAGTTGTAGCACAACTCCCCCTAAATATGTGCATCACTTGCACAAGGACTTGTGAGGTCCGGGGAGTGATTGTACAACTTGAGCACCATAGTAAGCAACAAAATGCATAAGGAACATGATCAAAGGCATAAATACATGTATGCTATGAATCAATCCAAGTTCCGCGAATCTAGGACATTTAGCTCACTACGCAGCCTGCAAAAGGTCTTTTCATCTAAAGGCTTAGTGAAGATATCGGCTAGCTGGTTCTCGGTGCTAACATGAAACACTTCGATATCTCCCTTTTGCTGGTGGTCTCTCAAAAAGTGATGCCGGATGTCAATGTGCTTTGTGCGGCTGTGCTCAACAGGATTTTCCGCTATTCGGATAGCACTCTCATTGTCACATAGGAGTGGGACTTTGCTCAGATTGTAGCCAAAGTCCCGGAGGGTTTGCCTCATCCAAAGTAGTTGCGCGCAACACTGTCCTGCGGCAACGTACTCGGCCTCAGCGGTGGATAGGGCAACGGAAGTTTGTTTCTTAGAGTTCCACGACACCAGGGACCTTCCTAAGAATTGGCACGTCCCCAATGTACTCTTCCTATCGACCTTACATCCAGCATAGTCGGAATCTGAATATCCAATCAAGTCAAAGTTAGACCCCTTTGGATACCAGATCCCGAAGCAAGGCGTAGCAACTAAATATCTTAGAATTCGTTTCACAGCCACTAAGTGACACTCCTTAGGATCGGATTGAAATCTAGCACACATGCATACGCTAAGCATAATATCCGGTCTACTAGCACATAAATAAAGCAAAGAACCTATCATGGACCGGTATGCTTTTTGATCAACGGACTTACCACCTTTGTTGAGGTCGGTGTGTCCGTCGGTTCCCATCGGCGTCTTTGCGGGCTTGGCGTCCTTCATCCCAAACCGCTTCAGCAAATCTTGCGTGTACTTCGTTTGGGAGATGAAGGTGCCGTCCTCGAGTTGCTTCACTTGGAACCCAAGGAAGTAGTTCAACTCGCCCATCATCGACATCTCGAATTTCTGCGTCATCACCCTGCTAAACTCTTCACAAGACTTTTGGTTAGTAGAACCAAATATTATGTCATCGACATAAATTTGGCACACAAAAAGATCACCATCGCAAGTCTTAGTGAAAAGAGTTGGATCGACTTTCCCAACCTTGAAAGCATTAGCAATTAAAAAGTCTCTAAGGCATTCATACCATGCTCTTGGGGCTTGCTTAAGTCCATAGAGTGCCTTAGAGAGCTTACACACGTGGTCGGGGTACCGTTCATCCTCGAAGCTAGGGGGTTTCTCCACGTACACCTCCTCCTTGATCGGCCCATTGAGGAAAGCGCTCTTCACATCCATTTGGTACAACCTGAAAGAATGGTGAGCGGCATATGCTAGCAAGATACGAATTGATTCTAGCCTAGCCACAGGAGCAAAAGTCTCCTCAAAGTCCAAACCTGCGACTTGGGCATAACCTTTTGCCACAAGTCGAGCCTTGTTCCTCGTCACCACCCCGTGCTCGTCCTGTTTGTTGCGGAACACCCACTTGGTTCCCACAACATTTTGCTTGGGACGAGGCACCAGTGTCCAAACTTCATTGCGCTTGAAGTTGTTGAGTTCCTCCTGCATGGCCAACACCCAGTCCGGATCCAGCAAGGCCTCTTCTACCCTGAAAGGCTCAATAGAAGAGACAAAGGAGTAATGCTCACAAAAATTAACTAATCTCGAGCGAGTAGTTACTCCCTTGCTAATATCACCCAATATTTGGTCGACGGGATGATCCCTTTGGATCGTCGCTCGAACTTGGGTTGGAGGTGCCTGAGGTGCTTCTTCCTCCTCAACTTGAACATCCTGTGCTCCCCCTTGATCATGCACCTCCACTTGAGGTACCTGTTCGTCATCTTGGGTTGGGGGATGCACCATAGTTGAGGAAGACGGTTGATCTTGCTCCAATTGTTCCTGAGGCCGTACATCTCCAATCGCCATGGTGCGTATCGCGGCCGTTGGAACGTCTTCTTCATCTACATCATCAAGATCAACAACTTGCTCTCTTGGAGAGCCATTAGTCTCATCAAATACAACGTCGCTAGAGACTTCAACCAAACCCGATGATTTGTTGAAGACCCTATATGCCTTTGTATTTGAATCATAACCTAATAAAAACCCTTCTACAGCTTTGGGAGCAAATTTAGAAGTTCTACCTTTCTTCACAAGAATATAACACTTGCTCCCAAATACACGAAAATAAGACACATTGGGTTTGTTAGCAGTTAACAGCTCATATGAAGTCTTTTTGAGGAGGCGGTGAAGGTAGACCCTGTTGATGGCGTGGCAAGCCGTGTTCACGGCTTCCGACCAAAAACGCTCGGGGGTCTTGAACTCTCCAAGCATAGTCCTCGCCATATCAATGAGCGTCCTGTTCTTCCTCTCTACCACACTATTTTGCTGAGGTGTGTAGGGAGCGGAGAACTCGTGCTTGATCCCCTCCTCCTCAAGGAACTCCTCCACTTGAAGATTCTTGAATTCGGACCCATTGTCGCTTCTTATCTTCTTCACCTTGAGCTCAAACTCATTTTGAGCTCTCCTTAGGAAGCGCTTGAGGGTCCCTTGGGTTTCAGACTTATCCTGCAAAAAGAACACCCAAGTGAAGCGGGAAAAGTCATCAACAATAACTAGACCATACTTACTTCCTCCTATGCTCAGATAGGTGACGGGTCCGAAGAGGTCCATATGCAGCAGCTCCGGAGGTCTTGAAGTGGTCATCACATTCTTGCTGTGATGTGCTCCTCCCACTTGTTTACCTGCTTGACAAGCTGCACAAGGTCTATCTTTTTCGAATTGCACGTTAGTCAAACCTATCACGTGTTCTCCCTTTAGAAGCTTGTGAAGGTTCTTCATCCCCACATGTGCTAAGCGGCGATGCCACAGCCAGCCCATGCTAGTCTTAGCAATTAAGCATGCATCTAGACCAGCCTCCTCTTTTACAAAATCAACTAAATAAAGTTTGCCGTCTAGTACACCCTTAAAAGCTAGTGAACCATCACATCTTCTAAAGACAGACACATCTACATTTGTAAATAGACAATTATATCCCATATTACATAATTGACTGACAGATAGTAAATTATATCCAAGAGACTCAACTAAAAACACATTAGAGATAGAGTGCTCATTTGATATTGCAATCTTGCCTAAACCTTTCACCTTGCCTTGGTTCCCATCACCGAATATGATTGAATCTTGGGAATCCTTATTCTTGACGTAGGAGGTGAACATCTTCTTTTCCCCCGTCATATGGTTCGTGCATCCGCTGTCGATAATCCAGCTTGAACCCCCGGATGCATAAACTTGCAAGGCAAATTTAGGCTTGGGTCTTAGGTACCCAACTCTTGTTGGGTCCTACAAGGTTAGTCAAAATTGTCTTAGGGACCCAAATGCAAGTTTTATCACCCTTACATTTTGCCCCTAATTTCCTAGCAACTATCTTCCTATCCTTTCTACAAATAGCAAAGGAAGCATTTAAAGCATGATAAATTGTAGAGGGTCCATTCATAACTTTCCTAGGAACATGAACAATATTCTTTCTAGGCACATGATGAATATTTTTCCTAAGCATATCTCTACCATGCATATAGGAAGAACTGGGAGCAAACATAGCATAAGAATCATAGGCATGTGAATCAAAAGCATTACAACTCCTATAAGACTGTCTTCTATCATTGTACATAAAAGCATGGTTTTTTTAGTACTACTTGCCATAGGGGCCTTCCCTTTCTCCTTGGCGGAGATGGGAGCCTTATGGCTTGTTAAGTTCTTGGCTTCCCTCTTGAAGCCAAGCCCATCCTTAATTGAGGGATGTCTACCAATCGTGTAGGCATCCCTAGCAAATTTTAGTTTATCAAAATCACTTTTGCTAGCCTTAAGTTGGGCATTAAGACTAGCCATTTCATCATTTAACTTTGCAATAGAAGCTATGTGTTCACTACAAGCATCAATATCAAAATCTTTACATCTATTGCAAATAACAACATTTTCTACACAAGTTGTTGATTTACTAGCTATTTCTAACTTAGCATTCAAATCATCATTAATGCTCCTTAAGCTAGAAATCATCTCATGGTAGGAAGATAATTCACAAGAAAGCATTTCATTTCTCTTAACTTCTAAGGCATGAGATTTTTGTGCTTCTACAAATTTGTCATGTTCTTCATACAACAAGTCCTCTTGTTTTTCTAAAAGCCTATTCTTATCATTCAAGGCATCAATCAATTCATTAATTTTATCTACCTTGGTTCTATCTAGGCCCTTAAATAAACATGAATAATCTATTTCATCCTCATCACTAGATTCGTCCTCACTTGAAGAAGCATAAGTAGAGTTTCGAGTACATACCTTCTTTTCCCTTGCCATAAGGCATGTGTGACGCTCGTTGGGGAAGAGGGATGACTTGTTGAAGGCGGTGGCGGCGAGTCCTTTATTGTCGGAGTCGGACGAGGAGCAATCCGAATCCCACTCCTTGCCAAGATGTGCCTCGCCCTTTGCCTTCTTATAGTTCTTCTTCTTCTCCCTCTTGTTCCCTTGATCCTGATCACTATCATTGTCGGGACAGTTAGCAATAAAATGACCAAGCTTACCACATTTGAAGCATGAGCGCTTCCCCTTTGTCTTGGTCTTGCTTGGCTGCCCCTTACGACCCTTTAGCGCCGTCTTGAATCTTTTGATGATGAGGGCCATCTCTTCATCATTAAGTCCGGCCGCCTCAATTTGTGCTACCTTGCTCGGTAACGCCTCCTTGCTCCTTGTTGCCTTGAGAGCAACGGGTTGAGGCTCATTGATTGGACCGTTCAGAGCGTCGTCCATGTACCTCGCCTCCTTGATCATCATTCGCCCGCTTACGAATTTTCCAAGGACTTCTTCGGGCGACATTTTGGTGTACCTGGGATTCTCACGAATATTATTCACCAAATGAGGATCAAGAACGGTAAAGGACCTTAGCATCAGTCGGACGACGTCGTGGTCCGTCCATCGCGTGCTTCCGTAGCTCCTTATTTTGTTGATAAGGGTCTTGAGCCGGTTGTATGTTTGTGTCGGCTCCTCGCCCCTTATCATCGCGAATCGTCCAAGCTCGCCCTCCACCAACTCCATCTTGGTGAGCAAGGTGACGTCGTTCCCCTCATGAGAAATCTTGAGGGTGTCCCAGATCTGCTTGGCGTTATCCAAGCCGCTCACTTTGTGGTATTCATCCCTGCACAATGAAGCTAGAAGAACAGTAGTAGCTTGTGCATTCTTATGAATTTGCTCATTAATGAACATGGGACTATCCGTACTATCAAAGTGCATTCCACTTTCTACAATCTCCCATATACTAGGATGGAGAGAGAACAAGTGACTACGCATTTTGTGACTCCAAAATCCGTAGTCCTCTCCATCAAAATGAGGAGGTTTACCAAGTGGAATAGATAATAAATGAGCATTTGTACTTTGAGGAATACGAGAGTAATCAAAAGAAAAGTTTGAATTGACCGGTTTCCTTCTCTCATAGTCGTTATGGTCGTCGTCCTTTTGGGAAGAAGTAGACTCATCGCTGTCGTCGTAGTAGACGATCTCCTTGATGCGCCTCGTCTTCTTCTTCCCATCTTTCCGTCTATGGCCCGAGCCCGAGTCGGTAGGCTTGTCATCCTTTGGCTCGTTGACAAAAGACTCCTTCTCTTTATCATTGATCACGATACCCTTCCCCTTAGGATCCATCTCTTTGGGCGATTAGTCCCTTTGGAAGAGAACGGCTCTGATACCAATTGAGAGCACCTAGAGGGGGGGGGGGGTGAATAGGTGATCCTGTCAAACTTAAAACTTAAGCCACAAAACTTGGTTAAGTGTTAGCACAATAATTGCCAAGTGGCTAGAGATGAGTCTCAACAAAACACAATAACCACAAGAAATCAATCACAGAGATGGCACGGTGGTTATCCCGTGGTTCGGCCAAGACCAACGCTTGCCTACTCCACGTTGTGGCGTCCCAACGGACGAGGGTTGCAATCAACCCCTCTCAAGCGGTCCAAAGACCCACTTGAATACCACGGTGTTTTGCTTGCTTTTCTTAATCCCGTTCGCGAGGAATCTCCACAACTTGGAGCCTCTCGCCCTTACACTTGAAGTTCACAAAGAAGCACGGAGCAAGGGAGGGATTAGCAACGCACTCAAGACAAGAAATCACAGCAACACCACGCACACAAGTCGCAACGAGAGCTCACAACACAACTCAATGAGTTCACCACTCAACTAGAGCTCTAATTGCTATCGCAAAGAATCAAAGGCGCGGAATCGATGTCTTGGTGCTTAGGAATGTTGTAGGAATGCTTGGTGTACTCCTCCATGCGCCTAGGGGTCCCTTTTATAGCCCCAAGGCAGCTAGGAGCCGTTGAGAGCAATCTAGGAAGGCTGATCTTGCCTTCTGTCGACTGACGCACCGGACAGTCCGGTGCACACCGGACACTGTCCGGTGCCTGATTTCTTTCCTTCTATGGCGAAGCCGACCGTTGGCAGTCTTGGAGCTGTTGGCGCACCGGACATGTCCGGTGCACACCGGACAGTCCGGTGCCCCCTTCTAGCCGTTGGCTCGGCCACGTGTCCCGCTCAGATCGCGCGGCCGACCGTTGGTCCTGCCGACCGTTGGCTCACCGGATAGTCCGGTGCACACCGGATAGTCCGGTGAATTATAGCCGTACGTCGCCGATGAATTCCCGAGAGCGACGAGTTCGCCTGTGAACGGCCCACCGGACAGTCCGGTGCACCATCGGACAGTCCGGTGAATTATAGCCGTACACCGCCGTCGAAGTCCCGAGAGCAGCCTGTTCGCCAGAGCCAGCCTGGCACACCGGACACTGTCCGGTGCACCACCGGACAGTCCGGTGCTCCAGACTGAGCAGAGTCTTGGCTTCTCGAGCCAAGGCTTTTTCAATTGGATTTTTCCTGTTTCCAACACTTAGACACAATACATTAGTCCATAAAACAATGTACTAAGTCTGAGAAACATACCTTTATCCTTGATTTGTACTTTGTCCACCTTTTTACACTAGGGCACTTGTGTTGGACACTAAATCACCAAAATACTTAGAAATGGCCCAAGGGCACATTTCCCTTTCACTTACGCCTGAGGGCACAAGCGCCAACAGTGCCCAATGAAATTGTCATTGAGGCCATGATTAAGGGGCTTCGGCCGGGACCTTCAGCCTAATACTTCGCCAGAAAGCCCCCTCAGACTCTGGAGAAATTGCTTCAGAAGATGGATGAATACATCCGCGCTGACAATGATTTTCGACAGAGAAGGGAGGAAGCTTACAGGTTCTCCGAAATAGCCAGGGGCTTCGGAGGGAGAATTCATCCCAGACATGTCAGATCGATTCATTCCACTCAAAATGATGACAGGGGAAGCCAGCAACAGAGGCCGCAATATTCCTCCCAGGCTTCGGGGCAGCAGCAGAGCTATCCTTGACCTCCAGCTCCAAGGGGCAGAGGCGCCAGGGGCTTCGGAGGGAGATTTGGGGATCAGCCCAGGAAGATTTATTGCCTATTCTGCGGTGAGGACAAGGGCCATACCACCAGGATGTGCCATGTTACCATCCAGAAACAAAAGGAGATAGCAGAAGCTACGGCCCAACAGAGCCAGCCGAAGCAAGTTATGCACACTGCTTCGTACCATTCGCCATACATTCCAGAGTATGTAGGCAACCACCCTACAGCTTCTGTCGCTTCGGCAAGCCAACCTCAGGCATCCTGGCAACAGCTTCCCCCTCCACCACCAATGCAACAAGGCCAGCAGCCAGAAGGGAGTCAACATCCTCACCTTCAACGGGACTTCAGAGAAGAGTCCGAAGCTCGCACAGTCAATAGTACTGTGCCAGAATCGAAGCATATTTACTAACAAATATCCTACTTCGGCAGCAGTTTTTACATTCAGTATCATTTTCTTTTTTAATAAGGAACAATTATTGAAAGCCTAAGTATTTTTGTCGTTTTTTAAATCTCTTGTAATAGTTTCGTTTTTGCCACAGTAAAAATGTACCTTATCCACAGAGTAGCGGAGTTTCCGAAGCATATGATTTATGGTTACAAGGGGAATTTCTGAAATAACAAAAAGTCGTTCCTAAGGGAGCGCAGCGTAAGTTTTCTGCTCAAAAGTTGTTCCGAAGGGAATGCAGAGCCTACAGCGAAAAATAAACGCTAATACCACTGAAAGTAAAAGGCGAAGAAGCTCCTAAGGGAGGCTTACAGCGAAAAATAAACGCTGATACCGCTGAAAGTAAAAGGCGAAGAAGCTCCTAAGGGAGGCTTACAGCGAAAAATAAACGCTGATACCGCTGAAAGTAAAAGGCGAAGAAGCTCCTAAGGGAGGCTTACAGCGAAAAATAAACGCTGATTCCGCTGAAGTAAAAGGCGAAGAAGCTCCTAAGGGAGGCTTAGAGTGAAAAATAAACGTCGATCTTCGGCAAATATCATTTTGCATAACATCACATCATCGCATCATTTGCATAGCATAGCATCATACATCATATTGCATCAATGACGCAAGAAGGGGATCAATGTTGATATCTGGAGATTGTTTCGAAGAAACAGTGCCAAGGCACAAAAAAGTAAATTTTGAAGAAGCATATCTTCGTCAAATTCCGAAATGAAAAGATTTATCGGTTATTGATTTTACGAAGATTGGACGTTTTTATGAAAATACGGATATTATTTATGAAGCATGAAAAGAAGGGAAGGTGTTTTTTTTCGCCGAAGGCTCAAAAAACGGTATGTATGTAAAGTTTCATGCATCGTAAAGAATTGAACCATAAATAGCTTATATATTACATTCAAAGTTACAAAATATTACATATGTTCAATAAATATTACATTCCAAATGTTTTTACATCTAGTTTTCCCTTAGAACAACTTCTGCAGCTTCGTTCAGTAGTTGATCAACAACTTTATCCATGATAGCTTCAGCCATTTTTCTAATTTCGTCGTCCCCCTTCATGTGGGGGTCCGCCGATGGCTTGGCAGGCTCTGAGGGGCGAGAAAGTGCGGCTGTGTTACAAAGCGTAAACAAGTTTGAAATCAAAAATTACAACAAAACCAAAAACTGCTAGTCAGTACCTATTTGCACTTCGGCATCTGCACTCTTCTCAGCGCTCTCTGCTACTTTTCTAGCGTCATGAATACCTTTCTCGCTCTTTCGTATAATTTCTTGGGCCATCTCCCGGCCACCATTGTCCCAGATGTCGGTGAAAAATTTTCCACCAACCAGGCTCGCTTCGGCCGAGGGGTCTTTTATATCTTCAGAAGACAAGGCGGTTTCGGATTGTGCCAAAAATTTTACATGGTCACAACCTTTTCTCTCCAAAATAGTGGCAATCCCCCTGGCACCCGTAAAAGCACATATGTCTCCACGGCTATTCAAAACTTCTTTAAAAGCTTCAGCTTCGTGGCTGATCCATCCAATTGGACCTTCGGGGTCACCCCTTATGAAGTCCTCCTCACTTGAGAATGCGCCGACGCTGGCGAAGCTGGTTCTTATTTTCTTAACACATTCTATAGATTTTTCATAACACTTTTTCTTGGATGCACGAAGCTCTTCAACGTTTCTTTCTAAATGATTGGCCCATTGTTCACTAATTTCTCGTTTTCTTTCTTCAAGTGTGCACTCTTCTTTAGCTCTGACTAGTTGTTTCCGAAGATCTTCAATTTCGCGCTTCTGAGCTTCGGCTTGAGTTTTGAAAGTAGCCTCGTCTTCTTTTATTTTATTCAATAACGAGTGCAATATTTTATCTTTTTCGAGACCTTCGTTCCTTAGTTCAATTACTTCGGAACGAAGGTTGCTCAGGGCTATGGTATACCCTTCGTCTTCGACATCTTTTTGTGTCCTGAGGGCATTGCTAAGTATAAGACCCTAAAAAAATGTTTGTTAATAAGTTTAAGCAAATGGAAAATTTTGGTTTCAAGAAATAATTCAAAGATTTCATTTTTTCACCTTTAAACTATTGTACGCTAAGCTGTCAGCCGGCTCGTTCTTTGACAACACTGAAAGCCCGTCTTCTAGTGTTGGGAATCCGAAGCTTTTACTTATCTCCCGACAGACTGAAATCTCCTTGCTGTCAGGGAGACAATACAAGAAGTCTTCTTCTCCGCTGCCATTGAATATCAACGCCCCCTTGGGATATTTCAGTCTTTGGGCATAGAACTGAGCCTCCTGCTTTTCTTTTTTAGTCAATTCCTTCCCCGAAGCATGTCGTAAAATATAATCAGAAGCTTCAGAAAAGGCTTCGGGGGTGGCAGTGTCACTTTCTTCAATAAAGATTTGTTCTGCTGTTTCCGTTTCTTTGGTTTCCAAGAATTTTACCTTGGCGGGCTTTGAAGGCCCAGCTTCAGTTTCAGCTTGGTGCTTTGAAGCTTCGGCCTCAAAGGCTTCGATTTGCACTTCGGGAGTTTCGTCAATTTTCTTTGGAGTAGTGCTTGAAGACTTTATTGTCTCCAATACATCCAGTACATTAACCATCCTTTTTCTTTTGGGGGTCAACGCTGGACCCTTTTGGCTTTTTGGTACTTCAACTTTTGTTGAAGGACTTAAAATTTCAGATGTCCTTGTTTCTTCAGCCTTCGGTTCTTCTGTTTTCTTTATCTCCGGCATTGTGACCGGCTCTTCAATATTCTTCAGGGGAGTCACCTCTTTGGCTTCGGGGGCCGAAGAGGATTTACCGACAAACTCGGGCACTGTGGCCGGTTCAATATAGCGTGGACGGTGTGTAAGAACCTTTATCTTTTTACTCTTCGGCGCTGGCTCACTAAGAGCGGCTGAGGCGGCTTCCTTCATAGACGCAGTATCTTTCCTTTTTTGACTCCGTGTTGGGTAGCGGTAGTCAGGATACACGAACCCAATGGCATCAAATACTCGGTTGAGCCTTTTCTTCTTCTGGCCTCCGAAGGCTGCAGATAGTGCAGTATCTTCTGCCTTCGAGTATGGCCCAAGCAGCTCATCGCTTATGGCCTCAATACTTTTCAGCCAGTCGTCATCTGGCTCGACGAACTTATCTCCATATTTGAAGGTGAATTTTAACCTAACTAGTCCACCTTTGTTAGGTTCACTGACGGTTTCCTTTGGCATTTCCCACTTATCTGCAAATGGCCATACCCTGAAGGCAATGTGTGCTTGGATCAAATCCCTTGTCCCGATGAAATAGCAAACTACTCCGAAGGCTCTCCGGCATTCTTTGGCTGATCCGTCAATTTCCACCTTCGGTTTCCGAAGACCGAAGCGCTGCCAGATAGGACGCATAATGATACCTTTAATATCTTCTCGCGTTTTCAAGTCGTTTTTTACATAAAACCATTCCTTCATCCAGTCCCCAGGCCATCTTTTTCGAAAAGTTGGCACGGGACAGCTTGACCCAGAGCGGGCACCGAAGCTATAACAGCCAAAATTGTTGTGATATTGCTCCTTACCCCATTGTTCATACAATAACTCATGCATATTGCAGAAACTTTTTGCATTTGGTTCCAAACCTTGGCTCTTCACGGCCCATACGAAGATTCCCATCCTTATGATTGCTTCAGGAGTGAGTTGATGAAGGTAGATTTCAAATATCTTCAAAACTTCTACCACGAAACTACTCAAAGGAAACTGAAGTCCAGCCTTAAAGAAGCTTCGAAATATCACGACTTCATCTTCCTCAGGAGTCGGACAAGTTTTCTCTCCTTCGTCAGCCCTTACAATAGATAAATCCCAAAAATATCTGCCCCTCATATTGACAAGATGGCTTTTTTTAATGCTTGATTTACCAAAAACTGCATGGCTTGGTCGCCAAGGTCGATCTTCGGAATCTTCACCGCCACTTTCCACATCATAGCTGTCACTATCACCAGTATCTTCAGACAAACCCTCTAAAATCTCCCTAGTAATCTTCTCTGTATTTGTCTTTGCTATTGATTCAAGGAAGCCGAGATTCATCTCTTCGGAAAGGCTTAGCTTCGACTCAGCGACAGTTTTCTTGTCTTCAGACATCTTCGAAAATGCTAGGAAAGTACTCTCAAAGACGAAGCTTAAAAATGTAAAAAGCCAGGCAAGCGTTAGTATGCAAAGAGCTAAAAATTAGGAAGGCAGGAGCGGGCGGCAAGAAAGCGTGCTAAATGTGCTGGCGGTGCGTTCTTATTTATACGCCCAGTATGTTGCAAGTGACAGGGCCCCACTTGTCATTGATTATTGCTATTCTAGCAAAGAGAAGGTGTTTTTCGGACCTTTGGCTTAATGCCTTCGTCCATATCGCAATCTGAATTTATTACTCTAGCAAATTAATATTGCGAGGGGCTACTGTTGGGGGCCTTCGGCTTGCGAAGGTCCTCAAAAACATGATTTGATAATGTTTTCCAAGTGAAATATGTGAACAGGTATCTTCGGATTCGGATCATGAGCATACATAGCATGGTTAGGATGAAGCCTGAGCGAGACGAAAGGTGATTATGACGACGGACAAGGTGATCACGAAGCTGTGCACAGGAAAGCTTCGGCATGACAGTAGAAAAGGGGAACCGACTTAAAGATGAAAAGGCAAATTAGACCTCAAAGAATTACTATAGCGTTATTAGCAAATATAAAGGGCATGAATGTAATTTTGCATGGGCTGCGTCCCTTGCCTATAAATAGATAAACAGTACTCCCGTACTGTTCACGTTGACTTGGCGTTTGCTCTCACGTCACGCTTGTACCCCTGCTTTTCTTCAAGCCAAAGGTACATTCATAATCTGACATTGTAAATACAACAATGCAAATTAAAATAAGTTAATAATAACATTTAAAGTGTTTATATTACTTTTCCATATCTTATGTATGAATCCTTCTTCATCATTTATTGTGCTCATGAAGGTTTGTCCTTCATGACCTTCATCCGAAATTCATTATATCCGAAGGGAGATAATGCTTCGAAGGACGAAGGACTTTGACATTTAACACTTTTATGTTGCCTTGTTCTTAACTCTTAGCGTTTAAGAACAAGTCCCCAACAATAGGCTATGGCGCCGAGCAAAGGGTCCAAAAATGACATTAAATTTTTTTAAGGTCTAAACGTGATTTTTTTTGAGAAAGGGACAAAATACAAAAAAACCGGGCGTGCTGCCTGGGCGGACGCTGCCACTTGTGAGTTGTGATGGACGCTCGCACTGCCTCGATGCACGCGGGCTGCGCACTGCGTGTACGGCTGCTGCCTCTGCTCAAGCATGCTATAGGTGTATATTTGTGCTATGCTTAATATACGGGTCTAAAGCCTATAATTTTTAGCACGATCCAGTCTAGCATGATCCAATCTAATTGTGGACTTGGGTTGACACGGCCCAATATGTAGGCCGTGTCTAGGCTTCAAGTCAAGCCTATATGCCAGTCTGGCATGACCCATTTAACTAATGCACATCGAGACTCACTAAACATAGACTCACTATTTAGACGGTCAAAGCCTACTAGACCAACACAACTTGGATAATCTAGAGATTCAATAGGCCTTCGAGAACTAGTACCTAGGTAGAGATAGTGAATAGTGATGATGATCATTGTATATGTATTTTGTATGGCTGTATATTACTCAACTAAACACTAAATTGAGAACTGAATATTATTTCTGAGCTAGTTGTACTATTTTTTCTTTATGACCAAAGGTTTTTAATGTGCAACCACAAAACATCTTAGTTTTATTTTGGACATATATATATTTTATACTTTTGGTTTATGTATTACTGTTGTATGTATATGGCTCGGTTTGGCACATTAAGATATTCTGGGCTATTTGGGGCGGCCTGGCACACATAATGTCGAGGACCGTAATTAGGGGTACCCCCGATGCTCCTTAATCCGGATGGAAAACATCTTCAGAACAAACCATACACGGCTGATAAGGCAGGTTCAAGTCAAGGCCACGTCTACCGAGGGGCACGACCTCATCCGAGCCCAGCCTCGGGCGGGAACAGTAGTCCCGGACGGATTGATGCCTCGCCCGAGGGCCTACCCCCGGCTCGCCTGAAGCCCAGCTCGGGCAGACTTTGTCGTGCAGCGACCTCGACCAAATCGCCTTACCAACCGACCGTATTGCATGCGCATTTAATGCAGGGATCGCCTGACACCTTATCCTGACACGCGTGCCTCAGTCGGCAAGGTCGAAGTGACCGCAGTCACTTCGCCCCTTTACTGATCGTTCTGACAGGAAAACAACGCTATTCACCCCGCTCCGGCAACTGTGCGAGCCACCAGGGAAAGACTAACAACAGCCACGGCCTTCCCCGAGTATGACCTCGAGCGCAACAGGGAGCTCCGCCTCACCCGACCCCGGGCCTCGGCCTCGGCTTCGGTCTCGAGAGAAGGTCTCCGCCTCGACCGAGCCCGACCTCAGCCTCGGGAGAAGGACTCCGCCTCGCCCAACCTCAGCCTCGGCCTCGGAGGAGTCGCCGCCTCGCTTGACCTCGGCCTCGGACCGACTACGCTGTAGGGGACACATCATTACCCTACTCCTAGCTAGCTGCCTCAGGCTATGAAGGAACAAGACCGGTGTCCCATCCAAGGTTACTCCGGCAACAGGCAATGATGGTTCCCCGCGTGCGCCCGTGACATCGGATTGCTCTCAACCTCCTACAGAAGCAGCATCCATGCCGCACCGCGAAGCTGTGCTTCTACAGGGCTCAAGGCACTTCTACGACGGCCACGTTGGTACATGCACAAGGCACAAGGCACCTCTCCGTCAGCCACGTTAGCGCATGGTTACACCCCATTGTACAACTGGGCATCTCCTTGTATCTATAAAAGTGGATGTCCAGGGCCTTCCTAAGGCACGTTTTACAGGAGACACGTTCACACACGTTCACGTTAACACACATACACGTTAACAGAGGGGACAGACGTTCAGGTTCACCTTAACGTTGACGGACGCACGACACAGACGAGCGGAGGCAGGCAGAGTAGGAGAGACGCGGTAGAGGTAGCCTCAGACAGCTCGCCTCAAGGCCGAACCCTCTCTTTCTCGCCCTCTCTCGCTCTCGCTCTCCCGCAACGCTTGTAACCCCTACTACGAGCACCCTGGTGCGAGATAACATAAGCCTCATTTCCCTCTTGTGTTCCATCTTGCATCAACCCATCTGGGCAGGGACATACAGCAACAAATACACTAGTCGGCCCGGTTGAGGGTCCCTCGGGTCCGAAACACCGACAGTTGGCGCGCCAGGTAGGGGCTCGCTGCGTGTTAACGAATACTTTTCCGTTGAGTTCCAGATGGGTAGCTTTCAGCAACCTCTTCAGCCTGGGACAGTGCTCCACTTCGGAAGTCTCGAGTTCATGTCCCTTGACGGCGGCTACGACATGGTACTGCTCCCCTCGCATGACGACGACGGTCGTCGGCTGCCCGCCGGAGGCGAACTCGACGACGACTTCCTCCCGTGGTGGAAGAGGAACACCCGGGTTTACCCCGCCACTCTCCTCGCTGGAGGAGGAGGAGACGGGGCAACCATGGCCAGGCAGGAGGCGACACCTCATTGGCTGTCGAACCAGAGCAAGTCGACGACGCCGGCACCCCCATGGGGGACATGTCGGATGTCGTCCTCGCACCTGAGACAACGACGGGCGTCGCTTCCTAGCAACGTGCCAACCCCAAGCGGACTTATGACGCCAGCACCCTCACAAAGGACTTGTTGGGCGTTAGCCTCGTGCCTGAGATAACGGTGCAGTCCGTCCCCGATGCGACTTCGCCACCGTCCATCAACCAAGAGGTACCATCCGTTTTTCACCCTGTTCCTTTTAGATTCAGTTTCGATCCACCAAGCGACCCCGTTTCGGTGAGCGCTTTCGTTAGGGCATATCCTGACCTTCTAGGGTACCATATTTGGTCAACTTGGGACCGACTGACGACCGTCTCAACCTCCGGACCCGCGGGTTCCGAGGAAGAGGATGACCCCGACGTCAGTTGGGATTTCTCCGGATTCCGAGATCCCAGTGCCATGCACGACTTCATGTCCGCATGTGACCGCTGCCTCTCTAGCTGTTCTGATGATGGTCACAGCCTTGACGACGAGGGTTGCGACCCAACTCGCGAGTGCTACCACATCGATCAGGAGGATCACGATGGAGAAAACCACCTTGGTATGCCAGGAAGTGACGGCGCCCTTGCACCTGCGTCTCGCGTTGAGATCCTGCGGGAGCTAGCTGTGGTCTAAGTCCCTGCGGGGGGTCAGGACACACAACTTGAGCAACTCCACGAGATGCAGGCCAAGCTCGACGAAGAAGCGGGGCGACTTGTGCAGCTCCGGCAAAACATCGAATAGGAATGGGCAGGTCGAGCGCTCGTTGAAGGAGCACGTCATCGGGCCCAGGACGTCTAGCACCGCATTGTTGACGATGCCAGGGCAATGCCGCCCCCAGCCTTCAACGGGGCCGGCTAGAGCCTAGCCGCTGCAGCAATGTTGCTTCGGACGATGCCGGAGCCATCCACCACCGAAGGGCGACGTATCCAGGGCGAGCTCAAGGGCCTCCTGGAAGACGATGCTGTCCGGCAAGCCGAGAGCTCTGCCTCCCCGAGGCGAGGAGACCCCTCGGAGCATCGCGCAATGCCCTCCCGACACGTGCGGGAGGCCTCGGTCCACACCGAGCGCACACGGGACGGGACGCCTGCGGCCCCGGATCGCCTCGGCGACAATCAGAGCCACCGCGACCGTCGAGCCTGCCTCGAGGAAAAGGTGCGCTGAGGCTACCACCCCAGGCGCGGGGGACGTTACGACAGCGAGGAGGATCGAAGTCCCTCGCCTGAGCCACCAGGTCCGCGAGTCTTTAGCCGGGCCATACGACGAGCGCCGTTCCCGGCCTGGTTTTGAGCCTCGACTACCATCACCAAGTACTCAGGGGAGACAAGGTCGGAGTTGTGGCTTGCGGACTACCGGCTGGCATGCCAGTTGGGAGGGGTGGACAACGACAACCTCATCATCCGCAACCTTCCCCTTTTCCTCTCTGACGCTGCCCGGGCCTGGCTGGAGCATCTGCCTCCTGGTAGATCTCCGACTGGGACGACCTGGTCAAGGCTTTCACTGGAAATTTCTAGGGTACGTACATGCGCCCTGGGAACTCATGGGATCTCCGAAGTTGCCGCCAGCAGCCCAGGGAATCCCTGCGAGAGTACATCTGGCGGTTTTCAAAGCAGCGCACCGAGCTACCCAACATTACCGACTCGGATGTCATTGGGGCTTTCCTCGCCGGCACCACTTGCCGAGACCTGGTGAGCAAACTAGGACGCAAGACACCAACCAAGGCAAGCGAATTGATGGACATCGCCACCAAGTTCGCCTCTGGTCAGGAGGCGGTCGAAGCCATCTTTCGGAAGGACAAGCAGCCTCAGGGAGGGCAGAAGGAAGATGCCCCCGAGGCGTCCGCCCAGCGTGGCATGAAAAAGAAGGCCAAGAGGAAGGCGCAGGCAAAGCGCAACGCTATCAACACGGATCTCGTCGCTGCTGCCGAACACAGGAACCCTCGGAAGCCTCCCGGAGGGGCCAACGCGTTCGACAAGATGCTCAAGGAGTCGTGCCCCTATCATCGGGGTCCCGTCAAGCACACCCTTGAAGAGTGCGACATGCTCCGGCGCTACTTCAACAAGGCTAGACCCTCGGCAGAAGGTGGCAAAGACCAAGGCAACAACCAGGGGGGCGACAAGGAAGAGGAGTTCCCGGAGGTCCACAACTGCTTCATGATCTACGACGGACAGGTGGCGAACGCCTCGGCTCGGCATCGCAAGAAGGAGCGCCGGGAAGTCTACTCGGTGAAGGTAGCGGCGCCGGTCTACCTAGACTGGTCCGACAAGCCTATCACCTTCGACCAAGGCAACCACCCCAACTTCGTGCCGAGCCCAGGAAGGTACCCGCTCATCATCGACCCGATCATCGGCAACGTTAGGCTCTCCAAGGTCCTCATGGACGGAGGCAGCAGCCTCAACATCATCTACGCCGAGACCCTGGAGCTCTTGGGGGTTGATCGGTCTGAGATCGGGCTGGTGCAGCACCCTTCCACAGGATTGCACCCAGAAAGCGTATCCTGCCCCTCGAACAGGTTGACTTGCCCGTCTGCTTCGGAACTCCCTCCAACTTCCAAAAGGAAACCCTCACCTTCGAGGTAGTTGGGTTCCGAGGGACCTATCACATGGTGCTGGGAAGACCGTGCTACGCCAAGTTCATGGCCATCCCCAACTACACTTACCTCAAGCTCAAGATGCCTGGCCCCAAGGGAGTCATCACCGTCAGACCCACGTACCGCCACGCTTACGAGTGCGACGTGGAATGTGTGGAGTACGCCAAAGCCCTCGCCAAGTCCGAAGCCCTCATCGCCGACCTGGATTGCCTCTCCAAAGAGGCGCCCGACGCGAAGCGGCACGCCGGCAACTTCGAGCCAGCTGAGGCAGTCAAGTCTGTCTCTCTCGACCCCAGCAACGACGCTGGCAAGAGAGTCAAGATCGGCTCCGAGCTCGACCCCAAATAGGAAGCAGTGCTCGTCGACTTTCTCCGCGCAAACGCCGAAGTTTTTGCGTGGAGTCCCTCGGACATGCCAGACATACCGAGGGATGTCGCCGAGCACTCACTGGACATCCGAGTTGGAGCCCGACCCATGAAGCAGTCCCTGCGCCGCTTTGATGAAGAAAAGCGTAGGGCCATAGGCGAGGAAGTCCACAAGCTGATGGCTGCAGGGTTCATCAAAGAGGTATTCCATCCCGAATGGTTAGCTAACCCTGTGCTTGTGAAGAAAAAAGGTGGGAAATGGAGGATGTGCGTAGACTACACTGGTCTAAACAAAGCATGTCTGAAGGTTCCCTACCCTCTGCCTCGCATCGATCAAATTATGGACTCCACTGTTGGGTGCGAAACCCTGTCATTCCTCGACGCCTATTCAGGCTATCACCAAATGAAGATGAAAGAGTCCGACCAGCTTGCGACTTCTTTTATCACACCTTTTGGCATGTATTGTTACACTACAATGCCATTTGGCTTGAGGAATGCAGGGGCCACCTACCAGAGGTGCATGAACCATGTGTTCGGAGAACACATCGGCAGAACGGTCGAGGCTTACGTTGATGACATCGTCGTCAAAACAAGGAAAGCCTCTGACCTCCTCTCTGACCTAGAGGTAACATTCAGTTGCCTAAAGGCGAAGAGCGTAAAACTCAATCCTGAGAAGTGTGTCTTCGGAGTCCCCCGAGGCATGCTCTTAGGGTTCATCGTCTCCGAACGAGGCATCGAAGCCAACCCGGAAAAAATCGCGGCCATCACCAACATGGGGCCAATCAAAGATTTGAAAGGAGTACAAAGGGTCATGGGATGCCTTGCGGCTCTGAGCCGCTTCATCTCGCGCCTCGGCGAGAAGGGATTGCCCTTATACCGCCTCTTGAGGAAGGCCGAGCGCTTCACTTGGACCCCCGAGGCCGAAGAAGCCCTCGAGAACTTAAAGGCACTCCTTACTAATGCGCCCATCTTGGTGCCCCCCGCTGTGGGAGAAGCCCTCTTGATTTACGTCGCCGCAACCACTCAGGTGGTCAGCGCTACAGTCGTAGTCGAGAGACGAGAAGAAGGGCACGCACTGCTCATCCAAAGGCCAGTCTACTTCATCAGCAAAGTGCTATCCGAGACCAAGATCCGCTACCCACAAATCCAGAAGCTACTGTACGCAGTAATTCTGACGCGACGGAAGTTGCGACACTATTTCAAGTCTCATCCGGTGACTGTGGTGTCATCCTTCCCCCTGGGAGAGATCATCCAGTGCCGAGAGGCCTCGGGTAGGATAGCAAAATGGGCAGTGGAACTCATGGGCGAAACACTTTCATTCGCTCCTCGGAAGGCCATAAAATCTCAAGTCTTGGCGGACTTCCTGGCTGAATGGACTGACACCCAGTTGCCGACAGCTCCAATACAGCCCGAACTTTGGACCATGTATTTCGATGGGTCGCTTATGAAAACAGGAGCAGGTGCCGGCTTGCTCTTCATCTCACCCCTCGGGAAACATGTGCGCTACATACTGCGCCTCCATTTTCCGGCGTCAAACAACGTGGCTGAGTACGAAGCCTTAGTTAATGGACTGCGCATCACCGTCAAGCTAGGGGTTCGGCGCCTCGACGCTCGTGGCGACTCGCAACTTGTTATTGACCAAGTCATGAAGAACTCCCACTGTCGCGATTGGAAAATGGAGGCCTACTGCAACGAATTTCGGCGCTTGGAAGATAAGTTCTACGGGCTAGAACTCAACCGTGTTGCTCGACGGTACAATGAAACCGCAGACGAGCTGGCGAAAATAGCCTCAGGGCGAACGACGGTTCCCCCAAACGTCTTCTCCAAGGATATATATCAGCCATCCGTCAAAATCGACGACACGCCCGAGCCCGAGGAGCCCTCGGCCCAGCCCGAGGTACCCTCGGCTGCCGAGGGTGAGGCCCTGCGCTTTGAGGGGGAGCGGAATGGAGTCACACCGGTTCTAAACTGGCAGACCCCGTACCTAGAATATCTCCTCCGAGGAGAGCTGCCCCTCGATAAGGCCGAAGCTCGGCGACTGGCTCGGCGCGCCAAGTCGTTCGTTTTACTAGGTGATGAGAAGGAGTTATACCACCGCAGCCCCTCGGGCATCCTCCAACGATGCATATCCATAGCCCAAGGACAGGAGCTGTTACAAGAAATACACTCGGGGGCTTGCAGTCACCATGCGGCGCCTCGGGCCCTCATGGGAAACGCTTTCCGATAAGGTTTCTACGGGCCAACCGCGGTGGCCGAAGCCACTAGGATTGTACGCTCCTGCCGAGTGTGTCAATTCTACGAGACAGACGCACCTGCCCGCTCAAGCCCTGCAGACGATACCTATCACTTGGCCGTTTGCCGTGTGGGGTATGGACCTCGTCGGTCCCTTGCAGAAGGCACCCGGGGGCTTCACGCACCTGCTGGTCGCCATCGACAAATTCTCCAAGTGGATCGAAGTCCGACCCTTAACCAGCATCAGGTCCGAGCAGGCGGTGGCGTTCTTCACAAATATCACCCATCGCTTTGGGGTCCCAAACTCAATCATCACCGACAATGGTACGCAGTTCACTGGGAAAAAATTCCTAGACTTCTGCGAGGACCACCATATCCGTGTGGACTGGGCCGCCGTAGCGCACCCAATGATAAATGAGCAGGTGGAACGCGCCAACGGTATGATTTTGCAGGGACTAAAGCCGAGGATCTACAACGACCTCAACAAGTTTGGCAAGCGGTGGATAAAAGAACTACCCTCGGTGGTTTGGAGTCTGAGGACGACGCCGAGCCGAGCCACGGGCTTCACGCCGTTTTTCCTAGTCTATGGGGCCGAGGCTATCTTACCCTCGGACTTGGAATACGGTTTCCTGAGGACAAAGGCTTACGACGACCAAAGCAACTAGACCAGCCGAGAGGATTCATTGGACCAGCTGGAAGAGGCTCGGGACATGGCCTTACTACACTCGACGCGATATCAGCAGTCTCTGTGACGCTACCACGCCCAAAGGGTTCGGCCCCGAGACTTCCAAGTGGGAGACTTGGTACTTTGGCTGCGACAAGACGCCCGAGGACGCCACAAGCTTACTCCTCCCTGGGAAGGGCCGTTCATCATCGCCAAGATTTTGAAGCCCGGGACATACAAGCTGGCCAACGACCAAGGCGAGGTCTACAACAATGCTTGGAACATCGAACAGCTACGTCGCTTTTACCCTTAAAATGTTTCAAGTCGTTCATGTATCTCGCTTTTCTTTACATGCGTAAATAAAGTCTAACCATCAAGGAAGGATCGACCTTGCCTCGGCAAAGCCCGACCCTCCCTCGGGGGCTTGAAGGGGGTTAACCCCCTCTGCGTCAAAATTTTCCTCGGAAAGGTCTTTTATCAGAACGATTTTTGCGCTTTTCGACTGCATCGATAACAGAATCCTAAAGACGAGCGAGAGAGACCATGAACGGCAAGGCCGACTGAGCCAAGGGACTCCTACGCCTCCGGGATACGGATACCTCACTCGTCACCTTCCACGAAGGGTAGCTCATGCTCAGATAAGCGATTCTGCTACCGAACAAGTCCTGACGCTCGAAAACTCTTCTACCAAAACAACTTTTCGTGCTTTTCGACTATATCGATAACAGAATCCTAAAAACGACGAGAGGACACGTAAGCGGCAAGGCCGACCGAGCCGAGGGACTCTTACGCCTCCGGGATACGGATACCTCACTCATCACCTTCCGCGAAAAGTAACTCACGCTCGGATAAGCGATTCCGCTACCGAACAAGTCCTAAGGCTCGAAACGAGAGGAAATAAAACGCAACTTTAAACTTCAACAACGAAGATGTCTAGGCCTCAGCAGCCGCAAAAGACATACGCATACTTAAAACAAACTGTTCCTGCAGGCTCAGACATTGGCAGGGGGAGGAACAACACCCTCGGCGTCATTTCCACCCTCGGCAGGATCTGGCCCGGCCTCAGATGGTGACACGGGCGGAAGGATCTCCACCTCGAAGGAGGAAGCCAGCACCGCGCTTAGGCCCTCGACAGACGCGTCAAGCCTTTGGACCTTGGCTAAGGCAGCCTCCTCTTCATCGGGTAAGCAGTACCCCTCGTTGACCCGCTCTAGATCCTCGTCGTAGTGGGAAGCGAGCACGGCGAAGGCCCGCCTAACGCCATGGTGCAGCGCCCAGCGGAGTCTGTTGCGCACATGGCCGCCCAAGGCTCGCAGATGACTCTGGGGGGAGCTACCCGAGGGGACGCCATCGAGGCCAAAGGCCTAGTAGAAAGCCGAGATGGCCTCGAACATGGCCATGCGGTCGGCCTCCTTCTGCTCAGCCGCCTCAGCAAGCGCCTTGCAGTTCTTGACGAACTCATCAAGAGCCGTCTCGAACCCTGCAGACAGTAGGACAACATTCTTCAGACTCAAGGAGAAGAATGGGGACAAAAACAAAGTCACAAAGCGGGCAAAACATACCTTTGGCCCGAGCGGACGCCTCGGCTAGCCGCTCCGTAGCCTCAGCCAGCTGACCCCTAAGGGCCTCAGCCCGGCTCACGGCCTCGGCAGCTTGGCTCCAAGACTGGTCCCGCTCGCCGATAGCCTGGCCAAGCTCCAGCTGCCGCCGCTGCATCTCCTCGGCCTAGGAAGCCACCTGCTCTCGGGCCGACAAAACCTCCGCTCGTGCCAACGCCATCTCGGTCCGCGCCGCTGCTGCCTCCGACTTCAGCCCGTCGCAGAGCAACCGAAGGTCCGCCACCTCGGCACTCCGTTGGGGAAGGCGCTCATTGGCCTCGACAAGCGCGGCCTGCTGGGATCGCAACGACCTCCAAACGTCGCTTTCGCGGCGGATGAACAGCGACTTGGCGGTGCTCATGTCCGCGAGCTCCTGAGGAAGGAAAACGAGATGTCACAAAGAATGCCCTGGTCACGCAAGGTGTACGTCTAAGTCCTTACCTGGTAAACCCTGGGAACGTCCCTGGAAAGGGTTTCCATGGTCGACCAAAGCGACCTCATCGCCGCCTCGGTATACTCATGGAAACTATCCTGAGCCTTCTCCTCCAACTCATCGTTGAGGAGGAGGAGGGGCTCCGAGGTGCCGCGGCCCCAGAACCGGAGCGGCTGCCCACACCATTCGTTGGGATTGATCTGCACAAGGATAAGGCCGCTGCTCCTAGGACAGGCCACGGTTCTGCACGCCCGTCCACTGAGGCGTCGGGTCCCCCTGCAGCTGATGCGTTGGGTACCACCGCCGTCGACGTACTGGGCCTCTCCTCGGCTAAGGTGGCGAGCCTCCAATCACCAACCTCAGCAACGACGGCCGCTCCCTCTTCATGGTCGAGAACGGGGAGGTCGGGGATGACCACGGGCGGCGGCGCCTCAACCACCCCGACGTCGGCGACGACGGGCGGCTCCGTGAGCGAATCATCGACGGCCCCGACAGGAATCGATGCCGGCACCGGTGACAAGTCAGGCGGGCTCGGGGCCGTGGCTGCGTTAGCAGTTTCCCCCAGCATGATGGCCGCTCCAACGGGGGGGGTCATCCTGGGAGGCTTGCCCCATGGCAACTCGCGCCACCTGGGCCCCCCGCTGGAGGGCGCCTTGTGCGGAGGCCAACCAACCAGCATGGCGCGCCACAGCACCGGCCGCCGAGGCTGGCTTCGTCTTAAGGGCCTTTATGGGGGCCAGACCAGCCAAGCCCTACCTTCGCTTGCTGAAAGAGAGAGACGGCAAGTTCAAGGTACACAATGAAAGAACCAAAACAGAGGTATCCTTAGATACTTACCCGCTCCGGGGCAAGGCCAATCGTGCTTGTGGGGAGGCCCCTCGGGCCCCTATCCCCGCAGGCACTGCCGAGGGTTGCCCTGTCGCCGACTTCGGCACCGTTTCCGCCTAGGACTCCCGAGGCACCGAAGGAGCGGCCTGCCCAGGCGTCGTCACGACAGCCGAGGGACCTACCTCCTGTGCAGCCAGCGCGGGCACCTGCTCTTGGGGGACAGGCGGATCAGCCTGACCTCCCGAAGTCACAACAATTGTCTCGGCCAAGGGGTCAAGTACCCCCTCGGCCTGCCTCCGCTCCTCGGATTGGGACCTTGGTGTCCCGGCCCCAGGCACTGATGGTGCCAGCCCACTTGGAGGCTGGCTCGGCGACCCCTAGCCCAGCCTTGGGTCCGGGCTGAGGCCAAGTCGGTCCGCCATGTCGTTGTCTTCGTCGTCATCGTCATCATCATCATCGTCGTCGTCAGGCGTCTCCAGCGACGACTCCCTCGGGAGCCCATCCCTCGCCTGCCTCCGACGACGCTTCTCCAAAGCTTCCCGAGCTCGCATCCTCTTGCGAGCTCGGGCCTTTTCCTTGTTCTTCTTCTCCTTCTCCTCCACGGCAAGCCTCCGCGCGGCTCGGCCCGCCGCGTCCTCCGGGACCGGTGGCTGGACGGGTTTATAAATCCTCAACCCCTGGGGACGAACAAAAGTCCCAACAGCAAGAATCAAAGGCATAGAGAACTCGGCGCAAAACAGAAGAAGGATCGGGCACTTACCAGGGACACATACCCGCGGTCAGGACGCATCGCGAGCTGGCTAAGGGCGCCGGCATCCGGCCTCCCTACCGTACTTGTTACCCGCTTAAGGAGGTCGTCGTCGAAAAGGGAGGTCGAGGACATCCGCGAGGCCTCCGAATCGACCCCCGGCTTCATCTCCGCGAGCCGCAACCGCTGCTCGGCCAAAGGGAGCACCCTCCGACGATGGATAGCGGCGACGACCCCCGTAGCGGTAAGGCCCGCATCTCGTAACTTCTGCAAGGCCTGCAGAATAGGCTGGAGCTTCTCCTGGTTCTCGCGTGTGGCTCCCAGCGCCAGTTAGTCCGGCGACGGTCACCACTCATTGAGAAAACGACGGAAGCATCCCGCCGTCATTCCGGAGATAAAACCACCGGTTCTGCCACCCCTTGTTCGAAGATGCAAGGGAGGCAGGGATGTACTGCTGCGCGCGCCCCGGCCTCAGCTAGAGGGTGCAGCCACCGACCCGCACCGCCATACGGACCTTCTTCACCTCCGTCGTCGCGGCAAAGAACTCCACGGAGAAGAGATGGGTCCACAGGTCCCAGTGAGGGTCAATCCCCAAAAAGCCCTTGCAAACCGCTGCGAAGATGGCCGCTTGCGCGATAGAGTTGGGGTTGAAGTTATGCAGCTCCACCTCGTAGTGGTGCAGGAAAGCCCACATGAAGTGGCTCGCTGGCACTCCAAACCCCCGCTCATGGAAGGTGATGAAACTGACCACATACCCCGGCGGCAGAGTCGGGTCAGCCTCGCTCGCAGGGGCCATCCACTCTGGCTGCGGCCCATCGGAGAGGGGACGGAGTAGACCATCGGCAACGAGGGCCTCCAGATCCTCCACAACGATGGTGGAGAAAGGCCACGGGTCGCGCGTTGGAATGACGGTCACCTTGTCAGCCATCGCCGAACGAAGGTGGTGGAGGCGGAAGGGATGAGGTGGGTGGTTTCCTTTTCTCTGGCTACTCTCTTAGGTTGTGGAAACCAAAGCAGAAGGCAAGCGCAAATGGTAGGGTAAAGAACCACCACCGGCCCCTCTTCCGGGTATATAAAGGCCCGGGTGAGATCCACCCAAGGCTTAGCCTGAACCCGCCGCGGAATTCAAACTTGAAGGTGAAACGGTCTTTCTGTTCCTCGAATGGCTCGCGCACGCGCAACAGACGCCCCACGAATCGCCCGTCCCGTCGCATTAACTCCTTGGCAGGGCAAGCGACACCTCCGGCAGGAGAAGCGGGCGCCGTTTCGCCTCCATCATGATGATCGCGTCAGAAAAGGTGCGCCACATTATTTAAATTTATATCCTTTTCCTTTTTCCTCTCTCTCTCTCTTGCCATAGGGACCGGGAAAGGGGATATTGCAAAAAGGATCCTTCTCGGCGAAGGAAACGGGCCCCGAGCCCTCCTACTGATCAGGGGTTCAAAGGTTGCACCCTCCGGGGTTCGGCAACTGCCCCAGAGCACTCGGGCTCCGAGCCCTTTACTGATCAGGGGTTCGAAGGCTGGCCCCTTGGAATGGTTCGACAGCCGCCCTAGAGCACGTAGAGTCAGGGAGGACCCTGGGTACGTCCATTACATGGCCGAGGCTCGGGCTACGCTCCCAAGGTACCCTAGGACATTTCTGAGACCAGCGGGAACGATTTATAACGGAATCCCACCGGAGGGAGGCATTGAGCCCTCAGACCCTATCGAACGGGTCCAGGTCCGGCAAATCACCTACAGGTACTTTTGGAACGCGCCTCTGGGCCACTAGCCGACCCTTATTGAACAGGGCTCGGGCATCCACTCGGATCACCCTTTAGCAACTCACCGGAAACACCATGTTCGGTGCCCTCCGAGGGTAACATGGCGCTTCCCCCCTTCCTCCTCGCGGAGAGGCGACGAAGGGGCGTACAATAAAAGTCGAGACAGTCCTTGATCGTCCTCTCGCTCCATGCAGAGGCTCGGGGGCTGCTCTCGCACCAGGCTACAGCCAAACTATTGACCATGTCAACACACCAGCTTAAAAAGCTCGGAGCCTGACCGTGCACCCGGGCTGCGGCCAGGCCGCACAAGGGAACAACAAGGCTGGCCGAGGCATCACAAAAAGGATTAAGACCTCAGAGGAGTCAAACCACTCCTCCGAGGCCTCGGGGGCTACACCCGACGGGTGCACTCGCGCGCACCCACCGGAACAAAGTATAACCGAGAAGGGCCGGTCCCCTCGCAAAAAATCCGGCAGAACCTCCAAGCGAGTACCTACACTCCCTTTGAGGCTCGGGGGCTACTGTCGGGGACCGTAATTAGGGGTACCCCCGATGCTCCTTAATCTGGCTGGAAAACATCTTCAGAACAAACCATACACGGCTGATAAGGCAGGTTCAAGTCAAGGCCACGTCTACCGAGGGGCGCGACCTCATCCGAGCCCAGCCTCGGGAGGGAACAGTAGTCCTGGACGGATTCACGCCTCGCCCGAGGGCCTCCCCAGGCAGTAGGTGCACCCCCGGCTCGCCCGAAGCCCAGCTCGGTCAGACTTTGTCGTGCAGCGACCTCGACCAAATCGCCTTACCAACCGACCATATCGCATGCACATTTAACACAGGGATCGCCTGACACCTTATCCTGACACGCGTGCCTCAGTCGGCAAGGTCGAAGTGACCGCAGTCACTTCGCCCCTTTACTGACCGTTCTTACAGGAAAACAACGCTGTTCACCCTGCTCCAGCAACTGTGCCAGCCACCAGGGAAAGACTAACAATAGCCACGGCCTTTCCCGAGTACGGCCTCAGGCGCAATAGGGAGCTCCGCCTCACCCGACCCTAGGCCTCGGCCTCGGCTTCAGTCTCGGGAGAAGGTCTCCGCCTCGACCGAGCCCGACCTCGGCCTTAGCCTCGGCCTCGGGAGAAGGACTCCGCCTCGCCCGACCTCAGCCTTGGCCGTCGCCGCCTCGCTTGACCTCGGCCTCGGACCGACTACGCTGCAGGGGACGCATCATTACCCTACTCCTAGCTAGCTGCCTCAGGCTATGAAGGAACAAGACCGGTGTCCCATCCAAGGTTACTCCGGCAACAGGCAATGATGGTTCCCCGCGTGCGCCCATGACGTCGGATTGCTCTCAACCTCCTACGGAAGCAGGGAAACGTCAGCAGCATCCATGCCGCACCGCCAGCTGTGCTTCTACAGGGCTCAAGGCACTTCTTCGACGGCCACGTTGGTACATGCACAAGGCACAAGGCACCTCTCCGCCAGCCACGTTAGTGCATGGCTACACCCCATTGTACAGCTAGGCATCTCCTTGTATCTATAAAAGGGGATGTCCAGGGCCTTCCTAAGGCACGTTTTACAGGAGACACGTTCACACACGTTCACGTTAACACACATACACGTTAACAGAGGGGACAGACGTTCAGGTTCACCTTAACGTTCATGGACGCACGACGCAGACGAGCGGAGGCAGGCAGAGTAGGAGACACGTGGTAGAGGCAGCCTCAGACAACTCGCCTCAAGGCCGAACCCTCTCTTTCTCGCCCTCTCTCGCTCTCGCTCTCCCGCAACACTTGTAACCCCTACTACGAGCACCCTGGTGCGAGATAACATAAGCCTCATTTCCCTCTTGTGTTCAATCTTGCATCAACCCATCTGGGCAGGGACACGCAGCAACAAATTCACTAGTCCGTCCGGTTGAGGGTCCCTCGGGTCCGAAACGCCGACACATAACTAATTATAGATATGTGCCCGTGCGTTGTCACGAAAGTTAAAAATCTGTATAAAACATAGATATGTAATGACAACTGTCACTATGATATGAAAAATCCGTGTAGCAAAATATCACCTTAACACTAATATTATATTCTAAATATAGACTGAATGCTTTGGTATCTATTCACAGTCGAAGATTTAACTGAGAAAACTTGATTAATCATTCACTGCCCAGATGCAACTGAGAACACAACAAGAACCCAATTTGGAAGGACGAGAAAGAACCAAATGCACACGATTCAGCTCATCCTTCCGAATTGAACATCCATCAAAGCTAGCATAGCATAGCTATATGCATTGATAAGTAGGTTAAAATAGATCAAACAATATGGGAGATAAATAATGTACTCTTGTGAGTAGCTAACACGACATTTGGTATAAGTTTCATATCCTTACTTTTTACATATAAGCATTCATTTCTGCTAGTTATAAGCAACATGTTGTAAAAGTGTTGTGGAAATGGTTGAGTAAATTTGACGGTAGTTGATAGTTAGTCACCATTTTCTATATATTGTGCACAAAGAGAAGTATGCCTAAGAAACTGGGTATATCTATTAAAAACTTGATCAACATATAAGAGTTTTAAATTAAGAACACATACAAAAATTTGCCTGGACAATGACTTGGACTTGAGGGGTCGGATCTGCGCGTACATGCATACTGACTTGGACATTCACTATTCCCTGTCCGGTGCGCCTCTGACCTGTGGTTCTGACTCTGCGCGCACTGTTCTTCATTGTAGCTCTGACCACCGCGCTTTTGCAGTCGACCGTTGCGCTGGATAGCCGTTGCTCTGCTGGTGCACCGGACAGTCCGTTGGCACACCGGACAGTCCGGTGATTTTTAGCGGAGTGCACCCAAAAAAACTCGAGAGTGGCTAGTTCATCCTTGTATGGCCCTGGTGCACCGGACAGTCCGGTGCACCAGACCAGAGCACACTCGGTTTCTTTGCTCCTTTGTATTGGAACCGTATCTTGAATATTTATTGGTTTTTGTTGAACCGTTATGCACCTGTAGAACATGTATTCTAGAGCAAACTAGTTAGTCCATTTGTTTGTGTTGGGCATTCAACCACCAAAATTAATTATGGAAAAGGTTAACCCTATTTCCCTTTCAATCTCCCCCTTTTTAGTGGTTGATGCCAACACAAACCAAAGCAAATATATAAAGTGTAGAAATGAACTAGTTTGCATATGGTAAGTGCATAGGTTACTTGGAATTTAAACAAATATGAAAGTCTTATTTCATATGAATAAGAGTGAATGGATTGCTTTCTTTTATTTAACATTTTGGACCACATTTGCACCACTCGTTTTGTTTTGCAAATCTTTTCAAGGTCTTTTTAAATTCATTGCAAATAGTCAAAGGTATAAAATTGCGAGAAGCATTTTCAAAATTTGAATTTTCTCCCCCTGTTTCAAATGTTTTTCCTTTGACTAAACAAAAGCTCCCCTTGAATTAAACTCTCCTCTTAGCTTTCAAGAGGGTTTTGAATAGATACCAATTTTGAAATCTTATTTTCATAAGCATAGATACTAATTTGAAATTGCCTTGAATACTAATTGAAAACAAACATTTGTGATTACCAAATAAATCTTTCATTTTGAAAATTTTGAAATGGTGGTGGTGCGGTCCTTTTGCTTTGGGCTTAATATTTTCTCCCCCTTTGGCATTAAACGCCAAAAAGGAGAACTCTGGAGCCCTTTTGATATTTTCTCCCTCATTGATAAAAGAAATAGAAGTGAAGGATTATACCAATGTGGAGAGATGGCGGAATACCGGCAAAGTTAAATAATATCGATGGAGTTGAGTGGAAGTGTTGTCTTTGCCGAATACTCCATTCCCCTTTCAATCTAAGACTAATATAAGAAATACTCATGGAAACACGTTAGTCTTAGCTTTGGCACAAGAATAATAAGAAATATGTATATGTACCAAATGAAAGAGATATGATCAAAGGTATATAAATGAGCTATGTGTGCAATGTTTCAAACAAAATTCCGAGAATCAAGAATATTTAGCTCATTCCTAAGTTTGCTAATGGTTTTCTCATCTAGTGGCTTTGTGAAGATATCGGCTAATTGATCTTTGGTGTTTACATAAGCTATTTCGATATCCCCCCTTTGTTGGTGATCCCTCAAAAAGTGATACTGAATATCTATGTACTTAGTGTGGCTGTGTTCAACGGGATTATTCGCCATGCGGATAGCACTCTCATTATCACATAGGAGAGGGACTTTGCTCAATTTGTAGCCATAGTCTCTAAGGGTTTGCCTCATCCAAAGTAATTGCGCACAACAATGACCTGTGTCAATATACTCGGCTTCGACGGTGGAAAGAGCTACTGAGTTTTGTTTCTTTGAAGCCCAAGACACCAGGGATCTCCCCAGAAATTGATAAGTCCCTGATGTGCTCTTCCTATCAATTTTACACCCTGTCCAATCAGCATCGGAATATCCTATTAAATCAAAAGTGGATCCCTTGGGGTACCTGTTGGGACCACGCTTCGTCGCTGAAGGTCCTGCAGAAAGAAACAGCTTCGGCTAAAGCCGCTTGTACGTGACGCCGAAGGCATCATTCATGAAGCTTCGGTATTATAACATATCCGAAGATGAAGGGTCGAACCGACTTAAAGATGGAATGACCTTTTAGCTCATAGGGGTCTGAGTCATTGTTGTAAACTTTTATGAGGGGCATGATTGTAATTCTTCACAGGCTGTGTCCTGTGCCTATAAATAGTGAACAGTATTCCTTTACTGTTCACGCATTCCTGTAATTGCTGACGTATCACACTGGAATTATTGTTTTCCGTCAAGGAAAAGGTATAAACGTACCCTAATATCATGTTTTGATATTCAGATCCATATAATGAAATATACGAATAATGTTATCTGTTTCTGACATATGTTTTACATATTATACTTCATTTTACATTATTATATAAGTTTAATCACGAGGGTATGACCTTCGTGATATTTTGCCCGTAACCTTCGTCCGGAGTTCATTAAATCCTTGGGGAGATAATGCTTCAGCGGACGAAGGGCATTAACATTTAACATTTTTTATGTTGCCTTGTTCTTAATTCATAGCATTTGAGAACAAGTCCCCAACATTGGCGCCCACCTCCGGTCAACACACTTCCACTTTTTTGAGCTGATGGCTTCGTTCAACGATCAAGCTGGAGCTGCTTCGGCCCCGAAGCTGGTACTCCCGATAACAGGCGGTTCATGCTCAGAGCCAGCCAACAAGAAGCAGAAGAAGGAAGCACAGAGAAGGGTACAGCACGTCGGGGTGCAAGGACCCTTCATCAAGTCAAGATGGTCTCACATTCCAATTACCTTCTCCCAAGAGGATCTTCAACTCAAGGATTACCCACACAATGATGCTATGGTTATCTCTTGTGTGATCAAAGGATTTCTGGTCCATAATGTTCTGGTTGATACAGGCAGCACAGCTGATATCATATTTGCTAAAGCTTTCAGACAAATGCAAGAGCCCGAAGATAAGATCCATGATGCTACGCACCCTCTTTGTGGCTTCGGAGGATGGCAAATTGTAGCACTTGGAAAGATCACCATGCCAGTAACCTTCGGGTTTGTTAACAATACAAGGACTGAGCAAATTGTGTTTGACATTGTTGACATGGAGTATCCTTACAATGCTATCATTGGTCGTGGTACTCTCAATGCCTTCGAAGCAATTCTTCATCTAGCTTACCTTTGCATGAAGATACCTTCGGACCAAGGGCCCATCGCTATTCATGGAAGTCAGGAAGCTGCCAGAAGGGCCGAGGGAAATTGGACAGATTCAAAAGCGATCCATAGCATAGATGGAGCTGAAGCTTGTGAGCAGTACAAGTTCAGAAGGGAAAAAGCTGCTTCGGCTGATCAGCCGAAACCCATGCTCTTATGTGAGGACATAGCAGAGCAGAAGGTGCTATTGGGATCACAATTGTCCGAAGAACAGGAGAAAACCTTGATACGGTTTTTGTTCAACAATAAAGATGTTTTTGCTTGGTCAGCTAATGATCTTTGCGGAGTTAACAGGGATATTATTGAGCACTCGCTCAATGTTGACCCATCTTTCAGACCCAGAAAGCAGAGACTTCGGAAGATGTCTAATGACAAGGCCGAAGGTGCTCGGAATGAAGTGAAAAGACTCCTCAGTGCTGGAGTTATTAGAGAGGTAAAATACCCAGAATGGTTGGCTAACACTGTTATGGTGAAGAAGGCCAATGGTAAATGGAGAATGTGTATCGATTTTACTGATCTCAATAAGGCCTGTCCGAAGGACGAGTTTCCATTGCCAAGGATAGATTCTTTGGTTGATGCAGCAGCTTCTTTAGAGCTTATGAGTCTATTGGATTGTTATTCAGGCTATCATCAAATCTGGATGAAGAAGGAGGATGAACCAAAGACCAGCTTCATAACCCCTAGTGGAACATATTGTTACCTTCGGATGCCTGAGGGGCTTAAGAATGCTGGAGGAAGCTTCAGCAGAATGACAGCAAAGGTTCTCCATTCTCAGATAGGCAGGAATGTGCTAACTTATGTTGATGATATCATTGTAAAAAGCACGAAGCAAGATAATCACATTGCTGATCTGCAGGAGACCTTCGCTAATTTTAGACAGGCTGGTTTAAAGCTAAACCCAGAAAAATGTGTCTTTGGAGTGAAGAAGGGGAAATTTCTTGGTTGCCTAGTTTCAACAAAAGGAATTGAGGCTAATCCAAACAAAATCGAAGCTATCCTTCGAATGGAACCACCAAGTACGAAGAAAGGGGCTCAAAGATTGACAGGAAGACTGGCATCTCTCAACAGATTCATATCCAGATCAGCAGAGATAAATTTGCCATTTTTCGAAGTGCTGAAGTCAGCTGAAGTTTTTCAGTGGGGACCAGTCCAGCAGAAAGCCTTTGAAGAGCTGAAGCAATATTTAATAGATCTAACAACATTAACTCCACCAACGCCAGGGGCTCCTTTGTTGTTATATGTGGCAGCTTCGCACTCAGCGGTAAGTGCAGCGCTTGTTCAAGAGAAGCTTGAAGGCCAAGTCAAAAGCAGGCCCCAATATACTTTGTGTCCGAAGTTCTTAGTTTATCAAAAATTATACAGAATTGGAGAAGGATATTATAAGAAACCGAGAAGCTACTGGAAGGATTGGAAAATGGGCTGCAGAGCTCAATGAGTTTTGTATTGATTATGTCCATAGATCTTCGATTCAGTCTCAAGCGTTGGCAGACTTCATTGCTGACTGGACGCCAGGAGCTCAGGAAGAAGAAATGAATAAAGATGCTGAAGCATGGACAGTGTTCTGCGATGGGTCTTGGGGAACCTTCGGAGCAGGAGCAGCTGCTGTGTTGGTTTCACCTTCCAAAGTTAGAACTTGTTATGCGGCAAGACTTGATTTCAGTTGCACAAATAATATTGCTGAGTACGAAGCTCTGTTCTTGGGTCTTCGGAAATTAAAGGCAATGGGGATCAGAAGGGCTATTCTTAAAACTGACTCCCAAGTTATTTCTGGTCATATTGACAAGAGCTATAAAGCAAGAGATCCGAAGCTTGAAAATATCTAGATACAGTCCGAAGGATTGAGGCTTCCTTTGAAGGATTCTCTGTCAAAAATATTCCTCACGGAGAAAATGAATATGCTGATCTGTTAGCCAAGTCAGCGGCACAGGGGCTGCCTTTACCTTCGGATGTATTTTTTGAAACAATAAAAGCACCTTCGGTTGAGCTTCTTGAAAGAGCGGTCCTCAACATATCCCCTGTCTATAGTGAAGATTGGAGAACTGAAATCATCTCTTTCCTTCAGGGTAATTTTCTTTCGGATGACGAAGCTTACAACAGAAGGATAGAAGCAAGAGCTCGACCATATGTTATTATAGAAGGGGAATTATATAAGCGTGGGGTCTGTTCCCCGTTACTCAAGTGTTTGTCCAGAGCCGAAGGTATATAATTGATGAAGGAAATACATGCAGGCCTGTGTGGATCTCATATCGAATCTAGGCCTTTGTTGGGAAAAGTTTTTCGCCAAGGATTTTATTGGCCAAAAGCAGCTTCGGATGCAGCGGAACTAGTGCAAAAGTGCGAAGGTTGTAAGAAATGTGCAAGAGATCAAAAACAACCTTCGTCTCTAACTCAGTTAATACAACCCACTTGGCCGTTACAAAGGTGGGGCCTTGATTTGTTAGGTCCGCTACCACCAGCACAAGGAAATTTAAGATATGTTGTAGTGGCAGTGGAATATTTTTCTAAGTGGATTGAGGCAAAGCCTTTAGCCACAATAACTTAGGTCACCGTCCAAAAGTTTTTCTAGCAAAACATTGTTTGTCGCTTTGGAGTGCCGAAGGCCATTACTGTGGACAATGGAACACAGTTGGACTCCGAAGTTTTCAAAGAGTTTTGTGACCAAATTGGCACGAAGATCCATTTTGCATCAGTTCGGCATCCAGAATCAAATGGACTAGTCGAAAGAGCCAATGGGATCATAATGACAGGAATAATGAAGTCAATCTTCAATCAGCCCAGGGGAAAGTGGCCAGAAGAATTAATCAAAGTGGTGTGGAGCCATAACACAACAGTGTCAAGATCAACAGGCTTTACGCCATTTAAACTATTGTTCGGCGACAAAGCAATAACACCGGAAGAAGCCAAAGCAGGATCTATAAGAACAATAGCTTCGGCAGAAGGCGAAAATGAAGCTGATTGCTCTATGGAAAAGGATGCTATAGAGGGGATCAGGCTTCAGGCTGTGGAAAACATCAATAAATACCAAGCCGAAACAATAAAATGGCGTGACAGAAAGGTTCGGTTGAAGAACATCAAGCCAGGACATTTGGTGCTTCGGAGAGTGGCCAACCCAGACACAGTAGGCAAACTACAGCTGAAGTGGGAAGGCCCTTTCTTGGTAGTATCTTTGTCAAGACCCGGTTCCTACAGATTAAAGGATATGGACGGCAACGACATCCCTAGATCGTGGAACGCGGATGAGCTTCGGCGATATTATGTTTAGCTTGATGTAATTTTTTTCTATTCCTTTTTCTGGCACCCTTTTCCTTTGCAAAGGGGGAGAAAGGTTTTTAATGGGGCCACAACATGTAATTTTCCTTATGAATGATATCCCCCAAAGATGTAAATGTAAATGCAAAGGAAAAGAAAAGAAATCAGGGAAAAGCTCAAAAGTCGTTCCTAAGGGAATGCAGAGCTTACAGCGAAAAGTCAACGCTG
Source organism: Zea luxurians (assembly GCA_029449295.1). Classification (NCBI taxonomy): domain Eukaryota; kingdom Viridiplantae; phylum Streptophyta; class Magnoliopsida; order Poales; family Poaceae; genus Zea; species Zea luxurians. The sequence continues at coordinate 222,523,195 of JAOPSE010000002.1, forward strand.
ATTCCGCTGAAAGTAAAAGGCGAAGAAGCTCCCAAGGGAGGCTTACAGCGAAAAGTCAACGCTGATACACCGAAAAGTAAACGGTGAAGCCGAAAAGTAAACGGCAAAAAGATTCGAATCGTTCCTAACGGGATGAAAGGGCTGTGATCATGATTTTTGAACATGTGTCTCAATATTCATTTGCACAATACATTCCATCATGTCATTTGCATTCATAAACATTCATTTAGACATATATAGAATCATCATCATACCACACGAAAAAGACAGGTGCTTTGGCAATGAGAAAAGACTTCGAAGGAAAATTTTTTTTATGCTTCGTTGTGTACGAAAAGAAGGGAAGGTGTTTTTCGCCTTCGGCTCAAAAGAGGAGTTTCGTCCACAACAAAGCAGATTGGTTCAAGATAACGGAAACAAAATATATTACAAGGTATGTACAAATTTACATGAGTTGTTCCTTAATTATATTACAAAAGTCTCTCCAGAATTTTGGCAGGAAAGTATGGTCAAGCAACTATCAAGCTTCAGGCTAGATTTTGTCAAAACTTCAGCTTCGTCATATTTCAGCTTCGTCATCCTGCGTATATCAAAGATCAGAGTAAGACAGGTGCAAATTTCAAGGAGAAGGTAAAAGTAACAAATATAAGTTTTTTACCGGCTTAAGATGACTTCGAGCTTCGTCACCTGCCATTTTTCGCCCCCCATTTACCCAGATCTGGGTCATGAATCTATTTCCAATGCTTCGGGCCAGGCTTGGGATATCTATCAGATCTGACGCTGATAAGCTGAAGTTTGGTCTATTTACAATATTTCCATGCGTGCAGCCGGCCTTCAGAAAAGCGGCAGCTGTGCCCCGAGAAGCTACCATGGCGCAGAAGTCGGCGTGCCCACCAATAACTTCGTCAAGAGCATCAACCTCGCCTTCAATATATTCTAATGTGCTGGGCAGGTTTGCAGCCGAAGGTGTAAATTTTTCAGAGCTGGCTCCGATAGAATGAAACACATCCTTCAGCCGCTGCACGCATCGGCTGCCGAAGCTTAGGCATTTCTCTTGGAGTTCTTTCAAGGATGTTTGTAGATTTGAATTTTTATCCATCTCAGTTTTAAGACTTGTTTCAAGGTGTTTCTTTTCCTGCTCAAATTTTTCTGATTGTTTAAACAATTCATTCTTTAAACTATCATTCTCGGCTTGGACTTCAGCCAAGGAGCCTTCCATAGACTGAATAACAAAGTCCTTCTTTTCCAATGCACCTTCGTGCTCTTTAGCCATGATTTCAAAATCTTGGATGGCGAAGTCCTTCTTTTTCAGAATAGCTTCGTAATTTTCAACTTTTTTCTTCCAAATCTTTGATGATAACCTTGTTCTTCTCCTCTTCGAGATCTTGTTGCATTTTTAGAACCTTACTTAATAGTATACTCTGTCAAAACAATCTTCATTAGAAAATGACCTAAAAAATTAATAATAATAATAAAATGGTAATAATATTTTTTACCTTAAAATTAGCATAAAGCAGGCTTCCAGCGATATGGTGTCGTTGGTAGCGGCAGAGGTCCGCTTCTAGTTTCGGCAGGCCAATACTTTTCGAGAGGGTTTCTAATAATTTTAGCCTCGCTGCGGTTTCGAAGACATCTCAGTTTCCCTTCGTTAACTCCACCAAATAGCATAGCTCCAGGCTTATATCCGCAGGATACGACATATTTTTTAAGCTCTTCTTTTTCAGCATCTGTTAATTCTTGTCCAAGTAAATCTTGAAATTTAAAATCTCCTTCCAAAACGTCTTCAACTTGTTTTTTCTCTTTTTCAGTAGCTGCGCTTGCCGCGACTACAGCAGCTTCTTCTTCAGCCATTTTCAGGAGTATATTATCAATAAACTTCAAGTGTCTCTTCTAGGTTCGGATCTTCTGTAGCCCCGGCTTCGGCCCCGGCAGTTTCGGCTCCGCCGGTTTCAGCTTCGGGGGTTTCCACTCTGGTAGCTTCGGCTGCGGCACCTTTGGCGGTTTCGGCGGTCTTGGCAACAACAATTTTCGATACCGATATCGGTGATGGTGTCCCATGGATCACATCTGTCACTTGAATGATTCTTCATTTTTTCGGCTTCGCAGGACTTTCTACTGCCTAAGTCTCTTTGTCCTTCTGAAAAAAACTTTGTCAGTTCCGGTGCCAGCGGACTTAGCTTGACAGGCAAAGATTCAGTCATTACCTTTAAAATTTCTTCCACTTCGGCAGCAGAAGGTGCCACAGACACTTCTTCATCTCGGGCCAATATCTCTGGTTCTGGAGATGCTGGCTTCGGTGATGCAGGCTTCGGAGACGTAGTTTTTCTCTTTCTTGGAGCAATTGCTTTCGGCTCAAGTTTTTCTTTCTTCTTTTCTGGTTGATCTTCGTCGTCTTTAGTTAAAACGCTGGCCACTCGTTTTCTTTTTTGCCCTTCGGCACCCTTGTCTAGCCGCTCGTAGTCAGGGTATTCAAAACCTATAGCATCAAGCACTCTATTTAGCCTTCGTTTCGGCCGGGTGCCGAAGGCTGCTGTCATCAATTGATCTTCTTTTTTAGAATAATTTCCAAGAATTTCAGTACTCATTACTTCAATTGTTTCGAACCATTTTTGGCAGGGTTCTTTAAAATATTTCTTGAACTTGTAATGGTAGGGCAGGCGGACAAGTTCTCCTTCTTTCTTCTCTTTTTTGAGCTTCGGCATAGCCCATTCCTGTGACGAAACCTCCCAAGTAATCAGGCCCACCTACAGTTGTCCTTGTCTAACAGACATCAGACACCCTGTAGATGTTCCTAAGTTACTTGACAAGCTCGGTATCTTTCCCGACCTTACCAGGAACGTTTCACCCGTCTTGCAGACATTATAGAACATCGGAGATATAGAAGTGCGGAAGCAATTACATAAACTTACATTCATTAGAAAGTAAGATCAAGTTACTTATTACAGACCAGAGCTATAAACGAGTGCTGAGTACACATATCAAGGGAGGCAAAAACTCCTCCCAAAAACTATCAAACAAAAAGAGCCTATGTGGAGGACCAAGTCCTCCCGTATCTTCATTCTTGTTTTTCTTCATTAGATACCACCTTGGAGCAACAAAAATTTGTCGCTTCCTCACCTAAAAACAACAAAGGGATAAACCCTGAGTATGGAATTACTCAGCAAGTCTTACCCGACTAAGGAAAAGACTCTCAAGGGTATGCTGGATAAATAGGAGTCAAGGAGAGGCTTTAGCAAAAATCAACTTATATTTTTTCAGAAATAGCTTACTAAAGTGAGTCCTTACTTTCAATCTTTTAACGCCATATTCAGTATTAATAGACTCCATTTGCATCTAGTCTAATTCCACATCATATCAAGACAGCATCATTTTTATCCATAGTGTTCACATCCTGACTCTAGGTTGTAGAAAAGTGACCAAGTCTTCATAACCGCGAAGGTACGGCGATCCGAATCGATTATACTCAGCTGAGGATCTCCAATCACACGACATATGTAGCACTTAACCCTTGCATATGTCAACCCGCCATCGGGGTTCTTAAGACCGGATCAGGTTCACGCAAACCGAGAGCACAGATACACCACCGTCCAGCCTCTTGCCACGGAGGGTACACGCTACTCTCGCCACCGCTCCACTCCCATTTCGTGTTATCTTATTCCGGCCTTAGTCTGCCCGAGGCAAGGCTTACCCATGACGAGGCATGTGACCAGTTAAAGGGTCCTCGATCAGCACGCCTACATACGCGTTAATCCTTAACCAACCTGGGTAGAACATCACTTGTTCCAACCCCAAGTCTCAATTTAAGTATTTCCATCCTTAGGATTGTGTCTGTTCCTTAGGAGGAAAGAGCATCTCAGGGAACTTTGCAGTAAGATCCCACTATTGCTCCAAATGAAAATATTCTTGCAGGTAGAAGCCATCCTCTCCCGGGTTAAATTGAGGACAACCTCTATCCACAAGATCTAAGCAAGGCTAAGCATTTTTGTAATCATACTTTTGATACTTCACAGAAGTATCTATAAAGGTATGGATATCAAGGAAAGCAATGCATCAAAGGGTTTCAAATAACTCCTATGAACCTAATGCACATTTCACTAGACTTAAGTGTGCGAAAAGTATTTAAAAACACAAGGAAAAAGGGTTGCATGCACCGGGGCTTGCCTTTGTTATCAGGTGTGTCCTGCTCGGATCCACAAATATCGAAATAAAAGCAGTTATCTGCTTGAGGATCAGAGGTTGGTGGTATCCCTTCTTCAGAAACTTCTTCTTCTTCTTCGTGCTCTAATATAACCATATACATGCATAAGAATGGATGTCATGGAATGTTCATGAGGATGCAAAGATAGCATAAACTTATTATTTATGTCTTGAGTACAACTTTCCTTCACGGTACTCCGAGAACCTAGGGTTTCCGGAGTCAGTAAAGGAGTTCATGGAGCAGGGGGGGTGGTTTTGGGTTTAGTGATCAAACAAGGTCCAAATCAAACCAAACTCTACCCATGGCTTCTAAATAATGTGAAAAGCTCACATAAAAAGTTTGGGAAATTTTGGACTTATTATTTATTTTCTAAAAATCCAGAACCAATGGTTTAGGCTATTTTAAATACCCTAAAATTCCCTATTTGATCTAAAAATCATGAGTTTATTTTTATTAAATACTATAGAAAATAACAAGCCTAGGAAAATTGGTCTCATATTTTTAGGATTTTCCTATAATTTTCTACAATTTTCCAAAGCTTCACTGAAAAAGAAAAAGAAAAACATTAAACAGTACTGGGCCGAATCTAGCCCAGCGGCCCAGTTCCAGGGAGGACAGCGCGCTCGCGCCCGCGCCCGCGAGGCGAGTTTGCGCAGAGGTCCTCGGCGTTTTGCCTAACTGAAGATAGGTTCGTTTACTGTTTTTCCAAGTCGCTGACACTTCACAAAAAGACCCCTGCGTTTCTATCAATTCACAACCGAACGTCCCCGACGGCGTTCAAGCGTGGCCGTGCTCCGGCGAGCATCTACGCCGGTCGATTGAGGCTAAGACCGGTGCTAATTTTCGGCTGAGACCAAATCCGAGTCCCCATGAACGTTTTCCCCAACTTAATTGCACATTTGGTGGACTAGGGAGCTCCGGCCACGGTGCCCGTAAGCAAAGCGGCAAAATGATCGTGTTCCCCCGGCGATGAGCGTCGGTCTAGTCCAATTAAAGGGGTCGGGGAGCATCACAGAGGCACGAGAATGCTCAAACGAGGGAGCAAAGGGCGGGAACTGACCGGAGTTGGGCTGGCGACGGTGAGCTCAGTTCCACGGTGGCGGAGAACCGAATTGGGGGAAACGTGGAATTCTCTGGCTATGGGAGTTAATCGGAGACGGTAGTGGGTGCTATAGCTTCACGATTTCATGGCGCAACTAGCCCCGCCCTCAATTTATAGGCTCCAAGGACGGTGACCGGTGAATTTCGAGGAGACGTGCGGCGGCCGGAGATGAGGAAGGTTATCGGCTTCGCGACTACGTGTCTACCGCCGTGGCGGGCTCACCGGCATCGATGAGACAGCCGTAAGGAGTCACGACGGCACGGAGGAAGAGTTGAGCCACGCGGCACCCGGCCGAGAGGCGGCGGTCGACGGCGAGCACTTTACCGCGGGCGGTGAGCCAGGGGAGATGTGCCGTGGCCGAGCGGGTGACTTCCAGCTCACCGGTGACGAGGACCTTTACCGTGACAGACTTATCCGGTGACCGCCGAGCACGGATCACGGCGAACGACGATCGACGGCGACGGCTATCGGCGACGAGCATGAATACATTCTTCTTCAGTTTACCGGTTACTGTACCATGGAAGACCCCATCAGTTAGCCTGACAGAGCAAGTTCAGAGCAATATTTCCCCAAATTTTACACTGCAACTTTGTCAATACTCTGTACCAAAGTTGTAGAGTTACAAACCAGCTACAATCCAACTATAGAGATCAAACTCATTTGAGCACTGGATCATGCTCAAAACCTAGCTTGAAGTCGAGGTCAGTTCACTGCTAGTCTGAAAATTCAGACATAACAGCCTGACAGCCCAACTTTAGGCTTGGTTTTCTCTAAATTCTTCTTAACAACTAAGCTCACAACCTTAAGCAAAGTTGTTCTCCTATAATGGGTCTTCAACTTTGATGTGGTGACCTAGGGCAAAAACCCTATATCCTGAAAGATACAAAGCCCCAAAGTTGAGCCCATTCACTGATTTTTCAGACTTAGAGTAAAACTCAAATGAGGTCCATTTGCATTTAAGTCCAAAACTTAGGGTTTGGCCTTCAAATCCACATATTTGTGATCCAATTGACTTAAGATACTTATTTGACTAGGTTTTTGCACTTTAACCCAAAAGTGGCACAAATTTTGCACTTAGGCCCCTAGGGTTTGGTTTAGGGCTTTCCAGGGTTCCAATTAGGGTTTCTGGTATTCCAGGGGTATAAGTGGGATTCAACTTTATTCTTGGAGTCATTTTATGACTTTTACCCTAAAGCCTTTAGGTTTTCTTAACTTGGGTTAAGTTTTACCCCCTTTAATCACTATTTAGGGTTAAGTCCTTTAACCAGGGTCCTATTTGTAAAACATTAAAACAATACAACTTGTTTGAAACTTTTGCCTAGTGAATGCACTCTAGGTGTGTCAAACATATGCAATGCCCATACTCATGATGTCATGCTCAAGTTTTAGTTATAGTAACACCAGGGGTGTTACAATTCCTTCATAGTTGGAAATATTTTGAACGACAGAAATTCCTGCACAAGATCTCTAGTGCCAATGTGCTCAGCAATAATCCTAAATTCAGCCAACGCGATTTGAGTTGACCTTCTGGTGTCATATTGCAGTGGGGTCTAGTCTCTCCGAATATCAATTCAAGCGGGCTCTGTACTAGCTTCTCCTTGTCATCGTCAACTTTGACGTAGAACCATTCTGACTTCCAGCCTGCCGGCCACTTGCTTCGATAGATGATTACAGGAAACTTCGTAGTCTTCCGATAAGCAAAATTATAACAACCAAAATTTTCATGTAACCCATCTTTTCTGGCCTTAGTTTGATAATGTAGCTCGTGTACCCGGCAGAAACCTTCGACAAATGGCTCCACCCCCTGGCTTCGGAGAGCCCAAATATAAACACTAAGCCTAACAATAGCATTAGGAGTTAATTGATGAAAATAGATACCAAACTTTCTTAGCACATCGGCAATCATCCTATTCAAAGGAAATCTCAAACCAGCTTTGAGGAAACTCTTGAAAATCACTATTTCATCCTTCTCTGGCCTCGGGTAGTTTCCTCTCCTCCGAAGCGAATCAACTTCTTCTCATCTTCGCTAAAGTAGCCTGATTTTACGATCTTCGGGAAATCAGCCTTGGAGATTGTTGACTTTCCGAAGTCTAGGTGGCTAGGCTTGCTTGGTATTGCAATAGTGTGATCATCTTCAGAATCAGTTTTCTTCGATATCTGCTTGTCCTGCTTTGGCAGCAGGGGTGATCTCCGATGTCACCAATCCACTTCGCCTCATCGCTTCCGAGATAGGGACAGTTTCCGCAGCTTCGGCTTCGTCTCCTTCGCGCTCAACCCTAGCAATAGAGCGCACTCTGGCCATTTGATTTTGAGTACCTTGAAAATTGCTCAGAAATTAATAACCTCTTTCCCGAAGCCCTTCTTCTGACGAAGCAGACGCCAAACTAGAGCTTCGTTCGAATGCGAAAGTCAAGCTTCGGCTATGGTTAAAAATTTTGGCAGCAAAACAGTGCAGTAGCAATGAATGCTGTGGTAACTTCACACCTACCCGTCTGTTTATATAGTGTTGCAGGAAGGAAGGTGAATCGTCAGGATTTTTACACCAAGCAAACGATTGCTCGCACCCGCTGAACGGTGGACCGCAAAAACCAGAAGTGAACCCGCATGGTGGAATCACTACGTGCTCGAAAATTGTATCGTTTCTCGACAACGAGCTCAGGGAAGGTGTTTTTCGGACCTTCGGCTTCCTGAAGCCTAAGAGACTTTTTTCACAGATCAAGCTCGTTACGAAAAAACGATCTAGCACCGTGAAGGGGCTACTGTTGGGACCACGCTTCGTCGCCGAAGGTCCTGCAGAAAGAAACAGCTTCGGCTGAAGCCGCTTGTACGTGACGCCGAAGGCATCATTCATGAAGCTTCGGTATTATAACATATCCGAAGATGAAGGGTCGAACCGACTTAAAGATGGAATGACCTTTTAGCTCATAGGGGTCTGAGTCATTGTTGTAAACTTTTATGAGGGGCATGATTGTAATTCTTCACAGGCTGTGTCCTGTGCCTATAAATAGTGAACAGTATTCCTTTACTGTTCACGCATTCCTGTAATTGCCGACGCATCACACTGGAATTATTTTTTTCCGTCAAGGAAAAGGTATCAACGTACCCTAATATCATGTTTTGATATTCAGATCCATATAATGAAATATACGAATAATGTTATCTGTTTCTAACATATGTTTTACATATTATACTTCATTTTACATTATTATATAAGTTTAATCACGAGGGTATGACCTTCGTGATATTTTTGCCCGTAACCTTCATCCGGAGTTCATTAAATCCTTGGGGAGATAATGCTTTAGCGGACGAAGGGCATTAACATTTAACATTTTTTTATGTTGCCTTGTTCTTAATTCATAGCATTTGAGAACAAGTCCCCAACAGTACCAAAGCCCAAACTTAGGAGTGTAAACTAAGTATCTCATGATTCTCTTCATGGCCCTAAGGTGAACTTCCTTAGGATCAGCTTGAAACATTGCACACATGCATACAGAAAGCATAATATCCGGTCGAGATGCACATAAATAGAGTAAATCTTCACGGCCCTATCATCGACCAGTATATCTTTTGATTTACGGATTTACCTCCCGTGTCGAGGTCGAGATGCCCATTTGTTCCCATGGGTGTCTTGATGGCTTTGCCATCCTCCATTCCAAACTTCTTAAGAATGTCTTGAATGTACTTGGTTTGGTTGATGAAGGTGCCCTCTTGGAGTTGCTTGATTTGAAATCCTAAGAAATATCTTAACTCCCCCATCATAGACATCTTGAATTTTTGAACCATAATCCTACTAAACTCTTTACAAGTAGACTTGTTAGTAGACCCAAATATGATATCATCAACATAAATTTGGCATTTGAACAAGTCTTTTTCAACAGTTTTAGTAAAGAGTGTAGGATTGGCTTTACCGACATTGAAGCCATTAGTGATAAGAAAATCTCGCATGCATTCATACCATGCTCTTGGGCTTGCTTGAGCCCATGAAGCGCCTTTTGAGAGATTGTAAACATGGTTAGGGTACTCACTATCTTCAAAGCCAGGAGGTTGCTCAACATAGACCTCTTCCTTGATTGGTCCATTGAGTAAGGCACTTTTCACGTCCATTGGTAAAGCTTAAAGCCATGGTAAGTAGCATAGGCAAGTAATATGCGAATTGACTCAAGCCTAGCTATGGGTGCATAACTTTCATTGAAATCCAAACCTTCGACTTGTGAATAACCCTTGGCCATAAGTCGGGCTTTGTTTCTTATCACCACACCATGCTCCTCTTGCTTGTTGCGGAATACCCACTTGGTACTTACAACATTTTGATTAGGACGTGGAACCAAATGCCATACCTCATTCCTCGTGAAGTTGTTGAGCTCCTCTTGCATTGCCACCACCCAATCCGAATCTCTTAGTGCATCCTCTATCCTGTAAGGCTCAATAGAGGAAACAAAGGAGTAATGTTCACAAAAATGTGCAACCCAAGATCTAGGGGTTACCCCCTTATGAATGTCACCGAGGATGGAGTTGACAGAGTGATCTCGTTGAATGCTTGGTGGACTCTTGGTTGTGGCTGTCTTTGACCCTATATTCTTGATCATCTTCCTTGTCTTTGATTTCTTCATCTCCCCCTTGATCATTGCCCTCCTCGTTGAGGTGGCTCATCCTCTTGATCTTCTTCTTCATCACCTTGAGCTGTTCCTCATCTTGAGTTGGTGGAGATGCTGATTTGAAGATGACGGTTGAACTTGTGCTTGTGGAGGCTCTTCGGATTCCTTAGGACACACATCCCCAATGGACATGTTCCTTAGCGCGACGCATGGAGCCTCTTCATCATCTAGTTCATCAAGATCAACTTGCTCCACTTGGAGCCATTAGTCTCATCAAACACAATGTCACAAGAAACTTCAACTAGTCCAATGGACTTGTTAAAGACTCTATATGCCCTTGTGTTTGAGTCATAACCAAGTAAAAAGCCTTCTACAGCTTTATGTCACACCTGGGCTTTATGGGACAAAGCCGGGTGCATCTCATACATGCGCCCAAAAAAGACAACATATATAATTAATAGAGTGTATAGAGATAAATGTCACAATATAATCAGAGTACATATTACATAGCAGAAGTCTTACAAACTAAAAGATAAATATAAAAGGATCTAAAATCCATCTTGGCGCCAGAAAGTCAACTGGGGGACGCCACCTAGATCGAATCAAACTCGTTGTGTGGCTGCTCTTGAACCACCTGTTCTTCTCCTATGGGGGGGTGAGACAGCAAGTGTGAGCTCACACATGTTTATCGCTCAACAAGTTGTGGGGAATAATGTGCATGAACTCACCAAAGGTGGGAGTTCATGTGAAGTAAGGTTGATCAACAATAGAGGTTAAAGCTGGGCATTGCTTTTATAAGTTGGTCAAAATTTAATTAGCAGTTACTAAGTGTAAGTAAATACCAAACCTTAGTAATAATAAATAAAAGTAATAATAAAATAATCCCAATGCAATGAAATGACAAATTGAGTTTTAATTCCATAGATTAATCATGTGAGGGTCCGAGCCGCTCATGACCGTGAGCACGGCTAGTATACCAGTTTTACACTCTGCAGAGGTTGCACATCTTTACCCACAAGCCGTGTTACCCATCTGCCAAGGGTTCATGAATCCCATACACATCTACCAAGGAAGCGAGGCAGGATAACACTACGAGGCCTTTACAAAGTTCCACTAGCTTTAGAAAATCCGCTACAGTTTATAGGAAGCTCCAATACAGGAATCCCTCGCCTGACCGCCATCGCAGCAAAATCAACCCAAGGACCTCCCTGCACTGACCACTCCCCTACTGCCTTGCCCTTTCGGGTAAGGTAGTCATCCACTAGCTTTCCTAATTAATCAGCCAAGGGCGTCCCATTAAACCCTTGTGGTAGCACTGTTTTCCCGGGTGGTCGCTCCATGTTCCAATTAACATAATGATCTTATCATGAAACATAAATAACATAACAAAAAATTGGAACATGGATATAATAAAATATTATCCCAAAACCATATAAAGCAATAGCATAACTACCCAATTGATTCAGGATTTCAGGGATAAACAAGGTAAAAAGGATAACCAGTCTAGGTGACCTATTGGGTCCCATCAAAATTAAACCTATGCATGAATAAGTGATAATAAAGAACATTATTGGGTAACAAAAGTGGATCAAGGGCACAACTTGCCTGGCACTTGAGATTCCAGGTACCAACTTGCTATTCATATGGCACGTGTCCTCGCTACTAAATGTAGCAATACAAACAAACATGGTATAAATAAAATTAACATCACACCAAACACAAGAACAAACTGCATAATAATAATCTACGCGTTGCTACAAGATCGTGGGAACGAGAACCACTAAAATCGGAGTTACGGTTAAGGAGTTACGATTTTTTAGAGGATTTTTGTGATTAAAATGATAAACTATATTATAAATTGGTTAATATAAATCATATGAGAAGTTATTCTGTAAATAATTATCTCAACTTTAATCTAAGTCATTATTTGATTAAAGATCATCTAGTTAAATTATAACCATAACATCAGAAGTTAATCCAATTAACATTGGATAAATAAATATCTAATTATAAAAGTATGAGACATGGTATAATAAATGTTGTTACTGCGTAGTAAATATTTATACGAGACTAACACAACCGGAACGAGTAAATTCGGAATTAAGACGAAGGAGTTATGATTTTCTGAAGATTCCATGTGTTTTGTACAAGATTAATTAGGTGATCTAATTTAATATAGGTTTCATGTCAAAACAGTGGCACTAATTGATAAACAGTAATATTATAAAATTATAGAAATTGGAATGAATAAATTTGGACTAAGTATGCATTTTCTATGAATTAAACACATTCTAGTATTTATTTTTACACTAAAATTCAATTTCTATAACATTTTTTCTGATTTTTCCAATCTTCTAGACTGGGCGCATTATTATCAGGAAGTGCAGGGACTGCGGTGCAAGAATCACCAGACTCAGTACACAATGAATTGGACGTCGGGTTATTTTATAAATCCTATAGGGGTTCTTTTAGAAAAAGGCCAAGGCGAAGGGGTATCAGGGATCCAGCGCCGCTGGATCCAAATTCAAGGGTTGGGATTATATCGCTCTTTAACCGAACCGGTATGCAATAACAGACGTCAGATTCGACTCGGACGGCCCAGATTTTAAACAACAGAGATCCGCACGACACCATCCGATCACGATCCAACGCACTACGATTGCCACAGCTGAAACGTTATTACGTCCAATCCCCACCGTTGATTAGCAAATCAACGCCACACGCCATCACCCCAACCCGGCCACCAGCAGGGCTGCGCAACACCCAACCGCGACGGAGGGTTGGCCAGAGTTCAGCCATCCGGTGCACCAGTGCCCAAATTGCATGCCTAAGCGATTCAACAGATTACTGGGAACAAGGCAATTCGAGACGGGAGGGGCTCACCGTGAATCGCACAGCATAGAACTCTGCCCATGGCGCACGGCGACCTGGGAGCTTCGGTGAGTAATCGGTCGCGCCTCCATACGCCCCGATGACCAGAGGCTTGTACGTATGAAACCCAGAGGTTCCAGAGTCCGGCCCGACCTCACACGCAGCAGACCTCACGTTCCCTTGTGATGCCTCGGCGACGATGGCGGCGGCCGAAGCACGCTTCTTCCTCTCCCCAACCCGCACACGAATTTCTGGAGCCCCGGGACCAATGGATGCGGGGAGGGCTTGCGTGCAGATGACCATGGAGACTCCGCGACCACTTTTATGGAGGAGATTGAGGCCACGCTGAGCTGGGAGTCTGTTGCGCAACGGTCGCGCGCTTCTACCGGGGCATTCTGCGTTGAAGTGGGAAGAAGCTTACAAGCGAGGCCCACATGTCACACACATGGGTCGGCATTTCGAGCTAGGCGGCCAGCGCGTGCGGCAGAGCCGGTGTCAGGAGAGTGGGACCCGCATGGCATAGATACAACGCGTTTGGGCCACGCGACAAGAAAAGAAAATGGCTGCCCAGGCGCGAGTGGGATGTTAGTTGGTCGGCCGGGTAGAAAAAGAGCCCAGTTAGGTTCAGGTTTTTCCCTTTTTTAATTCTATCTGAATTTTTCCTCAAATTCAAATTTGGTACTTGAATTCAAATTCTATTTGAAGACTGCTCATGAATTTTATGTACAAATAAACATACTACTTTTTAAAGGGCTAGATTTGTTTTTATAGTCATCTCCCTTATTTAATTCTAGTAATAGGTGACTTCATTCAATTTTCCTTTCTCATTCCTATTTTATGTCTTCATTTAAAATTGGGGGCTAAGTTATGACCTCCATAAAATGCAGTACCAAAAATTATCATCAAGGGGTCACCTTTTCATTATCTATTTATTGGTCCTTTAATTTAGTATTCTCAGTTGATTATGAAGAGGAAATGTCTTGACAAATTCCCATGGTTTTCAAAAATTCTAGGAACACTATCACCAATATACTTATTTCTTTATTTTATTATATTTTTTCTATATACAAATTTTGGGACTTACAAATCCTACCCCCTTAACAGCAATCTCATCCTCGAGATTTGTAAGGAAAGGGTGCATAACCGTATTGCCTCAGAACATATGCACAAACAAAAATCTCAGCATGATGCATAATTTTAGCAACACATGGGGTTAATTAGACCTTATTATTCCTCCTAAAATAGTATAATACCGACTACAAACTAAAGTAACACTTAGATCTTACAAATAGTAGTACTATATGTATATGTTTATGTAGTTTGGTGGAGCTGGTGGTTAGGAAAGCATGGGTGTATATATGTATGTCCACTTTATTATGTAGGATAGAAGATGCCTTTAAAGCATAGATAGGTTTGGACAAGAAAGGATAGGGTAAGAAAAATACTCCATCCAAGATTGTGGATCTTGATTCCTTTGAAGATCTGGCTTGAATCTTGTCCTTCCTTGATTTGATGATGTCGATCATCTTCAATCTTCGTTCTCGAAGTTGTTATCCGAATTTGGGACATGTAGTGAAGGCAGATTCTTAGGTAAACAAAATATGTTAATAGGTGGTTATTTGTAACACCCCAGGCTTTAAGGGACAAAGCCGGGTGCATCTCATACATGCGCCAAGAAGACAACATATATAATAACAGAGTGTATAGAGATAAATGTCCCAATATAATCAGAGTACTTATTACATAGTGGAAGTCTTACAAAATAAAAGATAAACATAGCAGGATATAAAATCCATCCTTGGCACCAGAAAGTCAACTGGGAGACGCCACCTAGATCGAATCGAACTCC